>BSBM01001955.1:0-566502 GCA_027924585.1 Larix kaempferi | reverse complement strand
CGAGGATGAAGAGCGTGTGGTGCTACAGTCATAGTTGATCGCGAAATGTTCGATGAGTGCATACGAACAATGTGAAGCTTGACAAGTGAGGTCCAAAGGCATGGATGCATTCTCAATGCACTTAACCATGCAATGACGAGGAAGTCGAAGAAGTGGAATCATGGGAAGAAGCAGTCGAAAAACTTGAAGACAAACTCATCAAGCTTCTGACGGAGAGGAGAGGTTAGAAAAATATGGATGTACATACCTACTTAAGAAGTTTAAATCGAGGAGAATTTATCGACTGGTTCATAGAGATGGAGAAATACTTCGACATAGAGTAGATAGAGGATCCTAAACGGGTTAAAACTGTATGTCTGAGGTTGAAGGGTCATGCCTCATTATGGTGGGACAATGTACAAGCTGACAGAGTCAAGAAAGGAAAGGAAAATATCAAGTCTTGGGACAGGATGGTTTCCAAGCTAAAGGGGAAGTTCTTTGCCTAATGATAATGTGATTTCCTTATTTAGGAAGTTGCAAAAATTTTGATAGAAACAAATGACTATGAAGGAGTACATGGAAGAGTTCTATAGACTATCGATTAGGTCAGTACAAATTGATGAAGGCAGACAAGCTATTGTGAGATATGTGAATGGATTGAAGTATGCTATACAGGACCATTTGAGCTTGTCGAGGTTCAGAGCAGTCAGTGAAGCTTACCAGTTAGCTCTCAAGGCAGAACATAAACTGTCGAGGAAAGTCGCATTGTCTAGAGGAAGGATGACTGATTGAGGTGCGAAGACTGTTTCCACAAAGGGGACAAAGTAGCGGAACCAGGAGAGAATCCATTGAAGATAACTGACATGCAAAATGGACAACGACTAGAGACTAAGCACCAGAAAATCGATGGGATGATCGAGAGACTCGTGGTCGGGGGTGTGTGTATGGTCGAAGTGGTCCTGTCGACAGAAAAGGCGCTGACAAACCAGCCATAGTATGTTATAAGTGTCAGGGATTTAGACATAGGGAATATGAATTCCCGGAGAACCTACATGCTGCAGATGATTTGAAACCCCAGACGTCAGAGAGATGAGCAAGACGACAAGAGGGAGGAATCGATATCCGACAACAGTGAAGATTGTATAGGAAGAGGTCAAATCATGACGGCCAGGAGAAAATCGGTTCAAGATTACCAACGTGACCAAAAGGAGTTGACATAGCGAAAGGCTATCCTTTCGGACCAGAGTGTTGATCGACGATAGGTATTGCAAGACCATAGTCGACGATGGAAGTACAAAGAATATTGTGTCGACGGAGGTCATTAACAAGTTGGTTTTGATATGTCAAGAACAACCACACCCATACAATATATATTGGTTACAGAAAGGTCACCATGTCAAGGAAACTATACAGTGCCCTAATAAACTTTAAGGTTTGAAAGCTTGAAGACAGTGTACTGTGCGACGTAATCCCAATGGACGCATGTCATCTATTGTTAGGAAGGCCATGGCAATATGATCGAAAGATGATCTATTATGGTCGATCCAACAAAATCACAGTCTCGAAAAATTGCACATGGAGGATGCTGAATCCAAAGCAGGAGGATTAAGCCAACTACAAGCAAAGCAAGAGAAACTATTGGGAGAAGCGAGTGTTGATATTCTCAGCAAGGGAATTCCTCGCAGAGGAGGAGAAACATTTGGGATGTTTCGTCATCATTTCGAAGGGACCATGTGTCAAGAGGTCGACAATGGAGAATATTCTGGTCAAATTAGAAGAGATTCTCAATGAGTTCAGGAGCATAGTAGTCAACAAAGCACCGACGATATTACCACCGATGAGAAGCAATATCCTATCAGATCAACTTGATTCAAGGATCGAGTTTCCAAACAAGGAACCACATAGAATGACTCTGGCAGAGGGTCAGGAACTCAATCGACAAGTCCAGGAGTTGTTGGACATAGGATTGACCAGAGAGAGTCTAAGCCCGTGTGTGGTACCATCAATACTAGCACCGAAGAAGGGTGGATAATGGAGGATGTGTATAGACTCCAGAGCTATCAACAAGATCACGATCAAGTATAGGTTTCCATTTCCAAGGATGAATGACTTGATGGATTGCTTGAGTGGAGAGAGATACTTCACCAAGATCGACATGAAGAGTGGTTATCACCAGATTAGGGTTAGAGAAGGTGACGAATGAAAAACAACCTTCAAGACGAAGGAAGGGTTGTATGAGTGGTTAGTCATGCCATTCGTATTGACTAATGCACCCAGTACGTTCATGCGGTTGATGAACAAGGTACTGAATCCATTCTTGGTAAATTTTGTCGTATTATACCTCTACAACATGTTGATATTCAACTGAACCTAAGGTCGAACATTTGGAGCACATTCAACAAGTGTTATGGAAGCTGCAGGAGGAGAAGCTGATGGTGAACCTAAATAAATGTTTCTTCATGAAGTAATAACTGGTGTCCTTGGGATTTGTAATCTTGGGTAAAGGGTTAGTAATGGACCCATAGAAGGTGAAGGCTATATTGGAGTGGCCAGAACAGACAAGCACGACAGGAGTGCGAAGTTTCCATGCACTTTCTAGTTTTTACCGGAATTTCATCAAAGGATTCAGTCGAAAATGTGCACCACTGATAGAGTGCATGAAGAAAGGGGAGTTTATGTGGATAGAAGGTGCCAAAAGGATTTCAACAAGTTGAATCAGAAAGTGATGGAGAGCCCAGTGTTAGCGCTCCCATATTTCGAAAAAGTTTTCAAAGTCGATTGTGAAACAAGTGGAATGGAAATTGGCACAGTGTTGATCCGGGGAGGGCCGACCAATTGCGTTCTTCAGCGAGAAGTTGGACGAAGCAAAGCAGAAATATTTGGTCTACGATCAGGATTTCTATGCTATTTTCCAAGCATTGAAGAAGTGGAGGCATTATTCGTTGCACAAGGAATTTGTGTTGTACATAGATCACCAAGCGCTTAGGTACTTGAATACTCAATCGAAGTTGAACCAGCGACACATGAAGCGGTGTCAAATTCCTACAAGGATATACCTTCATGTCGTGACATAAGTCAGACAAGTCGAACAAAGTTGCCAACGCACTGAGGTCGAACAGTTGCATTGTTGAACATGAAGATAGTTTAGGAAATAGGAATAGAGTCGGTGAAGACGGAGTATGAGACCGACGAGGATTTTGTGAAAGCATGGAAGGCTAGTCGCGAACCATGGAGTGTCGATAGAAATCCATACTTGGATTATTTCATCCAAGAGGGATACCTATTCAAGGAACAACAGTTGTGCATTCCCAGAGGATCCGTAAGAGACAACCTAATCTGAGAACTGCATAACAGAAGGATTAGTAGGTCATTTTGGCATCGACAAGACCAAGGCGTTGGTAGAAGAAAAGTATTATTTGCTAGGAATGATGATAGATGTTAGTAATTGGGTATAGACAGTGTCAAGTTTTCTAGTTTCCAAAGGGAAGAATTCAGAATACGGAGTTGTATGCACCATTACCAGTGCCGAATAACCCATGGGATCACTTGAGCATGGATTTTGTGCTAGGATTGTTGAATACGTAGCAGGGGAAGCGACTCAATATTTGTTGCAGTTGACAGATTTTTGAAGATGGCACACTTTATTCTATGTCGGAAGACAAGTAACTCCACAAGAATTGTTGTACTATTCTTCAAGGAGATAGTCAAATTGCATGGGTTTCCGAAGAGTATAACATCATACAGAGATACCAAGTTTATGGGTTCATTTCTGGAGAACCCTATGGAAGAAATTGGACACGAAGTTGCAGTTTAGCTCGGCATTACCATCCACAGACAGATGGACAGACCGAGGTGGTAAACAAAATTTTGGGAAACATTCTGAGATGTTTGACGGTCGACAGACCCAAGCAATGGGGAGAACGTGTTTTTCGCAAGCAGAATTCACATATAACAACTCTGTGAATCGATCAACGGGTATGATCCCATTCCAGATTGTTCAAGAACGAAACACACATGGAGTGGTGGATTTGGTCAAGATACTGACAGAGATCAGAAAGAGTACAGATGCAAAATCATTCACAGAGCATATGAAAGAAGTGCATGAAGATGTGCGCAAGCGCATTGAAAAGAGAAACGTGACATACAAGTTGAGAGGCGATAGGAAGAAGAGGCTACAGTCATTCAACGAAGGAGACTTATTCTATGCGCACTTGAGGAAGGAGATATTTATGACAGGAACGTACAACAAGCTGAAGCTGAAGAATATTGGACCATGTAAGATCTTGAAGAAGATTTTGGACAATGTTTATGTGTTGGAGCTACCAGAAGAATTGAACATATCTCCTATGTTCAATGTCTCAGATTTGTACAAGTATGAAGAAATTTCAACAAGCAGCAGTGCAGAAGTGTTGAACATCAACTGGATAGTGCAAATTCTAGATTGACGCAAGGAGGAAATCGCTGAAGTATTGGAGGAACGCGAAGTCGGGAGCATGCGAAGTTCGTGAAAGAAATAATATCTAGTTCGATGGAGGGATGATGAGTCGAGCGAGGCGACATGGATTTCCAAAGAAGAATACAGGAGACTGATGGAGCATTCAAGTTCTTTTTCACCTAGGGAGTCTAATGTGGGAGCATCGATGCCTAGGAGAAACAGTTGAAGTTGATCGACGAGAGAAGTCGACCAGGGGTATTTCCAACGACCACTTGTGTGAAGGAGATTGGTTGTCAAAGCCAAGTAGTCGAGCAGGAAGTTGTCGATATGCATTCGACCAGAGTTAAAGGTCGAGATTCGACAAGTCTGATGTCGATAGATGACAGGAGTGGATATCGAGGCGTCAAAGGTCGACCTGTGTTTGAAAAATGACACAAACGAGTTGCGGCGAAAGCCAAGCATGAAGGATAGGGCAGACTGACATCCATAGATTTTAGGTAAATCCTACAAGTAAGGTCGAGGGGTGATGAACTTCAGTAAGGTTGAGACATGAGATGAGGCCGACTACTGAAGTAGATTTAGAGAGGTGTAGAAGTCAAGGTGCCTAGCCATTCAAAGTTGCTAAGGAAGTTATGAGCAGTTATGAAGGTGGTTGGAATCACGCTAGATGTCACCATAGGTAGAAGTTGTACAGCATGGCCAGAGGGCGGGTGACAACTGCAGGATCACGGAGAATTCAGTGGATAGAGGAAGGACGTCTCGGGGAATGGAGTGACCTCAAGAGCAGCAACAGAACATAGTAGAAGACTAGTGAGAAGGAAAAGAGGAGGGAGAGGATTGCTTGTCACTCATCTCTCATTCATTCTTGCATTCAGCAGAGAACTGAGAGGAGGAGAGGATCACACACAGAGAGAAACACACCATTTACTTCTATATATTGTAACAGGATGAGGCTGACTAGTTTAGTTGTTTTGCATTTCTTATTGTAAACACTGTGATTTGATTGAAGTAATAGAATCCAACTTATGGGATCAGTTCACATCTAGTCTATGTGAGAACCTATGTGTTGTCATGTGTATTGTTAAGAAAGAGGCCCCTTTTTGGGACCTCCCTTGCACCAGAGAGAGAGAGAGAGAGAGAGAGAAGTGGAAGATGAGAGAGGGAGGGAGGGAGAGGGAGGCTTAGAGAAATAGAGAAAGGTAGGGGGTTAGGGTGTAGGGTAATAGAGAGGATATATAGAGATATGAGGGGGGTAAGGTTCTATGTTATAAGGAGAGATGGGGGTTGAGAGAGAGAGGGGGTGGGGTTATATAGAGGGAGGTTGGATAAGGAAACGAGGAGATATAGAGGAGTGGTTGGGTTAGATAAAGGGAAGGGTGTTAGTTAAATGTGGGGCTATAGAGAGAGAGAGAGAATGGGGGTTAGGGGAAGGTGGGGGGAGAGAGAGAGAGAGAGAGAGAGAGAGGAGGGATAGCGAGAGAGATAGAGAGGGGGGCGTTGGGGAGAGAGGAAGAGAGAGGGGGATCATAGAGAAAGAGATGGAACATGAGGGGGGTGGGGTTATAGGAGGAGGGGGGTTATAGAGGGAGGGGGAGAAAGAAAGAGGGAGATTGGGTGGGGAGGAAGAGAGAGGGGGTGTTGGAGATACAAATAGATGATATACATGGGGTGGGGAGTCATAGAGGGGTTAGGGTTTAGCATAAGAGAGAGGGGGGGGTCAGGGATAGAGGCAGAGAGATAGGGAGTGTGAGATAAAGAGATAAATATGGGGTCAAGGGGTGGGGATTATATAGATAAAGGGATAGATAACGACATGGGGGGGATGATATACAACAATGAAAACATTATATAATAGTGCATTCATGCAATTGAATTTTAGAGCTATTAATGTGTACGTTCTATTAATGTGCATGTGTTATTAGGGTGCACACATTATTAATGCGCACATGCTAATGATGTGTGTCCATTATTAATGCACACATTATAATGATGCATGCACACTAGTTATGCGTATGCACTCTTGAATTTAATTTGTTTTTGGTGCACTATTTTTTTTCATTTTTGTGTTTAATGAGTTGGTAGGTTTAGTTCTAGGTTCGGATTTCCAAACCTTATGTCTTAGAGTGCATTATAACAAAACACATAATTTTCTATAACTTCATGCTTTTTTACCTTGATTTTGTATATGCTCCACTTGTCAATTGCTAATGAAACTGCACATACCTGTAGAAATCCATGTGTAGATTCCAAATATATATATATATTTGAATAATTTTGTTAGTGTTTTATATTTTTTGTTCATTTTTATTTGTAGTCATGTCATATTTATATAAAACATATGTCATGTGTTTCAATTGCATAACTTTTAACTCGCCCACCTATTTTAGAAATGGGAAAGAACCCACACAAGTATACTAGAAGACCTATGCACTAAAAAAAAGAAAGTAGATTGATTATGTTAAGACCATGATAGCGGGGCCTAATGGTCGACCTTGTCATTTTAGGGATTTTCTAACTTCCTTAATTTCAAAAAAGTATAGATTTGACTTTGAAAATTTTGGAAAAATAACATTGCGAAAGAACCATCTGTTATCTATAGCTATACATAATATTTTTCAGAAAATTGGACAATTTACATACCAAATATGGGCATGGATAATTTTAGGGGCTATATACATCCCATGGGCTATATTAAGTGGGTTACAAACATTTAGTGGGCTATTTTAGTATATGGAAAGGGTTTTTTTTAGCTAAAACATATTCACCCAATATTTATTAGAAAAACAATAAATATGAAATGAATAGCCTCCCATATATTAATGAGGAAAATGAAAAAAAGAAGTATTTTTTCCCTAGAAAAATATCCCTCCAATCTATATTTCACCCTTAATTTCTAGAGAAATTCTGTTGAAATCATTCATTCACCCCCAATTTTCAGTAAAGGAGACTCCCAAGGGTTATTTCACCCTCCATTTTCCTTTTAATTTGGGCATATGGTTGCATTCGCCTATATTTTTAGTCAATTTCATGTGATACCTTCTTTGAGCCCTCGATTTCCAATATTGGAGGGAAAATTAAGGCTATTTTGTTCTATATAAAGGCTACAATGATTCATGGTTTACCCACATCATATTTCTCTTACATGATGAAGGTTCTGGTTGATGCAATTCCACTTTTCATTCTTAGTTTTCTCGACATTTTAATCTTCACATAACATCTCCATTGCCGAAATATCAGGTCTTGAAGGGGCATACCACACATGCAATTTATGGGGCATACCACACATGCAATTTATCAGAGAATACAAACTCAAATCATGTTTTTTATCCAATAATTAATATGGTATGATTTTTATGCTTTTTATCCATAGTTAAAATAGATTATTATATTGGAAATTTACCTTTTATCATGGATGATTTTTGAGGATTGTTGAATTTTATGGCATTCTTGATTCTCAGGGATCATTCATTGTTATTAGGGTTTTATTCTATCCTAGGAGTATTGGTTTTATGAAAGTGTTATAGATCTCAAAATATATGATTTATTTTATTCCTTGTCATGTTTAAACTATCAGATGACATTTATATGTTGTTATTGGATGCCACTCTCGATGAAGAGCCACCACATGATTTTTATATATTCTAACTGAATTTGACCCAATTGTTTAAAATGTGCTTTTATTAGGATCTTAATCTGCAATTATTATTGGATCTAAGGCATTAATGAGAGTGTATATGTTCATATTTTATGTTTGTTATTGTTGATGTTTGGGATGTTTGTAATATATATGAATGCACACTAATTATAATGGCAGGGCTACAATGGAATGGTCATTATTTTGGTTGTATTTTTGTAGAGTTCTCCAAAGCGTTCTGGTAGATTATTTCATTTATATTGAGAAATTCGTGATTGGTATAATTTTTTATTCTTATTTCCAAGTTCGTCAATTTTATTTGTAAACTAAATTTGTTGGGTTCAGTAATTATTTTATGATATTTGTTTTTGTAAGGGTCATTCATACGTAAAAAAAAAATTGTGATTTTTTTATGTGTAATTCTTATCATCGTCCTATGTATGATAAATATATGATTTAGTTGGAACATGATACTTCATTTTCATCATGATTGTATATAATATGTATAGGGCATGTTTGACCTAAGATGTAGACATTATGCTATTTGATATCTATTATTTTTCATTCAATGAGGGTGCTAAAACAATTTTACCACATTTTGCATGCTTTCAAAAATTTCAAGGACATGGATATAAACACCTTTACAATTTATCTGAGAAAAAGTAATCTTTAACATAGTAGTTCTAATGATATGTGTGGTGACACATTAATGTGATTTCTATTCTTGTTAGTGTATGTTCTTATTTCTAATAACCATTGCAAGTTTCTAACTAACTCTAAAAATTCTAAATCAAATGACATAATTCATAGTTTGATTGTCAACAAAGGAAAGGAAAAAGTAGCATTTGCATCTATAAACAGATAAGCAAGTTATTTTTTCTTAGAGGGTAGGTTAAAAATGAGAGATTTGGAAAATAATCTAATTGGGAATTCATACACTATATTAAGGTTGTGGGTCTCTATAATACTCCATGTTGTAATAATGGTTCGTGGGTGTCATAATCGCTCCATAGTGTAAAGTGTTCAACTCTATGAGTATGGTGGTATGTTAAGATTTGGGTCCTGACATGTATGTTGGACCATTAAGGGATGAGATAAAAAGTGGAGTCCCCACTTTCCCTGAATCTAGTTAGTGTAGTCGTGTTTCACCAACACCTCCAGTTGTGAGTGACTCAATATTGCTTGTGAAATGTATAAATAAATCCCTCCTCTCCTCATTCATGCATTTATTCATTTGAGCATATAGGATTCGAGAGAGTCGGGCTCTAGTATATGGTCTTCAATTCCACTAAATTAGTAATCTGTAGAATCAAAAGCTGAGTCTTCCTAGCAAAATATTCAACAATATGTTACAAGGTTTTATAATTAGATGAAATATTTGCCAAGTTTTTATAATATTTTATAATTTAGTGAAATATTCGCCAAGATTTTACAATATCTTATAATTTAGTGAAATATTCTTCAATATTTTACAAGATTCTATAATAGAATGAAAGATTAGATAAAAAATTATATATACATATTATATCAATGATTGAATAGCCTTCAAGTTTTCCTATATATTAGGGAGATTTGCCCATTTATTATTCACATAAATTTTGGGGGTGTTGTTAAAATTATCCCTGAACCCAGGGCGTAACGAGAACATATGAATTATGTTTTAAAGAAAAAATAACATATCAATCTTAGAAGAATGACATTTTTTGGAAGTAACACCTATTTTTCATAAATAAAATTTTATTCTCAAAGGTGATCCGATTGTCTATGTTTCATATTTTTACACCATATTCTAAAAAGATATGTAGGAGCCTCTAATAATTCATTTTAATAATTGGAATTAATGTTTTTTGGAAGTTCATTTCAACTAATGTGTCATAAGTGGGTATCATTACCTTGCAACAACTTGTAAAATTAACATGATTCTAATCTTTCCTAGAAATGTATGATATTTCAAAAAAAAAATATGGTATTTTTTTTATTTCCACACATATATATAAACATTAATCTAATTTCAAATCCCTAAAATAATTTTGCTGATGATTTTTTATCTTATAATTGAAAATATAATTATTCTATAACGTTGAAGTCAACTTGATGATTGTTTTGTAAGAAATTATCAACACTCTGAAATAATTTTTTTATCATAGTTATCGTAGTTAGTTTTTCAACAAAATTAAATCCATTCAAAGTTGAGATCCATCCTCACAATTTCACTTGAACAACTATTTCAAATGTTACTGCATTAAACTTCTCAATATTTTTTGAAAAATAATAACAATAAAATAATTTCTTGAAAATGAACTTCTCAATATTTTTTCAAAAATAATAACAATAACATTAATTTCTTGAAAATTAAAAGTAATACACAATAATGCAAAAACATTGAAAAAAGAAAAGATATTAGATCCCATGGAAATGCAAATAATAACTTGAGTTCCAAGAAAATGGAAACAATAATAAAATTAGTTAAAAGGATGGCATTTTATCAATTTGTTTGAGCAAGTATTGGATGAATGAACTATTAAGTTTTCTATGAAAGAAATAGTATCTAATATTGAAGGGATAAAAGGTTTAATATTTCATTCCATTCAAGAGAATAGACTTGCAGCATTATGTTTCCAAAATGGTTAACCATATATTTATAGTGAAGGTTATAAAAAACTTGAAAACATTAATGTTGATAAAGTTAACATGATGATGAGAAATATAATATTTATGATAATCAATTATAGGAAATTTGAGGTCTAAAATGGGCCTCTTAAGGAAAATAATAAAATAATAGTTGAAATAATAAAATAATAGTTAAAATAATAAAATAATATTTATTGATTTTGGAGGAAGAAAGAAAAAAAATACTTTTTTGTTCGTATTTTCAATCTATCTCCATGTGTTTTTACTCAAATTTAGAGCGGGGGCACTCGCTGGATGTGGAATTTAATTCCACATCCAGCGAATGCTCCCACTCAAAATTTGAGTAAAAACATAGGGAGATATGTTGAAAATATGAACAAAAAAAGTAGTTTTTTTTATGACAATTATATCAAGTCAACCATTATGGTTGACTCATTTTAATGAAATTCTATTGGTTCTTGAATTCCAACTCATCAACAAATTATGGTTGGCTCATTTTTTTTTACATGATGGCTCATTTTCTTATAAGGCCAATTTTAGACCTCAAATTTCCTCTAAAAACTTATTTCCAATTGTGATCATGTTATCCCAAATACACATGAACTTTCAAAAAAATTAGAAAAATGTGGTTTTATTTTAAGATAAATTGAATTAAGCATTGGTTTATTATTTATGATTAATAAACATTTGTTTTAAAAATATTAAGGCTTTGTTGTGAAAACTCAATCTTTAATTAAGTATTCTACTATATATTAAGAATATAAATAGAGCCTGATGGGCTAGGGTGGTTGAGTGCTGTAAGTTGTGAGCGGAAGGTTTCAGGGTCAAACCATCAGGTGGATATACATTGGTATATAAGGGTCTCACTTGATGGCCCCATTGGGTTAGATCTTATGTGAAAAAAAAATCAAGAATATAAATATGGATTCAATGATTTTCTTGAAATATTTGATGTTTTTTTGCTTTTAGAAAATCTCTTTGTAAATAAAATCAAGAATATGAAGGTAATTTTAATGATTTTTTTTTTTGTATTTAGTTAGTGTTATATGACATAATTTACCATGACATTGTCAGTTTAGTTGAATTATGTTTGAATTTAACATTGTGTATCTTTTAAGATGAAATATATGAACAAAATAGTGGTATCATTGTAGTCTAACCCTATTCTCATTGTATCCCAATTCTTAATGAAAAACTTCAAGGACAACTCTAAAATTTCATAGGACTTCCATCAACATCGAAAATGGTAGTGAATATTTGTACATTATATCATTATTAATTGGCCACATATAGAACTAATGAGGTTTCTGGACTATATAAATAATCAAGTTGAACCTATTAAATAAAGTATACGATTAACATAACTATAAATCAATGGAGGCAATCAATTGTAAGGTTTTATTATAACAAAAATTTATTACAGGCCTTAGGTGTAAAAATTATATTGGAAATATAACCACAAAAATAATATTTACATATAAGGTTACACCATCGACATGTATAAAATATTGATGTCATAAATGCATTGTCTATTTGGACTCTTATAATTTTGTGACGCTGAGGCATAACCCTGTAACACAACTAACATCTATAGAGCTTTGCCCTGCCTTTAGAGCACACAATGAAACTCATACATTACAGAATAACAAAAGTTCGAACATGTTGTTTATTAAATTCGAGAATAGAATAAGAACAATACAATAAATGAAATACTAGAGAGAACCATACCTCTCTCTTGCATTAATCACAAAGTATTACATCCACTTGTAGGTTAACATCTCAGTCAAGTTTTGATGTTGAACCGATGGACTGCAAGATCTAACTAAGTCACAACTTCTCTCTCATCCTCCTATGTTCTCACCCGCTCTTCCCTATTTGTTTCTTCAAACTTGTGACCTTAGGCTTTCCCACCCTCTCGAATCCCTAACTATCAGAAGATGAACCATCATGGAAGTTCAACTACCCATCATTTCCTTTTCTCCAATTTTTTTTCCCTTTCTTTCTAATGGTCATTCATCTTTGGCACAAAAAATACTATAGAAAAAATTGACTGAGTTGACTTCACAAATCGGAACCTTGAGTAGTAGCACAATAAAAGCAACAACATTGTGATGGAATCCTAAGTTGCTGCAACATAGAGTGGTAACAACACAATTGTAATAGTGCACAACTAGTGTAGCAGAGAGTTGTAGCATCACAAGTAATAGAACAGTTGTAATGACAAGTTTCTATTGAAATGGACCAACAACTATGGAGTTGTAGCTGTCTATATTCCTCCTAAATATACTTACATGGAAATAAAATATTTTTGGGTGATGTCAATTGTGTAAGCCCAAGATTGCAACTACACCAAACACCCTTTCTAAGAATAATATGAGCTTCCAACTTATGTGATAGCTAGTTCAGAAGTTGAATAATGTAACAAGTCTATTAGCTCCTGCTCATTCACCCATGATGCATCCTCTAATCCTTTGTTTTTCCATTTAATTAAATATTCCAAATACTTCTTGTGATGATTTTCTTTACCAACTCTTGTGGCTAAAATTACTTCCATTTCTTCCACAAGTTTGAATGGTATTAGTTGCTTCCATTCATATGGAGTTCTTTCCTCACCACTTTGTTCTCCTTCATGTAAATCATACAAGTCTGCAACATTTAATATTGGAGAGATTCCCAAGTACTTTGGAAATTCCAACTTATACACATTTTCAAAATATTTCCTCAAAATTCTACACGGGCTTATGTTTTTGTACTTCAGTTTGTTGTAGGTACCCCTAGGGAATATTTATTTCCATAAATGTGCCATTACCAACTCACCTTCCTAAAAAAATTTGGTTCTTCTCTGTAGATCAACCCTCCTTTTGTACTTGGAATTAATTGGTTGCAGCATCTTCTTCACATGTTCATGCATTACTTGCATGCCATTTACAAAATCACTTGCATCAACTCTCTTTCATTCTTTCTATGAAATTTTGGAATGCAAAACATCACAACAATATGTTCTGAATCATGTGACATTCCATCATAGATATAGATAGCAAAAACAATCTCACTTAGAATTATTTGCACAAAGAGATAACAAGAATAGAGAATAAATATTTAACAGAACACTAGAGGAAAATCACTCCTGTGGGAAGAATTCCACTCTATATTATTCATTAACATGAGTACAATATATAGGCATGATTACATGCAATACCTTGGGTAAATACCATGGGATAACAAATACCATGGCTAACTCACATTAAAGTTGGCTTATCTTGACTAATTCCCCCAATCTATGACATTGTGCCAAGTGTAACTCCAAGTAGTGGCCATAATGAGATGAAATGAACACAAAGGAATGAAAGTAGGTTTGGATAGTCAAATAGTGTTAAAGGAATCATTAGGAGAGCACATGAGGTGGTGTAGTTGGCTAAGTAGTGGCCTTTAATTACCCATTTGACCAATTTACCCAAGAGGGTGAATCCTTATCCCATAAATTGTGGAGGAGGGCGCCTTAGCTCCTTAAAACATGGAATGCATCCATAAAACAAGGAAGGAGGGCGCTAGGTTCCTAAAAATAAGGAAAATGGTGGCATAAGTGGACAAACAAGGCAAGATAGGATTATCCATAGTTATTGGGATCAAATGTGGACAAATTCTTGGTCCAAGACACCCAACTAGGTACTAGCAAGTTAACACAAGGTGGAACAACATGTACTAAACACTTGGAAACCTTATGCTAAGATTATTAACCAAGGTCTAGATGGGAATTATGTTCCAACACTTTTAAATTTGGTAACTTTATAAAATATAATATTCTTTTTGAGGACCTTCCATAAAAAATATGGAAAGGACTTTTTCTAGTTGATCTATTCACCGAATCATTATGAGAAAATTCATCATGTGCCAAGACCATATCCCACTAGTAGATATTTGCACCACTCACACTTCTTAGCAGATTCCCAAGACTCTTGTTCACCACTTCAGTTTTCCAATTCGTTTATGGGTGATAGGATGAACTATGAAATAGTTTAGATCCCATTTTATCCCAATGTGTCCTCCAAAATTACCAAGAATGCTTGTGTCTCAATTTGATTTAATAATCCAGTGTAAACTAGGAATCCTTATAACTTCTTTGAAGAATATTAAAGTAACCAATTTAGTAGCATCACTTGTCTTCTTGCACGCTATGAAATGTTCCATTTTTTAAAATCAATCTACTAAAACCATCACAGAATCATGCTTCCTTTGTGTTCTTGGCAGACCCAAAACAAAATCCATGCTCGCATCTTCCCAAGGTCTTTCAAGTACTAGCAACAGAGTATACAGTCCCATATTTTGACTTCTTTCCTTTGCTACTTGGAAAATTCTATAGAATTCAACAAAATTTATAACATCCTTGTTGATGATAGGCCAAAAGTACCTTTCTTTTACAAACATTGTGGTCTTATCCATGCTAAAATGTCTTCCTAGGCCTCCACCAGGTAGTTCTTTAATAATATTCAATCATACTAGTCCTTGAGGAATGCACAACTACTGATTTTTAAACAAGAATCCTTCTTAGACATGATAATCAAGCAAGAATGTTCTATCACTCCACAGTGCTTTACAAGCTTTCCAAGCTTCTCCAAAATCTACATCTTCTTTGTACAATTCTTTCATGCCTTCTAAACTCACTACTTTCACAAATAAAGTGTTAAGTAACATCACTCTTCTACTCAAAGCATCTTCCATTTTGTTTGACTTTCTTGATCTATGCTTCTAAACAAAAGAAAAAAATTGTAAGAATTAAACCCATTTAAAGTGTCTTTGGTTCAAATTACCTTGATTGTTGATGTATTGCAGTGCCTTGCGATTAGTAAACAAGATGATTTCCTTGGGTAACAAATAGTGTCTCCACTTCTTCAAAGCCTGAACAATAGCATAAAATTCTTGATCATACACATAATATTTTCTTTTGGTATCATTCAAATTTCTACTAAAGAATGCTATTGGTGTCCCTTCTTGAATCAAAACTTCCCAAATCGCTTCCCCACTTGCATCGCAGTCAACTTGGAATACTTTGTCAAAGTTTGTGTTAGGAACCCGTGTCAACCCTTCTCTTTACTTTGTCAGTATATTGTTGTTGGACGCATATGCTTTTTAAGTCGTCCCGTAGTATTTGTTGATCCATAGTTTGTATTAGCCCATGGTATTGACCCATAGTATTGGATTCATATGCTTTGTAAGTCATCCCGTAGTATTATATGTCCCATGGTATTGACCCATAGTATTGGGAATAGACTTAGTATATAAGTGTGTGTTGATGCCAATGACGGTACCGTGAAGTTATTTGTATTGAGCTTGCTCAAAGGAGGTTTCCCCCTCGAAGTGGCCTGTGATCAATAAAGTGATTCTGAGTTCTGTTCTTACTGCTATCTCGTGTATTTTCATTAATTAATTGTTGCAGGTTCCTCACATCTGGTATCAGAGCACTTTCTTGGGCTCGGCTGGGTGAAATTTCTGCCAATTTTTTTTTCGCATCTGTTGCAGGTTCGGATCTCGGAATAATCCCTATCCGCTTAACTGTGGGAAATACTTGGGCATAAGACCTAAAACCCATTGTGAGGAGTACCACAGGAACCCTGACGTAGCTGGCCCATTGAGAGGACCTGCCAATGAAAAGGGCAACGGACCCTACCTGATTGACTAGTTTCCACCCATGAGGTAAACCAAGAGCTGTCGTTTGTGGCAAAGTGATTATCAGTTTTACCTGATCCGTGGAGTGAGGGGTATTGCCCCAATATGAAAGTCATCAGACATCAGTGGTGGCCGAGTGAATCCCCTAAACTGTTAGGAAGATGAGCATACCTGGGGTCCATATCTATTTTCAACTAATAAATTGCAGATTTCCTCTGCCCAGAACTGTTGTCGGTCACTTCCACGCAGTTGCCGATCCATCTGTTGTCGATCACTTATGCACCGTTGGAAATCCATCTGTTGCCAATCACTTCCACTTTGTTGCAGATCCATCTATTTCAAATCCCTTTCACGCCATTACAGATCAATTTCTCAACAAAAAATAAAATAATAAATAAATAATAAAAATTCTGGTTTTCCACCATATCTCCCTTGTTTTAGCTCTGTTTCCCTTGAAACTTCCCTGACACCCCTGCAATCCCAATCTGCATATTTCATTCCTGAGGACCCTATCCCAAATTCCACTTCCCAACGCCATAAATTCCACATTTGTCTATTTTTAGGGTTTTCCATAACTTCTTCGATTTTCACCCAATCACCTTCAAATTTTACCATAGTGTTCATTTCATCTTTCTGCTTCTTTGTCCCTCTTTGCAAAATTTTCTCATTCTTTCACTCTACTTTTGAAATCTCCCTTTTATGCTTCCGTGTCCCTTTGAAAGTGTCCAAAACCTAGTCAAACCCAAATTACCCATCAATTTTTTTCCCAAATCCAAATTTTCCTTTACTAAAATAGTTTTTGTTTTTGTTTATCTACCCACTCAAAAAAAAAAACTCCTGGTTATGGCTGTCACCCGCGCAGGAGCAAAAATCATGAAGGAAGCACTTGCAGCCATCCAAACCAAACTCCAGGATCTGGATGAAAAAATTCTTAGCCTCCATCTTCAACATTCAGTCATGAACAATAACCGACAGTGAGAATATTTTGCAGCCACTGGGTTCTCTTCTTCCAACAATTTTCATGGGTCGAAGCTTGATTTTCCTCGCTTCAATGGTATTGATCTGACTGGATGTATATACCGGGTAGAACAATATTTCAGTCTGCATAATACTTTTGATGTCCATAAAGTTCCACTTGCATCCTTTCATTTGGAACAGGAATCCCTTCAGTGGTACCGTTGGTACATCAAAGCTCATCACAAGCCAAACTGGACATATTTTTGCCAACTCATTTTGCAACAATTTGGTCCTAGTGCTTTTGATGACTTCATAGGAGCACTCACTAAACTTCGCCAAATTGGCACAGTGAGAGAGTATCAGACATAATTTGAGAAATTGGTCAATCATAAAGAAGGATTGTCTGATGAATTCTACATGAGTTGTTTTATCAGTGGTCTCAAGGATGAAATCTGCTGAGAGGTCAACATATTCTGTCCCAACACAATGATGGAAGTCCTAGGGTTGGCTAAGTTGGTAGAGGACAAGATCGCAACCCAACAACACTCCAAACCCACCTTTGTTCCCTTCATAAATATGGTTTCTCAACGACCTCCCATGACGCTAGCTCCTCGACCAACTCCTATCAAGCATTTGTCTAAACCAGAGATGTGGGCACGCTGAGAAAAATGGCTTTGTTATAATTGTGATGAGAAATTCACTCGGGGACATCGATGTGTTGAGCAAAATATCTAACTCTTGGATGTGGATTCTCTGCCTGCCTCTGAACTTGGTGAAGAAGCTCCAGATACAATAGATGATGAGGTCGACATTCAGCACCCACCTGTTGACCCCCATCTCAGGATGACCCACCAGAGATCTCTGTCCATGCTGTAACCGACATCACCACCCCACAAACAATGCGGGTCAGGGGTTACTTCAAGAAGCTCCCTCTTACCATACTCATTGATTCTGGTAGCACTCATAACTTCATTGACCCTCGGATTCCGAACAGGCTGATTGTTTTGTCCCTCCTTTCTCCAACTTTGAAGTCATGGTTTCCAATGGGGGCACCTTACCTTGCAAGGGGAAGTGTCACAATCTACGTATCTCTCTAGAATATTATAACTTGTGCTCTGACATGTTTTCCTTGTCCTTAGGAAGATTGGATGTGGTTTTGGGCGTTCAATGGTTACGCACTCTTGGCACCATTTTATGGCATTTTGCTGCACTTTGGATGCAATTTTCAGTCAATGGGAAACAACACAAATTTACGGGCTTAGAACTAGGGTCTCTTTGCATCATCCGTTCACATTGCCTGGAAAATATCTTTAAGAATAATTCACATGGTGTCGTCGCTCAGCTCCATTCCATTCAGATGCACCCATCAACAGTCTCCACTACTTCCTTGGATAGATATGCATGTGTCTTTGCTGAACCAGTGGGCTTGCCACCTTCAAGAGAATTTAGCCACATCTACATATTATAAGGAACTAATGGCTATTTTGCATATTCAAACATGAAAAACCAATATTCAACAAATAGTCAATATTCAACACCAAGAGAATTTAGCCACATCTACATATTAGAAGGAACTAATGGCTATTTTGCATGCAGTACAAAAGTGGTAGATATCCCTATTAGGGAATTATTTCTGTATCAAGACTGATCTCCAAAGTTCTAAAACTGTCCTGGAACAATGAGTCTCCTCCCCAACACACCTGAAATGGGTTATCCAACTCATGGATTCTGCCTATGTGATCACTTACAAGAAGGATAAGGACAATCTGGTGGAAGATGCTCATTCTCAGACACTTGATGACCCAGTTTCTCTTACATCTATTTCTCTACTTGTTTCACATTGGTTGCAATCTAATCAACAGGGCTATCCCTTCTATGAACTCCATGCTTCTCCATCGGCAGGGCACTCTACGTTCCTCAAAACGTATGACTAGGAACAGTGCAACTTCTTTTGGCAGGGAATAAAAATGACAATTCAACAGATGGTGGTTGACTGTGATAGTTTCCAGGTCAACAAGGGTGAAACGACACTCCTTTCGAGACTGCTCGAACCCTTGCTCATCCCTACATAGATTTGGACAACTATTTCTATGGATTTCCTTGAAGCGCTCTGGTGGTACAATACCACATCTAAAATGACACCATATGAAGCAATCTATGGATAGGTCCTGCCAGTTCTTCTTCCACACACCCTCAGCAGTTCCCTAGTTCAGGAAATTGACTCGGTTCTTCCAAACTACAATCAGATTCTTCTCATTCTGCAAGACAATCTTCACATGGAAATAATTCGACTGAAATAACACGCTGATCAGCACTGTGTTGAGCATCATTTTCACGCAGCTGATATGGTTCTTCTTAGTCTACATCCTTCCAAGCAATCATCCCTGAAACTCAAAAGGAGTCAGCTTCTCTCTCACTCTATCACAAAGGCATTAATTCAGTGGCATGGAATGCAACCCAAGGATGCTATAGGGGAACCACTCCTTCAGATTCTTCATCAATTTCCACATCTAAAGCTTTGAGGACAAAGATTTTTCTAAGGGAGAGGGGATGTTAGGAACCCGTTTCAACCCTTCTCTTTACTTTGTTAGTATATTTTTGTTGGATGCATATGCTCTGTAATTCGTCCGGTAGTATTTGTTGATCCATAGTTTGTATTAGCCCATGGTATTGACCCATAGTATTGGACGCATATGCTTTGTAAGTCATCCCATAGTATTATATGTCCCATGGTATTGAACCATGGTATTGGGCATAGACTTAGTATATAAGTGTGTTTTGAGGCCAATGAAGGTACCATGAAGTTATTTGTATTGATCTTGCTCAAAGGAGGTTTCCCCCTCGAAGTGTCCTATGATCAATAAAGTGATTATGAGTTCTGTTCTTACTGTTATCTCGTGTATTTTCATTAATTAATTGTTGCGGGTTCCTCATAGTTTGGAAGTGCCCAAAAAGGTTTATATGTCACCTTCTTTTTCAAATCTACAAATGCTTTCATTGTTGTTGTTGTCCATTTAAAATTTCCCTTTTTCGTGCACTCAGTAAGAGGTGCACAAATTTGACTAAATTTTCTAATAAAATTCTGGTAGAAGCTTGCTAACCCAGGGAAGACTCTCACTCCAAAGATGGATTGCGGTGTTGGCCATTCCAAAATAACTTTCACCTTCTTGGAATCCATCTTCAATCCTTCCTTGGAAATCACAAATCCAAAGTGCACTAATCCTATATGCAGAAATGTGCATTTCTCCAAGTTAATCAACAAATTTTCTTCTTGTAACCATTTCAACACTTGTCTCACATGCTTCAAGTGTTCTTCCTTGTTCATGTAGAACTAAAATGTCATCTGGAATTATACTACATCAAACTTTACCAAGAATGGTTTCAGGACTTCATTCATAAGTCTCATAAAGGTACTAGGAGAATTAGTTATCCCAAATGGAATAACCAACCATTCAAACAAACCATCTTTTGTCTTAAAAGTGGTTTTCCCCTCATCACCTTCTCTTATCCATATTTGATGATAACCACTCTTCAAATCAATCTTTGTGAAGTATGTAGCCCCACTCAAATAGTCCATAATATTCTCCATCCTTGGAAAATGAAATTGGTACTTGATGGTGATCATATTAATGGCTCGTGAATCTGTGCACATATGACACTCTCCTGTTTTCTTTGGATTCAACACTATTGGAACTGCACATGGGCTTAAAATTTCTCTAATCATCCCTCTATCAAGTAACTCTTGTACTTTCCTATTCACTTATTCATTTTCTTTAGGATTCATTCGATATGGTGCCTTGTTTGGGAATCTTGATCTGGGAATCAAATCAATTTGATGAGAGATACTTCTTACCTGAGGTAATCCATGTGGTAAATAATCAACAACAATATCCTTAAACTCATCCAATAAAGGCTTTATTCCAGTTGGTATAACATTTGGATTTCCTTACCCTTTCACTTATTTTGGAATCACTATTAAACAAAATGTTTCCCTTCTTTCTTCCTGCAAAAATTCCTTAGTGGAGCATAACATGATCTTATTGTTACTAGTGCTTGTATCAGCACAATTTCTTGTCCCTTCTGTTGTATTTTCTGGCATTAGGGTCAATTTATAGCATTGTCCATCTTTCTTCAACTCATATGTATTTTCTATTCCATCATGGTAAAATTTCCATTCAAATGGCCATGGTATTCCAAGGAGTATGTGGCACACATCCATCTAAACCATGTCACACAATACTTGCTTTTGAAGAGTCAAGACTTCCCCTCTAAAATCTTAACAAACATGTTCCTTCACAGTCACATGTTGTCCTCTTTTTAACCATGATTTCTTAGAAAGAACATGTAGATCTAGCTTCCAACCCATATAGTGTGATTATGAAATATTTCAGTTTGTTAGTATTTCCTCTTGTGATCAGGGTGAATGTCAACATTATTGATCTAGTGGTTGAGGAGCATGTAGGGGTGATTGTATTTACCACCATATTTATATCATTTGTTTCTCCCATCCATGAGACTTCCAATTATATAGCGGAGGAGAGGTGTGATGATGAGATTGAATTCATCCATGCGCATTCTATTTATTCATTAGAGATGTGTGATTCCTTAATGGACGACGTTGTTGAGGGTGATTCAAGAGTTGTAGATAATGTGAGTAATCCAAAGTATGGAGCCATGGATTATCCTACTAATGGTTTGAGATGGATTGTATCACAAGATATGGTATGTGATTGATATGCACACTTGTAATAACTTTCTCAATGGATGTCATATGTCAGGTTTTCATTGGCTTAGTGTTATTCCCTTGAGCAATTAAGATCTCTAGACTCAATGGTAGACACCTTGCATGCTCTGAAACTGGACACGCTAAAAATGGGCTACATGTCCCATGGGGTTGTGTTGGACACGAAAACGATGGGAAATTGTGCCCGACACGAATTTTGATCATATCCAAAATCAGGACATGATCAAAATTCATGTTGAACACGATTTTCTATCATGTCCGCGACCATGCATCTCGTGTCCCCATTCCAGTACACAATTGCCATGGAAAAGGCCACATGGGGTGAGTTTAAAAACAAAATTTCTTTTCTTTTTTTTCATTTACAAGTGTGGAGAAGCTTGCAAGTGGTATTTATGTGCAGGTGAAGAATATTTGAAGGATTTCCAAGGAAATCCAAGTGAATTTGGGGTGGATTTGTGGATAGTATTGCAAGCTTAACCATCAAACAAGAAAGATAATGTCTCAATCAACTAGGTAAAAAGATAAGGGTAAAAGGAAAGGGAGAAATGCACCATCTAGTGCCTCCCATCCTAATCCTCCAAGCACAAGCTATTCTACTACTCCTTCAAGTGCTCCATCTACTAGTAATGGAGCGCATGCTCCATTTAACCCTGTTTTAGCAAGAAAACAAGCCCCGGAAAAAAATACCCTTTGTGGAAGTATGTGACAAGGAAAGATGGACCTGGGGAAAATCTTGGTGGGGGAGGCAATGTGTCATGATTCATCTATGTGTCTTTGACTCATTTGAGTTGTTAGTATTGTAGAGTCATTTATACATGCTTTTATTTCACTTACAGGTTTTTTGGACACCTTGCATTGTCCATTCCTTGAATTTAGCACTGAAATCTATTGCTTTGGATGTGACACGAAATGGAATCCTTATTGAAGACAATCATTGAGCCAGTCGTAAAGGTAATGCCTTCACTATCAGTTAATGATGCAAGGATGGTTTGCTTCCCCTGGATATATCATGCCAAAAATGCATTTTATGGTCATATTCCAACAAGTAGTGGTTTGATAACTTGGATAAAAAAAGGAGAGAACCGAGATATGAATGCATAAATGTTTACCTGGGTGTACAATATTAGATATATGATCATATTCATTTAAAATAAAATACTATCCTTCCTCTAACTGGATTGTTTCAACAACTACACGTGGGTCCACTGCAAGTGATACATGATCCCATTCATCAACCCAATCTGTTGATTCACACTCATCCCACTCACAACTACTACAAGGCCCACAAAAGAAAGTAAGTTTCCATGTCCATATTTCAAATAAGGGGTTGTTTGAGATTCGAACTGAATGAAATCCATGAGTTCCTTGTACCATACTACAACTATAAGAACGAGATCGATCTATATCAACCACATGCCATAAATGTTTGACAACATGTCCTCTACCTGTTGGTCCGTGCTGCTTCGTGGTTCAATATGACATTTTTTCAGAGCACCATTGAACTATGGATTCTACATCCTGAATATGAGGGTTTGTAATGCACCTCATCTCCTCCGTTCGTAGGGAATTTTTGAGACATGCTCCAGCCCCATCATGCTCTCCCTTTCCATGCCCGGTCTCAAAATAGTTCCATATATGCAACACATCATAATTTTGGTGCAAAATACTCAACCATTGGAATACACATGCATTTTTGAACTGGCATGCACAACCATCTGACCATATCCAATTCTGATCCATTTGTGTGCCTCTCTCCTTCAGCTAATCATAGAAAATTTTGAAGCAATGTTGCACATAATGCAGGTCATGGCACTTATCGTCACTAATGTAGAAGTTGGTCTCTTTCAATATTATCCTCATGGCATTGCTGCTCTCTGACGCATGGCTATATGTGATATGGACCATTATGCTAACTTGGTTTGAATGGTAGTATTGAATTTGAATCTCATTATGTGGCTGTAGGGTGTATTTTTCTGCTAAGTCCACAACCGACAATATTGTGCCATTGGGAAAGGTGTCCCTACACTGCTTGTATTTTTCATCCTGCCATCGTGCTACATGGACATGTTGTACATACTACTCAGTCTTTTTTATAGAATTCCTTCATGAAATCGCAAATTTGTACTTGGTTCCACAAAACCAAGGGCATTAATGCAATGTAACATTTGCAATCTAAATATATATGTATAAATTCAACATGTACAATATGAAAGTATGCAAACTAATATTACCTGTGACTTCACCAATGCAATATTTTTGCTTTTCTTCGCACTATCTACTTGATATGTTATGTACTGGAAGTTTTGCATTTCTACTAACATTCTCCCAAATTCATGCTCCTCAATTTCATGGATGCATCGACTCAATAATGAAAATCCACTACACTTGGAACATGTCCCATATAAACATGATCTTTTATAATATTTTTTTCCTTAAGGTCTTGGACACATTATGCTATGTATAAATTATCTGGATGCATTCGGTGGTTGTAATGATGGGCAGTCCTGCACAATGTTAGTATGCAAATCACAAAATATATGTGTATATGTATCATAATAGTACTCAAATTCTACATGTTATATACAACAACATGTGTTTCGATCAATGCAAATTCTAACATACCAAAGTTTGTATTTTGAAAGGACCTTTGCCCCAAGTTCAATTGTGTGTGCTCATTCCTGAACCTCTCATAGAGTTGTGTTTGTGTCTTGTCAAGGAAGTGCTTGACATGGGGTTCACACCCCTTAACACCTTTTCTCAACTTTAACACATCTCTTTGATTCGATGACGGTCTAGTGTTATCATGCCAAAACTTTTTTACTAGTTCTTAAATAGCGTCAATAAGCTTCATGTCTGAACGAGGTAACCTACCAACAAAGGCCCAACAATCTTTTTGTCCAGGGGTCTCAAGTTTTTCTCTAATAGCAGAATACTTTTGAATATTATTTCTATCTACTTTAAATATTTTACATGTGTGTGATAAAGGCGATGTTGCCTTGTGGATTTTTCTACAATCGATTCTGACAGTACACTAAGGGCCGCATTAAAATATTTTGTACAAGAAGTTTTTCCAATCAAATTAAATGCATACTGTATATTTCTAGCAACATGATTGTTGGCATCTGAACTTCTAATTACCTTTATGCCTAAAATTCTCCTAACATGAGCTAGACAATGTGATTTTAACAAAGCCATAAACAAATGACATTTTGCTGCATCATTTTTGCATTCAAAAAATTCTTTGATGATCCTGTTAAAATGGAAATCAATAGTGCATTTGGGAAACTTACCTTCAAGTCCTGAAAATGAACTTTCATCCACATGAATATGTATGGGAGTTCTTCGCCGTCCGCTTGATAGTGGAGGAAAGGGAGTCGGAAAGGAAGTACGAGTCTCATCATCGGTTTGTTGTGGCCTTTTGTTCACAATTTGGTCCTGCAAGGGAGTGTGTTCGACATGTGTGTGCTCTTCTTGGGGAGGTTTCCAATTAAGAAATTGTTCAACATCCATCCCTTCATATTCGGTATTAACCAAGATTTGATTGACTTCATCCACTTCAACATGGCTTGTTGATGGATCTAAGGCACTAACATTTTGATGTCTACGGTTTTCCATGTACAACCTGGCCTTTTCTCTTTTCTCATGGGCCTTTTCAGGGAGAAGCTCCGTCCTTCTAGACTTTATTTTATTATTACGTCTATTTCCCATCTTCAATACATTTTTTAACAAAACAGAAATATCACCCCTGTAAGAATAAATAACAAACAAGATATTATTTTTCAATTATGAAAAGAGGAAACTCGATGTGCATGATTATTAAAACTCGATGTAGCAATTGATTATGAACAACAACATCTAGAGAGAATGTTTTCTTATAATCTTAAAATTTGTTGAGAATTCCCTACATATAACAACAACATCACCTCTAGAACCTCAATTTGAGATGTTTTCTTGTCATCTTGAAACAATGTACAATAAGCCTCTTTTGGGTATCTTAGCACTTGGCACATGGTTTTTTGACAATAGTTTGTGTTAGTAGATGGTATTGGATGGTGGTATGGGATGTTAGTAGGAGCACATTTCCTACAAAAGGAGAAGCTCCTACTCACTTCATTTTCATGTTTTGGATGAGGCAAAATAGCCCCAAAATATTAAGAGTTTGATTCTTTAGGTGTTTGTGTGAGTTGTTGTACTGAAATCATAAGGAATTCAACAAATGTTTGTGTATTGGATGGAGTTATGTGATTATGAAAGGTTATTGGTGGTGATGCAAGTAATATTTTTTATTATATTTACACTAGTACAAAATGAGAGATAAGTGACTAGGTGACTAAAAAACATAGTCACCATAGTTTTTTCAAGAGATAAACGACTAAAATTAAGTAATTTTAAGTGAAACAACTAAAAACGACTAAGATAAATGACTAATTTAGTCACGTGATAAAATATACGACTAGATAACAAGTGACTAAAATAAAAATGACTAACATAAACAACTAATTTAGTCATAAGAATACAAATATGACTAATTAACAATGACTAAGAATATAAACTGGTCATTTATGTTAGTCATTTTTAGTTGTGTCACCTCAGCAACGAAAAATTACAATTTTGACAATGAATTTGTACAATTTACTAAATTTTAGCACTACAGATGGATTCAGAGACCCCCTTCTCTGAATCCATCTGCAGTCTTAAAATTTAGTAAATTGTAACATTGCAGTTGGATTTAAAGACCCCCTTAAGGGGGTCTCTGAATCCATCTGCAGTGTTAAAATTTAGTAAATTGTAACATTGTAGTTGGATTTAGAGACCCGAGTGACATTATTTGTGTCACTCAGCAATGAAAAATTATAATTTTGACAATGAATTGTTACGATTTATTAAATTTTAACACTACAGATGGATCCAGAGACCCCTTTCTAAGGAGTCTCTGGATCCATCTGTAGTGTTAAAATTCTAGGGGTCTCTAGATCCATCTATAGTGTTAAAATTTATTGAAATTTTATCACTCCATCTAAAGGGGTCTCTGGATCCATCTGTAGTGTTAAAATTCTAGGGGTCTCTAGATCCATCTATAGTGTTAAAATTTATTGAAATTTTATCACTCCAGATGGATTCAATATGAGAGACCCCTTGTGTCACTCAGTAGCATTTTTTTTCTTTCAAGACATCCAATGAGGTCCCTATAGCTCCAGATGTTGGATATGGTTAAATAAATAAGGGGTCTCTGAATCTATCTGTAGTGTTAAAATTACTAAATTGTAATCCTAATCAATTACATATATAATCTTATAGCATTTCCACAATCTATGGAAACAATTTATGGTGATGGCATATTCCATGAGAAAGATTCCTCTTGCACATAAATTGACGGCTCTTGTTTAAGGATTAACTCTGACTTCCCATTTAAGGCTCCAGTTTAAGGTATTCGTTACTTATTAGCACCATTATTGATATTTCAGTTCCACTTCATTCCCTTGGACCTTCTACATGGATATTTCCAATTCCATATCCATTTGCGGTTGTTTCCATTTCCCAATATCTATTATGCTGGAAACAACATGGCCACATAACGGCTATTTCCATTTCCCTCTATTTAGTATGATGGAAACAACATGGACACATATATAACAATCGTTTGTATCAAGGAGTGGCACACATATTTGGTGACGCCCTATCTTTGGTGGTGCATGCATTTGCATTTAACCATGTATTTCATCGTTGGGCAGATTACTTTTCCTACTTATCGATTATCTATATATGCAACTAGAAGAAGATTGGAGTCTACAATACTTGGAAGGTGTAAGTCAAAAGGTATATTATAGAAAATGCTCATACGAGATCATTGGGTGGTCACTTAGATGCTCCTTTTCCAGTATTGTTTGTAACATGACACTCTCTCTACCGTAAATTACATTTGGAGGTGTGAGGATTGGATATGACTTTTTTTTGCACTGTTATATACTTAATCTGTGGAATATCTTTGCTAGGTGTTGGATTTCCATTTCAATAGAGAAACATGCTTACAAAGCAAAAAAAAATGTAGATTACTAAAGGGTCCAAGTTTTTGTAACAAAAATGTATTGAATATTAAAATCAAATTAATAGAGTGAAAACTTAAAAAAATATGTATATTACTAGATTGTCTAAATATAGAGTCGCATCCAAACCTAATTCTTCACAATCTTCCTATGGTTATTTTAATGACTACATCCACCAAGAGAATTAGAGGAAGGATTAAACAAAGTGAGGATTAGTCTATGATGAATCTTGTCACAATTCCAAGACTTGTTATGGATACTAAAGTGAAAACTTTGAAAAAAATCATTAAAAGATATTATATTTTGTAACCTTAAAATTAAAAGTTTTGGTCAATAACCTTAAAGATATATGTGATGTAACTCTTCATTACATTCTATAAGTTGGAAGATTTATAATAATGAATCATTTTCCTCATACATATAAATTATTATTATTTGTATTTTATTTATTACTTTAGTTTAAATTAACCACACATATTTGATTTAGAAACACTATTTTCTTTTATTACATCAATCCTTATAACTTTCTCAATATGTTCTTTTATTATATCAATCTCAACCATCTCTTTGTGGATTCACAAACATATAGATATTTAGATGTTGATCATGAGAACTTGGGAATGGTTTAGCTCGCAACAGTCACAGAGTAAATGGTTCATGAGAAAAATGTAAAATTTGTCATAACACTACTGCTAATTGGGTTGGTGAGGCACATCGCAACAGTTTTAACATATGGCGACATCCCTGAGGTACAAAACAAGGGTTTGGAGTAGAGCATGCATGCTGATGGAGCAAAGTGAGTTCTCAGGCTTGTAGAAAGGGTTTGGAAATAGCTGCCGGAATGAATGTGGGAGGGGAATCCTCCTCTCCTTCCCCCACTGATATTGATGCCTTTGAAAGACTGGTAGCCACACAAGGGAAAAAATCCCAATTCGCAAGGGTTCTGAGAAGAAGAGCTATTGTTTGGTGATCAAATATGAGGTGATGTCATAGTTGTAAGTATTTACAAACACCTTTCATAGTTGCCAGCCACCACAAACATGCCCTTTAGTAAATAGAAAGAAGACTGTTGTAGAGAAGAGTGGAGAAATTGATGTTTCCAGTGAAGAAGAGGGGCACACCAGTGGGTAGAAGAACACATCCAGACAAAGAATACATTCTACTTCTATTTGTTGCCAGAATACATTCTACTTCTATTTGTTGCCATTTAAAGGTGAGGTCTACATATTATTGATGAGTTAAATCAAGTCTCCAGTGGTCTACCTTCACAACTCTTCTACAATGCAGAAGAGAAAATAGCTTCTGCTGCAAATATTTCATGTTATCTATCATCTACAAGCATGAGGTCTGAAGGTACACCAAAAATTGTAATTTACAGTGTTATTTACATACATGTCATGCTACAACAGTTAAATAAAGTGGCTTTTACCTACAGAACTAGTATAGCAGATCTAATTTATTATATGCATTAACTGTTGTCTCACTTTTGGAATAAATTTAAACTTATGCAAACTAGATTGTGTATAATATATTATGCATTGAAGAAGTGTGGATGTCCCAAGTTCCATATCAAACAGTCACAAGAAATCACCCCTACATTACTCGGTGCATTATGTGAACTTGCAAATGATTGATGAAGCCACACATCCAAGTTTCCTCCATACAATACATTCAAGATTGAGTACACAGTTATCTATAGGAATATCAACACCATGTGTGTGTTGAAAACCTTCAATCAAGCCTTTAGTCGCAACCATACAAATAGTGGGGCTTTGGGGATTGGAGGAAATAGCATATAGAAGTAAACGTGAAGTGTTTGTCAAAATACTTCAACCATATCCTTCTACACTTCACTTCAAAATCAGATCTTTCCACAGTAAGCTACAACCAAGTGTTTATCAAGTGTTTGAAGGAATCCCAAATCCACACACCTAGGTAATTGGACACTTTTTTATCAGTTTGGGTTGGGAATACTACAAGACCACAAACATGTTTGAGAAATCAAGTATACATTTTGAAAATTGATGATATCCCTGAAGTTGAACTGCCCCTGATGAAGGGAAAAATGATGGTAAATATGAGGATGGGTGGGGCAATGTTGCTGAAGATTCGAGTGGTATTGATTTTGTAAAGAAACAGAGGGGAACAAGAAATTCTCAAAAGGTCAGGGGCTTGAGTATCGTTGATATTCGTAAGATAATGAGTGCTGCTATGGAAGATGACGAGAACTTGAGTTGGGATTTGGATGAAGACAAGATGATGCTAAATCCACCAAAAATCATTAGAGTTCACCCTGTTATACTTACAGGTTTCTTTGTCATGGTTTAGGTTTCTGATGTTTGATAATTTCTAACTTTGCAACAATTTCTATTTTTTATATCTCTTTGGATTTCGTATATATCAAATACTACAGGAAATTTTTTCTTTTCAGCTAAATTCCATTCAAAACTGTTAGAATTGGTTGCAACAAATATCCGATATATTTACCAAAAATATTCATCCCAATGCATTATATTCTTAAAATAGGAAAATAATTAATATCATTATTGATGTTGTTTGTTTCAATGAAGTTGATTGTGTATGTAATGATTTCAAGCCCTTAATTGGTTTGACTGTGGCCATTTCTGTGGCATTTCATTTATGTTATTGATTTTTTTTAGCAAATTGTGAATTTGGTTGCCATAATTTTCTAAAGAATGTTACATTGGAACATAAGAAGAATTCCCCGCGGACTTGTTTTTACCGGGGGAATTAGCCTATTAATGGTAAACTTCAGCAGTCGAGTCATCCCATAAAAGGATGATGATATGTTCATGTCTCAAGGGAATTGGAAACTTGTTGGGTAGCTTAATGCCATCACCTCCACAATTGGCAAAATTGGTTTCCATGATTGAAATTTGGTTAGTGATTCGGAAGGGTCTAGGAGACTAGGAATTTTATTTGTCATCTTCATCTCTTGTGTTGTCAGACTCTCCAAGCATACCTCTTTCCAGCTATTGTCCATCTCAAATCCCCCTATTTCTTCAAGACAGTTTAATTATTCAGTTCTTCTTTAGTTTTGTAAGCTCTTAGTTGACTCCCTTATCAAGCTTAATGAGCCTTCTCTTAATCTTCTTCAAGGTGTAATTGCATCATCGGGATAAAGAGTATTCAAGTATAGCTAAATTTTGTCATAAAATATTGGTGTGGCTTGTTTACTTAATGTACAAGATGTTGAAAATTATGTAAGAGACAATGTCTACTTTATTTTGGTCTACCTTACTTTCTGCATCTTTCTTTTATAGGAGACCTTTTGGTGCCCCTGCTTTGTAAACACATCATTGTACTAGGCAATCCCATTGACCTACTTTTGCAATCATTTGTCGAACATTAATAAAATTATCTTATCTTATCTTCAAAATTCAGCTTGCAAGTCACATTAATGATGGGTATCATTTCAAATCTATTCATGCACATAGTTCCTTGGGTAAGGATGCCTCATTTGGTATTTCTACTGTAGTTTTCGAGATTCTAAACTTCACATTCACACTCAGTGAAATCATTGCTATTATATTCAACTACTATCATCTATTCTTAGCCTAGAAAATCAGCATGTGTGGTCTTTCAATCATTTCTAGTTTTGAAACTCAAAGCTATATATTACTAAATTAAATCCTTGTTAACATGCAAATTAGTTGTTTCCACTGTTCTTATGGAGAGGGTGGGCATAAAGAAGGGTAGATGAAATTCCACGAATGAGTGTTTTGATGGTAGAAATAAAAGGGTTGGCTTCTCATTTACACTAAAAAATGGACTAGACACTGTCAAGAGTCGGCTTGAATTGCCAAAGAAAATTTCTGATCAGTTCCTGACATTGCCTTATATTTTTAATGTAAATTGGAGCTATAGGGCATGCTTGGTCTTTGCTTTCAATGGAGAGATAACATCTTCAATAATGCGATGACTTCTAAGAGTCGCACATTCACTGAAAACTGAAACAACCATAACTGTAATGCAATGGCTAATGACCTACTGGCATAAATAAACCTGAAGGCCAAAACTAATGTAATACGAACAATATTTTTCCTAGTGGGATCATAGAGAAATGACTTTTGCAACTAAGGTTTGCTGCAACCCTTAATTCTTTCATATTATAATTTACACTACATAGCTTATATCTTTCCCATTTTGAATTTATGATAGGTTGGGATTATGAGTTAAGCTAAATTAATGCTATTGGTTTCTTAGTTTTTCTATGAATGGAACAAGTTTGATGAAGTTAATCAGAAGGGACATCTATGTTAGATACCGTTAATTCCTTTTTGTGATGATTTTTGTGAAGTTAAGATGGCCTATTTATATTGCAAAGTACATATCATTTTTTTCCCAGTTTACTTAAGGCAAGGTAAAATTCAACTTTATGCTCGAATCTTTCTCAAATTTTTTATTGCAAATGAAGACATTTTATTTCCTCTTTTCTTTTTATTTACTTTTCAATAATTAAGGTTACAAACACAAGGGTGAAAAGAGGAATGAAGAAAATATTGCTTTGGGAAAGTCAGTTTCACTACGAAAGAAATGTGACAGTATCTCATTGTTAATTATTATCCGCCAAACCCATGAAATTGATTAGTAGATATCTTTCTCAAAGGCTGAGACGTTTTCAACACACTTGCTATCCATCCAAGCAATGTTAATGACAACACTGGATTTATTCATGACTTTAAGATTCCAATGTATTTTTTCACTCTTGTCTTTGGCAACATTGCAAGTCCCATGACTCCAATTCACTCTGCCTTTTGAACATGAGCATTCTACAATTATTGTTTTTTCATTTATTTTTTGTTAATCGTTGCATATCTTCTCTATTTTTTCCCTTAAAAAACAAGGTAGTATGAGACCAAAACATTTTGGAGGTGAACACGATTGTAAATCCTTTTTTCTAATACCATTTATTTTTTGTATGAGATAGCTGCATTTTAATGCCCCTAAAACCATCAGATTTTGATGTCCATAATACATGTCATTAAGGTGTTATGAAAGGAAACCAAAGCAGTTTTGTCTATACAAGTCTTCCAGATAATGTTTGTGAATTATAAATATTGAAATTTTGGTGGATTATTGTCATGGCCAGTGGACATCACCGTGAAAATGTACAGGCCCTTTTGGTTGTACCTTTTCTGGACTTTGATTTTATGATATTCTGTTATGAAACTTTTCTTTCCAAATAGTCAAACTGATTTTATGATAGTTTGCTCTTAGTTAACCTTGGGTGCTAGGAGCTTTTTCTTGATCATAGTCTTGGTTAAGGTTAGATAACCTATGCCCATTCCTAAAGAATCATGGTTGTCTTGTCCATCACCATGGTAGCAGCGAGAGGGACTCTTGCTAAGAACCATGAACCCTTGTTCCAAGTACTTGTTACTCTATATGTGCATTTATTCCTTGGCTGCTCTGAACACTTTGTGCCTTGAGAATCTATCACTCCGAAACTGCTCTTTTTTAGTGGCAATCCTGTAGAAAATATTTGAGGCAATATTGCCTATAATTATACACCACGGGGTTAGAATGGATATGGAATTCAAATAGCTGCTGCTTGTTCTCTTGTATTTTATCCTTAGATTCCAAAGAGAAAAATGATATCGCCTCTTTTCTAGGAGACCACTTAATGTTCATGATAATTAGAACATGCTAGTCTTCATGGAGGAGTCTCTATCCTGCCCATTTTTTCATTTGAAATGCTTCTCCTCTAAATCTGTCGGACAATGCTTATGCAGTCCATTGGCACTGCAAAACTCCATATCAAATGTTCTTGATACTGCTTGATTTCTTTATGTCATTCATGATATCTATTATTCATTACATACCAAATTTTGGGCCTCCTTAATTTGTTTTGCTGCTTTAGTCAACTATGCTGACTTTTCCAATAAGTTCGGACAATACCTTCCCTTGAGACACCTGTTACGAGGGTTGATATTGAGGATATCTAGATCTATAGCCAACTAACAGATCAAAATGAAGATGTAACATTTAACTGCCAAAGATCCTAGTGTCATTTCCTCCTATCTTTAAAGGCTACAATCCTTCAACAAGGGATTTGAAGGCGAATTTCTTTCCCCGGCATGCAACACTTTTGCTACTCTGCTAGAAAATCCTGCTGAAACCATCATTGGCATAAAATGCATTTGCTTCAGATAAGTACATGCAGTTTAGAAGATTTTTAATATTGTATAACATAGGTGGCTTATTGGTATGATACCTGCATGGATGAAGAAGAATCTCAAACAGTAAAATTGAATAGAACAATTTGCATTAGTCTTAATTCGTTCAGTATATATGTACAAGAAGAAAACATGTTAGTGATGGTTTACTAGCTAAATCTACATATTTTAGATGATTCGATGTTAACTTTCACATATCTGAAATCTCATCCGACGGGTCATGTGAGTCCACTGCTAAGGTCAGAGTTCTAGAATGAAACAGGTTATTTTTCTCACGGGGAATTAAAATTAGCTACCCAAAGAGATATGGCAAGCCAATGGCTTCACACTTATCAAAAATTCTTTTTAGCAAAGACTATGCAAGGAAAACCCTTCAAAATGTTACATCAGGTATGAGTATGACAAAATCTATATGCTTGCCAAAGCATGTCAGCTAGGCATGTCATGCAAATCACAATTAATTGTTTATGAATCTACACTTATGATGAGAAGTCTGCCTACTAACCTAACATGTTTCTTTCATAGTTAAGGGAAATATATAAGAACTGGAGGTAGGAATCAACATAGAGGATACATCTATCACCAACAAATTATAATTGAATGCATGCAAACAGATTGTTACATTTTCTTTCTCACGGAGTTTGGGTACTCAAATTATTCATTGAAGATCTTTGGGTTCTACCCAGGACAGACAGCTTGTGTTGGTTGCTTGTTCAGACAATATATAAGCTATTCCCTATTTATCCTTTAGCTGCATTTAGCTTTCTTTACAGTGAGGTCAAGGAATTCAAATTATTGATCATTATTTTTATGTTCATGAAAGTTTTGACATTCTGAGTTCTTACTTTTTTTATGTCTGCCTAATCAATTGTTAGTTTGTAACTTGATATATGAACAATAGTTCACCAGTTGATTAGAGTCTAACACATGATGGTATAGGAAAGAGTATATAATGAAGCATTTTCAAATAATATAGTGTTGCCATGTTCTCAGTGGAGACATATACAATTACTGAAATGTACATCAAAAGATTTGCTGAACCCTTTTATCTAATTCAACGGAGAAACTTCATCATGGAGCTTCTTCCTCTATTTCCCATCCATGCTGTAAGAAAAGTTATGTATGTGGTTGTTATTTAATGGGGAAGGAAGCAAAATGGAGAGTTAGGATTTATCGTTTATATTGTTGCGTTAGCTCTTTCACAATACGTTTCTTGCTATATTAGTGGTTATGCACACGAAACAGTGCATCCTCAATTATGCAACTTGCATCGTTTTCGTTTATTTGATGTGCTACATTTGATTGGCAGCAGAGACGATGGAAAGACTACTGGACCCGATTCTGGTGTTTTGGGCCACAAAAGTGACCAAAGCGCATTGTACCTGCATCCCGTGCCCAAGAAGGAAATATGATAGGGAATCTCCCAGATGAAGCTCAACAGGTGAGTGGTGCTAATCAGCCTACAACTTTGTCCTCGTTGCTGTTGGCACCTCCCTCTTCACCAGCTTCCTTTGTCAATTCTGGAAATCCATCTTCTGTACCATCACCTGATGGAATTATTTCATCGTCTTCTATGTTCACCAATGCTTGGTCACCTGGTAGACCAATCTCAAACATGTCTGCAACTGGACCGTATGCACACGAGACTCAATTGGTATCACCTCCTGTCTTCTCTTCATTTACTACTAAACCTTCCACTTCTTCCTTCACTCCACCACGTGACTTGCTTCATCTTACTAATCCCCCTTCGCCCGAGGTACCTTTTGCACATTTACTTGCATCTTCACCAGATTCAAAAATTACTGCCCACGAAAATGGGATAACGTTTTCTTCTTTTCCATTTACATCCTTAGGTTATGGTGCAACAACTAACCTTTTATCTTCGTACCAACTTTATCCAGGGAATCCTGTAGGTAATCTTCTATCACCAAAATCAGGGGTCTTTGGATCAGGGCCCTCTTCACCGTTCCCTAAACTGGATTTTCCTTTTCGATGGAAAGCTTTGCATTCTGCTCAGGATATTTTTAGCCTAAGGAATCAGCCCATAAATCTTTTCAATCAGGAAAGGGAAACTTTGAGGACTTTAATATTATCACAGGATGGAGATGCTTCTTTATCTGCCACCTCATTAGACTTCCATTTGAACTAGGTGCCTCGACCATGTTAGTCTGTTTGGGGGCAGCGTGGAGGAGAACTATATAACCCCACAAGAGAAGAAGGTGTTTGTTGCATTAGTAGTGAAAATATCACGGGGGCTTCACTCAATAAACCACTATCATGGAACGTTTGTTCGTGGCATATGAAACAATACCCTTAATTTCATTAAATATTGGAAAATACCTTCCAAAATCGTTTTTTTTAAACCCCCTCCCAATATGTCTTCCCAATTTAAAAAAAAACCCTATTTTCACTAGATATTGTATGTATCAATTTTTTCATTAACAATTTTTATACCTCTTTATATTTCTACCTAGTATATTGATATGATACCCCTCTTATGACTCTGCATGCATTCTACAATGCACCTTGCTTCTTTCAATGTATATTGTGAATGCACATTACTTCACCCAAAATGCAATGAGTCAACCACATATAATTATGATTTGCAACATCTAATGGTCTAATGAAGATATAGGATATCACCTCTTGTATGTCACTAGAACCAATGCACATAGTACAACATTTAGATTGCATGTTGCAGTTCCCCAATCCCTGATTAAGCCTGTTGTGGGATAGGTATCCAAGCCCCTAGGGCCTGTAAAAAGATCTAGGAGGCTGATTAAACCTCCCAAGGCCTATAATAGGCACAAGTGGTTTGGTATTCAAGCCCCCAAGGACTATTGAGGGCCTATAACAGGCATTGGAAGCTTAGAGCCTCCCAAGAGCCTCCCAAGGCTATTGGTAACAATTGGCTAAGTGCTATTGGTAACAATTGATTGTCAATGACCACTGTCTCTCGACTATGATCGACTGGAAACCCACTTCACCACAAAACCCCTGGCCTCAAGCATGTGTCAAGACGTGATTTCCCTGCATACTGGTAAGCCCGAGCCTTGCCTCGACCTGATTTCTCATATGGCTGTGATCCCGCCATCTCCATTTGGTAGATATTTGTCAGCCTGCCCATATAAAAAAGACCCCAAAGCATTTTTGTATTGTTACATTAAATTAAAAAAACCCTTTGCCCCTTAATATATAAGCAATATAATTTTTAGGTTTTCGTGAATATTTAATACCGCAATATGAATGAACGTGATATTATATTGCCTTATAGTGAAGCCCCCATGGAAAATATGGTACTGAAAAGGACATGGAAACAAGTAGATGTAGCACAAGTGAAACCCAAACATCTGGAAAGGATATAGTGATCAAGTTTCCCATTCAAAGTGGCAAAACTGAGGTGGAACCACTTGAAGCAAACAGGGCATCGTTTGAACTTGTCAGTGATGAAATCACAAATGCTAGTGGCGGGTGTTATAAAATTTCGTATACGGAACTTTAACATCAATGAAATTTCTCAAGATCTTAAGTAAATCATTAGACAGAGATACTTAAATAAAATTGATAAAGAACACTTACTTTGATCCATTAGTGAGAGCAACTCAAGGGATTAGGAACTTCTAAGCCTCTGATACGTAGTCTTTCTGGAGTTTTTCTCTAAGATGGGGTAGAGAGAATAACTGTTCTCATATCTGACTTAGGGACCATAACCCTAATATATGATTTGGTTGAAACACTTTCAGTTATGGGCCCATCAATCATAACAGAAAGGTTAACGGTTTTCTACACGTAAAAATTCCATGCCTTAATTAATTAATTGATATTTCTGTAAGCCCATTTAATTAAAAAATTTATTAGATCACATAATTTGGGCTCCTATAATCGATAGCTGACCTATGTACAATTATATTAATATGTGAGTCCATCGAATATAGAAAATTACTAACAATCTCCCACTTGGACCACATATGTTTCTGAAAATTGTACATAGCTAGAACCTTAGTGTGCACAATCTTTTGCTATCTCAATTTTGAAATATTCCAAAACAATCTGGTCCATCAATCATACTTTTATAGGATCAAAGCAGCTTTCGTCACATATTCGTAATTAAACCCATCAATGGTCACAATATCAGCAAAATTAATGACATAGATCATGTATGGATGTGTAGCATGGAAATTACATGTTAAGTGATCTCAATCATGCCTATTTCCAACTGGTCCTGCTTTATGACTCAAATGGTCTAAAACACTTTTAATACTTTATGTAAAACCACAGTAAAAAAGTTATCATGTTTATTTTCAGAGTATTCAATTAATCATGAAATTCATTTATTTCATAGTACTTAAGTCTGTACAAAACATAAATATAAACATGTCAAAAGCACAAAACTAAATAACAAACTCCCACTAAAATGGCATATCATAGCTTAACAATACCCATGTGAGTCATATGCTCATGAAACACTTTAGGTGGCAAGCCCTTAGTGAGTGGATCTGCAATCATTGAGTTTGTACTAATGTGTTCTATTGACACCTGAAGACTCTGAACTCTTTCCTTCACAACCAAAAATTTAATGTCTATATGCTTTGGTTTCGACGAACTCCGGTTGTTCTTTGAATACAACTCGGCAGCCTTATTATCACAATTAATTATCAATGGTCTCTCTATGCCATCGACTATTTGTAGTCCAGTGATAAGATTCCGTAGCCATATTCCCTGATTTGATACTTCATAGCAGGCTATAAATTCAACTTCCATGGTAGAAGAAGCTACAAGTGTTTGTTTGAGACTTTTCCAAGAAACAGCACCTCCAGCCATCATGAAAACATAACCTGATGTGGATCTCCTACTATCAAGACATCCAGCAAAATCTGAATCAGAATATCCCACGATCTCTAAGTGATCTGATCTCCAATAAGTGAGCATATAATCTTTAGTTCTTTGTAGATACCTCATAACCCGTTTCGCTGCTTTCCAATGATCCATTCATGGGTTACTTAAATATCTACCTAACATTCCCACTATGTATGCTATATTCGGACATGTACATACTTGTGCATACATGAGACTCCCCACTGCTAATGCATATGGGATTTTCTTCGTCTCTCTCTTCTCCATGTCCACTTTTGGACATTGGAGCAAACTAAACTTATCACCCTTTGCCACAGGTGTGTCTCCTGGTGCGCAATTCTACATGCCAAATCGGCTGAGCACCTTATCAATATAAGACTTTTGCGATAGTCCAAGTATACTTATGGTACGATATCTATAAATCTGTATACCCAGAACAAAGGACGCTTCACCAAGATCTTTCATTTCAAATTTACTGGATAGAAATTTCTTGGTTTCATGCAATAGGCCTTTATCACTACTTGCTAGTAGAATATCATCTACATATAGCACCAGGATAATAAATTTGCTCCCACTGAACTTGAGATATATGCACTGATCAACGATGTTTTCCTTAAAACCAAAAGAGGTTATCACCTGATCAAATTTCCGGTACCATTGACGGGATGCCTGTTTTAAACCATAAATGGACTTCTTAAGTTTACATACAAGGTGCTTTGAATCCTTAGACTCAAAGTTCTTTGGTTGCACCATGTATAGTGTTTCATTGATGTCTCCATTTAGAAATGATTTCTTTATGTCCATATGATGTAGCTCTAAGTCATAATGAGCTACAAGTGCCATGATGATTCTAAAAGAGTCTTTCATTGAAACCGGCAAAAAAGTCTCTTTGAAATCTATGCCTTCCTTTTGAGTGAATACCTTGGCAACTAGGCGAGCTTTATAGCTTTCGATGTTACCATTTGAATCGCATTTGGTTTTGAAAATCCATTTACAACCAATCGGTTTTGATCATTGCGGTAACTCGACAAGATCCAAAACGTCGTTGTCCTCCATAGACTTCATCTCATCTTTCATGGCTTCGATCCATTTATCAGAGTTTGGACATAATTTGACTTGACTGAAAGATGTAGGATCATTTTTCAATCCCATATCAAATTCATGTTCATGGAGATAAACGACATAGTCATTTGAAATCGCCATTCTCCTTTCTCTGGTAGATCTCCTTATAGGCACTTCAAATTGAGGTTGTTGGGATTCATCAACTTGAATAGATGATGGTTCCTCAACTGAATTAGGAGTTAAAATAGGTATGACTGTGTTTTCTGTATTGTCCTGATTTACAGGTTGAAAAGTGTTAGGTAAAGTTACTTGATCACTTTCAGCTGTAACTATAGTGGGAATATTAACATATTCCTCTTCAAACATAATGTTCCTGTTTTGATCATTCCCACTTTAATAAACATCCTCTATAAATTTGGCGTTCCCAGTCTCAAAAAATGATCTGTTTGTTGGGTCATAGAACTTGAAACCTCTCGGCCTTTCCGAGTAACCTACAAAGTAGCAGCTAATAGTTCTTGAGTCCAGTTTATTTTCATTAGGCCTGTAAGGCCTAGCCTTAGCTTGACATCCCCACACATGTAAGTACCTAATACTAGGCTTCTTACCTGTCCACAACTCATATGGGGTTTTAGCTACTACTTTGTATGGAACTCGATTTAATATGTAAACTGCAGTCTTTAGCGCTTCTCCCCAAAGCGATTCTGGTAGAGAAGAATGACTAATCATACTTCTCACCATGTCCTTAAGAGTTTGGTTTCTTCTCTCAGCTACACCGTTTTGGCTCGGAGTTCTCGACATGGTGTATTGAGGTACAATCTTGCACTCTGTCAAATATTTGGCAAAAGGTCCTGGATGTTGTTCACCTGATCCATCATATCTGCCATAATATTCCCCTCCACGGTCAGATTTGACAGCCTTAATTTTCTTTCCCAATTGATTTTCAACTTCAACTTTGAAAATTTTGAAAACATCCAAAGACTGTGATTTCTCATGAATCAAGAATAGATAACCATAGCGAGAGTAATCATCTATAAAGTTGATAAAATACTGTTGTCCATTCCATGAAGCCGTAGGGAATGGACCACAAATGTCTATATGTATCAACTCTAAGGGTACTTTACTCCTATTAGCACCTGTTTTCCTTATGTTTGTTTGTTTTCCCTTTACGCATTCTATGCAGATTTTAAAGTTTGATAAATCAAGGGAATCAAGAATTCCTTCTGACACAAGCCTCTGTATTCTTTGTTTAGAGATGTGACCTAATCGCTTATGCCATAACATTGATGAATTCTCATTTGTTAATGTGCGTTTAGTACCAAAATTACTTGAATGCAGATTTTCAATACCATTTGAGGTTTGGTTGTCTAATCTATATAATTTATCAATTAGAGTACCAGTTCCAACAACATTTGAATTTAGAGAAATATGGCAAATTCCATTTCCGAAAGAACAAGTGTATCCGGATTTTTCGAAACAAGAAATATAAATTAAATTCTGTCTAAATGACGGTACAACAAAAGTCTCCTCTAATTCTAAATAGAAACCAGTATCTAATCGAATTCTAAAGACACCAATAGCCTCCACAACTGCCTTATTGCCATTTCCCACATAGATGTATCTTTCAACATCAATTGGCACTCGACTCCTTAGGCAATCCTGCATAGTGACACTTATGTGAGTAGTGGCACTCGTATCCATCCACCAAGTTTCAGTAGGTACCAAAACCAAATTAACTTCTGAACAAACAAGGTTGAGAAGCTCTTTCCATTTCTTGAAGTTTGTGTTGTTAAGCATAGGAATGTTATTCATGTTGGCAAATATAGAAGACACTATAAAAGAAAACAAGTAATGCTCACAATTAATCAACCATATGAAACATGTATATAAATAAATAAACAAATATATCAAACACATATACATGCAAGTGGGCCCATCTTAAGATACCTAGCACAACACTATTATTTTGTCTTTGGACAAAAGTAACAATTTGTAAGTGATACTCTTAGACATAGTTCATGAACATAGATGACTTAAGCAACCTAACAATATGCCTTTCTTTAGACCGACATATTACTAGCATGGTAATCCAAAATGTATCACATATCCATGAATATCCTTTATCTAGACAAAATAATCTTCCTTTGGGATGATTATTTTGCATAGACAAAACATGCCTACAGACCCAACACACGCAAAAAACAATTTACCCAATAGAGGTTACTTTGGAAACATATTATTTTAATCTATTCCATTTTAGATATGAGGCACTCACGGCCTGGAGGATAAGGCGCCTGACTTAACAGAACAAAAGAAAACTCTCCAATCTGATCCAGGGACATGCCAACAAAGAAAGTTGTCCTAATGCTGTAACTAAAACCCTTCACAACGACAGTGACCACAATGGTTTTGCACTAATCATCAGAATCACAGATGCTAGCAAATATCCATATGGTTCCATAGAAACTAGACATGAATAAGCATCCCAATGCTAGAACCGCAAATATGGTTCCACCTCAATAAAAAAAATACCACTTGTTGTAAAAAACATTTTAAACAAACAATTTGTTTCCTCTCTGGACTTTAATTAATGGCCACAACAAGATATTAATATGCTACCAGGGTGTCGCCAGAGTTGTCATCTCCTATGGCTCAATGTCTATCCATGCTAAAAACTATAGCAACAACATCAAGTTCCAATGACTCTATAAAGAGATCTTCTACTAATTTACAGTGAGAGCTGAAGCTTGATTCTTGTTTTGTGTCTTGGGTGGAAGACTGACCATTTGGATCAAGAAGCATTCTCAGCCATTTGCAGAGATAAAAAAAAAATCTACCGTAACGCTAGAGAGCTGAAAGTTAATGCAGAGGAGACCGTAGTGTTGGAGAGGAGAGGAGATGTTAATGCAAAGGAGATAGGCAATACTTAAGATTGGTTTGACACAGCACAGGTACGCAGAGGAATTAACGGATGGGCTATAAGTCATTAATAATTACACAAGAAACTCACAAATTTATTACAGTAAGTCCCATAAATTCGTAAATGCTCTTCAATGGCAGAATAAAAAACCCAAAACATGTCTAATGATCTAACATTACCAGGCTCTGATACCACTTGTTATAAAATTTCATATACGGAACTTTAATATCAATGAAATTTCTCAAGATCTTAAGTAAATCATTAGACAGTGATACTTAAATGAAATTGATAAAGAACACTTACTTTGATCCATTGGTGAGAGCAACTCAAGGGATTAGGAACTTCTAAGCCTCTGATACGTAGTCTTTCTAGAGTTTTTCTCTAAGATGGGGCAGAGAGAATAACTATTCTCATATCTGACTTAGGGACCATAACCCTAATATATGATTTGGTTGAAACACTTTCAGTTATGGGCCCATCAATCATAACGGAAAGGTTAACGGTTTTCTACATGTAAAAATTCCATACCTTAATTAAAAAATTGATATTTCTGTAAGTCCATTTAATTAAAAGCTTTATTAGATCACATAATTTGGGCTCCTATAATCGATAGCTGACCTATGTACAATTATATTAATATGTGAGTCCATCGAATATAGAAAATTAATAATAGCAAGCTGTCAGAGATTTTAGTGGATAATGTTTCAGTGTCCTCCTTTGGAGAACAGAAATTATTTGAAGCAGAATCTTCTACATCCGACAAGAGACATGTCAAGGAAGAAATACATATGGCATAGTCAACTTTGCCAAATTAAATATTCAACTGTTGATCCATTACATAGTGTACAAAGGTTAAAGAAAGAGAAGATTTTGACAAAAGTTATAGAGATTTTGATAAAGGTTATAGCCTCTATTGGAATATGTTGGTTCTCTAACACAATGAAAAGATAGCTAGTCTTTTGAAGTGAGTGGGGATGATATGGACAATTGGTGGTCATGTCAATGGTGGAGGGAGTTCAGGAGGTACAGACAACTTTGAATATTATAGACACCAAGAGCTAACATTTAAAATTCTTGCCACAGTTAACCAAAACTATTTTAGATATTCAGGAATCATAGACACTGACTGCAGGGGATTGAGAAAATTGTGCTAAAATTGACAAAGAAGATTTTTTCTGTCACGTCCCCATCTAGACCCTATCACTTTAACATTTTAAATGATGTAATATTGTTATGAAATCATGGTGAGAAGCCCAAGGCCAAGGCCCCGCCATTGATTTATTGATGCATATGGTTTGCGTGCTAGCCAGGCACATTGAAACTTCAACATCATGTAATATGCATTTTAATAAAAATACCCACAACTAGCTATGCAATGCAACAAAGAGACGGGGGCATGATTTCACAAGGAATTGGAAGGGAAAACATTCAAACCCTTGAGCCACTCAAGTCAAGCCAAGTGTCAATGAGAGAACCCATCAAACGCTCAACTACCCATGTTGACTTTTGTACCCAATCATTAATTTCTCCCAAGAGTTGGTTGAGTTAGTTAATGCCTTGGGGAATGGGAGGTATGGCTGTCCAAATTCGGGTATGGGCAAACCACCCCGCATAGGAATTCGTGTTTTGCTTCTTGGGTAAGAAAAGAGCCATGAATTTCTCCCCCAAGCCATTATCCATGATCATTCCTTCTCCCTCACGAGTTTAGAGCTACCGGGGCATTTTTCAGGCATGTTTGTTGTGTTTTCCTTCATTCTCCCAGTAGAGAAGGGCGTTTTTGTGTTGTATACTAGTGGGGAAGAAAGGGAATGGAACGAGGGTTCCATAGAGACCATTTTTGTTGTTAAATGTTGAGAGAGAGTTGGGGAGAAAACGTTTTTCCTCCCTATGGATGTATTTCCCTTCCCACAGCTTGTTTTGGGTGAGCCACGATTTGGGGAAAATCTATGGCCATCTTGTTTGTGAATTTCATTGCTGGAAATGTGTATCTATGCCCAATGTTTGTGCTTGTTGTGTGGGAAATGAATATGTTGGGGTATGGGTATGGGTATTCATTGCTTTGGCGTGAACTTGAGAGTAAGCATCCGGGGTTCAATTGTATCCTAATAAACCCAACTATGGACTGGCTTGGCTCAGATGGAATGATTAATTGGCTGTGAATGAGCTTTGTCCCCTTTTTCCTGGTGAGAATCATGTCCAGCTCAGGGGTGGCCTTCGGACGGACTCAGTATAAGTTGTCGAAGAGCCTATGGTTGGGTGGAACGTTGCAGTGACATAGCTAGTTGCTTGGGGCAGTTGCAAAATGAAGATAAGTGTTTTTATGTCTATGTATTTACTTTTGCAATGTTTAATTCATGATTATTTTGATACGCTGGATGAGCATGAATTGTGTGTGGATGTTGTTTTAATTCCGCTGTGCATAATTGATTTGTTTTACATCTGCACATTCATATTTTAATCATATGAATCTAACGTATGGGCTGAGATCATGTAAAAACCCCGAATTTGGCATCATGTTCCCTGCCTTGCATTGGATGAATGGGTGGGTACGTGACATTCTCTCAAAATTTAAGGAATTCCAAATGAATAAAGGAAAATAAGCAAATGTTTCAAACAAAAGAGATGAGCAGAAGGTCAAGCAAAAATTACTCAAGGAAAGTGTAGTAAAAACTGAGAAATTCTTCTCATGATGCAACGAGGCTTTGGATCATAACCTGTTACTCTTGTATTAACTGTTCAGAAAAATCAACAGAAATGATCTATTGCTTTATAAGTGTTTGACCTCTGCAATGGTTATTTCAAACTCATGTTCTGAATCGTTGAATGCTTTCTTCCAGGAACATTCAAAGCTCATATCTAAAGTGACCTATTTGATGTCAATATCGATTGTATAATACTAAATAGTGTATTGATGCATCGTTGATGTTATCATGCCTGTGCAATCTTTATTTTCAATATGCATCTATCGATGCGAATAGCATGTATATTAATTACATTGATGTTAATTTACCCTTTATGATGCAATTTAATGTACATGCTCTTTTGCTTTGTCATGAATTTCCTACAGTAATTTTTTTCGTTGGTAAATGTTTCTTTCATATCGATATTCACCTTTAGGAAGCCTAAATATTTCTGTGTGTGTCTACTGTTTGACGCCTGAAATTTCTAGAAATGGCAACACCGTTGAGATGTTCAGATTTGCATTTAAAGCATTGTTCATTACAATTAATGGAAAATTCCTGATATCTGTTTTTAATTTTTATAGTGTTTAGCTTGTGAGCTTGTTGATCCTCCAAGAAGTGTTGTTTGTAAATTTCTTCGCAAAAAGAAGGGATGGAGATCAGATGAGAAAGTCTAATTGAGAAACATGCATGGTAGGATGTCATTATGGAGGGAATGCCGAGCTAGGTTTTATATTGGACTTTTCAACCACATATAGAATTTTGGTCAGAAGGTTGGAAAAATCAATATCAATTGGCTAAACAGCGAGCTGTTGGAGAGATTGATACTCTTCATGTAGATATAGTATTTTGCAGCTAAAGAATTTGTTAAATATGCACTATATTGATTCTGATAAATACACTCCCCTTTTTGAATTTTTATTCTTTAACCATTCTTAGATGAAATTATTCGCAGCATCTCAGGAAGAAAATATTTTGGTTCTGTAAAAGCTAATTTATAATTTGTTGCATATTCTATTTAGTTTATATGGTTTTATGGTCAACGATGGCATTCCACGTGTTAAAGCGGTATTGTGGTCTTTTACATCATATATAAGAGATCAATTATTTAAAGTTATGCTCTGCAACTACATGTCAGAAAAGTTTGGGTTCATCTTTCCTAATTTTGAGGTGAATTTGTGAAACATGGTTTCATGCTATTGTTTTCACGTTAGCCCATAAAAATGGTTGTATTAAAGAATATATGTGCAAGCTGAGGCATATGCATTATGCAAATGGTTCTCATGTAATGAAAAGAGGTATTGTCTACATCATCTGTATTACGTGTTTGAAAATCTGGGGGCTTTGCGAAGTGCTCGTGAGAATTCTTTTATCTGACAATTCAGAATGTGACCGTGGGCAAGGTCTTAAGTTGATTCTAGGTTTGTCACCTTCGAGCAGTCGTTGAAAATCACACATGAAAAAATGTCAATTTAAGGCAAAGGTGCATGATAGAGACACATTGCTTACCTAAGTCATGTTGGAAGATTATGAAATTGCATACAGTGAAAATATCAATGACATTTGGGTGTTTTGGTAATTAGCCAGCCTGATTTTGAGCTTTGCTAGCATTTGTGGTGGCTCCGTTTGTAACCCCTTTTTTCTGTTTTTATGTACACCTGTAGTTATTATTAATAGCCAAAGGCAGCTTTTTATTTAAAAAAAACTGCACCAATGAAGTCAGGTCAATTAGGGTAAAAAGTATCATCTTGAAATAGTAGTACTACCTCAAACAAACTTCATATCATTTGGAAAATGCAAAGATAGAATGTTTAGTTCATGCACCTGGAATTATGCACATTTTCATCCAATAGGGCTCTTACATGGTGCATGACCTCCATTTCTTGTGGATCCACACATCTTATTGAAAGATTCACTAAATGAGCCCATGCAAAACAATTTAGGTGTCCCACATGGTTCCTCAGGCCACATACTCTAGTTTGAGCCCTTGTATATTGATCATTTTTGGTCTTGAAGTCCTTGAAGGTAACTCATTTGGACCATTGGACATACTTACTTCATGTGTATGGTTTCTGCTCCCAGTACCAACCGTAGACATATCCCTTCAAGTGTTGATGTTTGGGGTATTTTATGGTGCATTGCCCATACATGACCTTCCCACTGACAACATGAAGGTCCTATCCATCCTAACAATGGCTCACAAGATGCTGAAGTTCCTCCTGTTGAGTCCCCTACTGTTGTCTAGATCTGTGATTGTGGTTTCCCATTTGATGTCTAGAGCCATAATAGGTCCCCTAAGTCTCAACCTTGGTTAGTCGTCCCTTAGTGCTTATTGCCTTTTGTAGATTTCCATACTGCTTGTTTTACCCGCAGTTATGCTTGTCAAACCTACAATTATGCTACTGTAATCTACATATTGGAAAATGTGCTGCACTGAAGCCCCTTTTCCTAGTTTTACCTGTGGTTTGTGTTAGAACAGTAATCCACCACTTAGTACCTTAGTATAAGTCCCTAGTCAATTTTATTGTCATTTATGCATTAATACACTATGTTTGGAATAAGGTTGCTTAATTGGGCAAAATATCCACTTAACTGGAAGTGTTCACACCTGTTTGAGCGCTCTAGCTCAGTCAAACTCCACATGTGTCCACAAGTGCACCCTCATTTAATGCTAGAGTGCTCCCCTTCCTTGAATTGGGGAATTGTGGTTGAATAGGAGTGCTAGGGTGGATTTGGACCAATTTTGGCAAGATTTTGTGCATTTAATGCCTCCTAGAACCTCCCACTTACCTTATTTTGCTCACCCACGCTTGCCTATGACTCATTATTGTCCCAGCATGCCTCAACCACGTCCACACCTCCATTCATGACCATTTGGGCTGAGTTGGAGCAAGTTGGACCCACCTAGGCTAGTGTGGAATTGACCATCTCCCTTTGGCACACAAAAATGTAGAAAAAACATGATGTGGACAACTCCTAGCCACAACAATCAATCCCAGCAAAGAATAATTCCTCCTTGGCAACTCAATTTGTTGGATAGCAATGTATATCAACTTATTTAGAAAGTGAATATGCCCAACAGTATAGTGAGTTTCCCCTTTTGACCTCAGTTTCAAAGCTCTAACCAGCAGAAGGGAAGAAATGAGTCCCACGACCCTCTTGGGGATGTATCCTCCACTAGAAATAATGTGCCCTCCCCCACTAATCAAAGTTGCAGCTATTATCACAGTGCCCATGGTATCATTGTAAGTGCCTATTTTGCTTAAGTGGATGTTTACTTTGGTGCTACATTGGTAATTTTGTTATTCATGTCGATGAATAAATCCCTGGATTTACTAGTGGTAGCCTAGAGCTTGTTTAGTTGTGACGATCTTATCAATGTGTTGTTGGTATCCTTGGTATACTCCATTATTTATTTAAATTTATGGTTTTATAATGATATTTTTCTTCTATTGGCAGGTTGTTTATGATGTTACTGATCAGGAGAGTTTCAATAATGTGAAACAATGGTTTAATGAGATTGATCGCTATGCGAGTGAGAATCTCAACAAGTTGCTTGCTAGAAACAAATGTGATTTGACTGCTAATAAAGATGTTGATTATGATACAACCAAGGTAATGTTAAATGTTGAGTAGCTGTTGATTGTTGGTATCCTTGGTATACTCCATTATTTATTTAAATTTATGGTTTTATAATGATATTTTTCTTTTGTTGGTAGATTGTTTATGATGTTACTGATAAGGAGAGTTTCAATAATGTGAAACAATGGTTGAATAAGATTGATCGCTATGCGAGTGAGAATGTCAACAAGTTGCTTGTTGGAAACAAATGTGATTTGACTGTTAATAAAGCTGTTGATTGTGATACAACCAAGGTAATGCTAAATGCTGAGTAGCTTTGGCATCATGTGCACTGCTATGTGTTTCACTGTATGCATCATCATCTTTGACTTGATGAGGATTTAAATATGAGTGTGCCTTGAAGTTGTTGGTGCTCTGTTTTTTGTTAATTGCAACACTATGGTAGTTTGTGGTCTTAAGTTTGTTGACTTGGCTTGTAGATTATTTTTTTATTAATCTCAAGGGTTAATTTTTTTTTTCACTTTTCAGTCTACATTTTTCTTGACATGCTTTGTGCATTTTGTTCTTCAAGGCAATTGCTGATGAGATTGGCATTCCATTTTTGGAGACAAGTGCGAAGAATGCAACAAATGTGGAGCAGGCTTTCATGACCATGGCTACTCAGACAAAGAACAAGTGCACTTTTTTGTTATGATGTTTTCCAACCTTTAACAAGCGCCTATATTATACAATTGTGATGTTAGATGTTTGTTTGACTCCCTAATTTTTATTGTGTGTAATGGTGTAAACCTGCACCGACAAATCCTAATGAATCTAATTGAGATTCTCCTTTTTCTATGATCTTGAAGCCTATTGTTTAGAAAAGTGGTTGTTGCTCATAAGGCAATTCCTAGAATAATTTTTATTGCAACTAGTTTTGAATAAGTGAAGTTGAAGATAATTGTATGTATTTTGGATCTCAGATAGGAAAACGTCTCTAGCTGTCGAGAGATCAACAATTGAAAGACAATTAAAACAAATTTATTACAAGTTGGATCGTATATTCTTTTCTGTCTGTGAAGGGCAGTAACTTGCTTTTTCTCTTGATAATTTGTACAACCATGGATTATTGTACTCATGCGTAGTTTGTAAGATTATTCTTCTTTGAATTTTCATCATTGTCACAGATGAACTACTATATCTTAGAATTATTTTAGTACTTGAAGCATTTTTCTTCAATATGTTTAACATTCATTTTGTTCCCATGCAAAATTTGTTTGAATATCATCATTGTCAAGCAACAACAACTTCTTAAAGGGTGCTAGCTCAATGGTAGAGCACCTGCCTAATTATAGGCAATAGATTGGTGGTTGGATTCCTTCGTACCCTATCATAAATTAGTGACTAAGAAAACGACTAAATTCACATATATATGACTATTAGTAGCTAATTTCCAGTATCTTATAGCATGACTAACGTTTAGTTGTATTTAGCTTAGTCATTAATATGTTATCATGTAGTAGTTTATTTAGTCGTATATTTAGTCATTAATTGTGACAATCAATGACTAAATCAATGAGTATCAATGACTAAATCAGTGAGTATCAATGACTAAATCAATGACTTAATCAATGACTATCAGTGACTAATAAGTCAACCAATTAATGACTAGTGAAATACAACTAGAGATAAGATAGTGGAAATTGGATACTATTAGTCACTGACTCAAAAATAGTCGTTTATAGTCGAATTTTAGTCATTAATTTCTCATTTTGTATTAGTGTTATGAAAAGTTGAAAGCATTGCTTGGTGCATGTTGTAGTTTTTTTGTGGTAAGATGTTTTTATTGTCTATGTTGAAGATTAAGAAGACTAAAATACATTTATCATACAATTCATGAGGAAAAAATAAAATACATACAATTCAATCAAACTGAATGAAGACTAAAATACATTTCTTAAGAAAAATTGTCACCGTACCTCAAGGATTGCTCTTTGCTTGAAATATAAAATGGTTGTTTGATGTATCCACTATATGTAAGAAGAGTTCAAGTGTGTCCAAGCAACATCAGAATTCAATCCAAGGAGCCAAATAGAGTCCAACTATTGTGTATTCAATCCAAAGAGCCAAATAGAGTCCAACTGGTGTGTATTCAATCTAAAGAGCCAAATAGAGTCCAACTGATGTGTATTCAATCCAAATTATCAAAGAAACACCAAAAGGTGTGTAAATTCAATCCAAAATGCAAGTGATTGTCGAATTGTGCGTGAAAAGAGTGAAAAATATGCGATACATGAGGGAAAAAAATGCGGGAGAAGTGCATGGGCTATTTACAAAATTTTATTTTTATCAGAGGCGAACACGTGCTAGGAGCATGCACGCAGTAGGAGAGCGCATGCATTAGAAGCACGTGCACGCTCCTAGCACGTACGTGCCTCTACCGAACGTTGCTTTGGTTGGTGGGTTACCTTTAGTTCTTTTATTTTCCAATAAATCTCTATATGTTGGTTTATTCCTAGAGCCCCTCCCCCATAAAGGCCTTTAGGCCCTCTTCTAAACCATAATCCCTAAGTGCATAAGTGCTTCTAGGTGTTTAGGGTTTTGGGGGCTAGGCCCTCTTCTAAACCATAATCCCTAAGTGCATAAGTGCTTCTAGGTTTTTAGGGGTTTTGGGGTTAGGCCCTCTTCTAAGCTATAATCCCTAACAACTGGTCTCTCTCTTTCTATATCTCTCTCTAAACCCCTAACTTTCAATCTCTCTCTCTCTCTCTCTCTCTCTCTCTACACCTAACCACCAATATCTCTCACTCTCTCTACACCTAACCGCCAATATCTCTCACTCTCTCTCTCTCCCTCTCCATACACCTAACCCCCAATATATCTCTATACCTATTGCAAACTATTCTATAGGTTAGTTTTGGGAACTTTGTCAAATGTTCTTCTAATGCCCAAAAAGAAACATAAAAGAGTAGTTTTATTATTACAACACTCCTGAGGTGGTCACGTGTGTTTCTTTAAGGTATCATTCATGGCCTTGAATGCCTAAAAGTTTCCTTTAGGGCATAATGCATAGGATTCCTTCCTTGATCATGCATAGAGCCTCAAAACCCATAATTACTAGGCTAAAGAGACATCTCCTCTCATAGGCTAAAGAGCATCAACATCTCTAGTCATAGGTTAAGGAGCATTGTTGACAAGCCATGTGCTTTTCTATTCATCTTTCTTTGCCATGGATGATTACAAGCATTATTTAGGGAATAAGATCTAAGTTTCCTCTCTCGATCATGTTTAGGGACGCAAGACCCATACCTAGTGCTCAAAAACTTCTAATGTTCCCATAAAGTCACTAGAATACCAAATAAACCATCAAAAAGTCATCTTTGGTGGTTGGATGCATCATTCATGGACCCTTATTCCTAGAATATGCCTTTATGTCCCAATTCCTCGGCTTCCTCCATTGACCATGTTTAATACCTCAACACCAAAACCTGATGATAAAAAACTCCTAATGGTGCCCATATCTCCACTTGGAGGCTAGGGATACCCTCTAGAGATCCTATGTGATGGTTCAAAGTGAAGTTTTTAGCCCTAGATTCCCATATCATTACCCATAGGAAAATTATACTCTCATGGGATCGACTGTGGTGGTTCAAGGTGTTTTTCTTAAAGTAGGTTTCCTAAAATATTGCTTTAGATCATGAGGATTAGGCTCATCTCTTGAACATGTCAACTTCCCCATTACCCATCCTTAGTGCTCATAACCTTCTAATAGTGAGATATCACCACTCATAGGCCAAATGTCCTACATAGAGGTCATGGGTGGTATTTCAAGGGATTATTGGTTTCCCTTGAGCTTCAAAAGTTATATTTTAGGCCTAATTTCAATGTCTCATTCCTTTACATTGGTTTATGGCTCAAAACCTATACATAGTTCTCAAGGAAATATGATCATTTGAAGGTGGAACATCTACTTGCAATGTCATATGTGTTTATTGCACTGAGAGTACCAAGGTGCTTACAAATTAGTATGGGGGAGATGTTTAATGTAATGTAGTGTAACACCATCACATTATGCACCCAAAAGAAAAAGTAATTAAAAAAATTTATGTCAGATCATAAAATAAAAAAGTGAAAACCAATTAAAAAATAATTTGAAAAATCCATATTTGCTCATAAAACAAAAATTTAAAACCAGATAAAAACTCATTAAAAAACTAAGACCTCAAGAAATTGGATACCTCTTAGTGCTTGATAGATACACGTTTAGGATGGATCTATGTTGGTTCAAGGAAACAAACATATGCTAATGATACCATGATGGCATAGTCATCCTCAATAGGCCAATGATACCCTCAAAATGGTATATGTTCTTGGTGGAGGAAACCTGGTTATCCCTAATTGGATGTAACATTCCTTTCAATCCTGAGCTTCAAGTCTCCTCACATGACCATGTCCAAACCCCCAATTCCAAAGACTTGGATACATAGTTCCATGGAATCATGGATATCCCTACAAAGTCATACATGGTTCTTTGAGACATTTTTCATGGCTTTGGATTCCTCAATGGTTTCTTTAGGGCCAAATGCATGGCCTTTTTCCCTCAAATGTCATTCCCAAGGCCTTGAGACACATACATATTTCTCCAAACCACCTAGTTGCACCAACATCACTAATCATAAGCCATTGGCATACTCAAGAAGCCACGTGTGGTTGGTTGAGGAAACCTTCTTAGTCTTTGATGGCTAGAAGACTCCTTCAAGCCCCATGGTTTTGGTATCCTCCACTAAGCATTTCCAAAGCCCCAAGGCCCCAAGACATAAATATAGAGCATCATAAATACCATTGACAAATTCATGTGTTGTGCTTTGAATCATTTTTCATGGATCTATATGCCTTAATGCTTTCTTTAAGGATAAAGTCAAAGTATTCTTCCCTAGAGCATCATCCTATAGGCCCCAAGACATGTACATACTACTTAAAAATATCGAATGGAACTAATATCCTCAATCATAGAGTAATGATACCCTCAAGATGTCACACGTGGTTGGTGGATGAAATATTCTTATCCTTGGATGGCTAGAAGATTCATTTAGGTCCATAAGATCAACTCTCCTCCCTTGACTATGTCCAAGGTCCTGAGGCCCCAAGACATAGATACATATTTCCACATATATCCCTATGAAGTAATGCATGGTTCATAGAAGAATTTATCATGGCTTTGGATTCCTCAATGGTTTATTTAGGGCCAAATGCATGGTATTCTTCCCTAGAAAACCATTTCCAAGGCCCTAAGACATGTAGATACTAAGTTCAAAACCATATAATGGCACTTCCATCCTCAATCATAGGACAATGATACATCAAGAAGCCATGTGTAGTTGGTGGAGGTAACGTTCTTAGCCCTATATGGATATAAGATTCCTTTAAGGCCCAAGTCTTAGGTCTCCTCCCTTGACCATGTCCAATGCCATAAGTCCCCAAGACTTGGATACATAACACAATGGATACCACTGTAAGTCTTGTTTGGTGCTTTTAGACATTGTTCATGGCCTTGGATGTCTAAATGGTTTCTTTATGGCCAAAGGCACGATATTCTTCCATAAAATATCATTCCCAATGCCTTGATTAGGAACATACATATTGTTCAAAACCACTTCATGGTATAGACATCCTTAATCATAGGCCAATGATACCATTAAGAGGTAATGTGTAGTTAGTGGAGGAAATCATCACAGCTCTTTCTGGATAGAATATTCCTTTAGGGCCCAAGGTTCAGGTCTCTCTCTCTCCGACTCTCTCTAAAATGGCTATCGGTTAAAGGTTTTAAGGGTTGGGTGTTTGATGATACAGTTTAGGGTTGATGAGAATTACAGGTTGTAAGGGTTAGGGGTTAATTTTAATTTGACTAGACACTTTAGAGGTTAGGATTATGTAGTTAGGATTATAGGGGTTAAGGGATATATATCATTATGTGTTAGTATTTAAAGGAGTTTTAGGGGCTATACTAGTTTAGGATTATAGTGGGACAAGAGTTATCATGGTTAGTTGTACTAGGGACTAGGGATTGCAGTGGCTAGGGACTAATGGTCAAGGATTTAGGGATTGAGATATAGGGGCCATTGATTTATGGTTACAAGGATTAAGATTTATATGTACATGAGCATAATGCGAGTTAGTGATTTTTTGTAATAATATATCTCCTAATCCTTGTGGTGAAGGAGAGAAGAGAGGGGTGAGGGAGGGAGGAGGGATTGGGTAGAGTGAAAAAGAGGAGAGAGATTGGGTGGATAGGAAGAGAGGGGGGATGGGCATATAGAGAGGGAGCGGGGGTTTAGGGAGATATAGATAAAAATCAATGTGTAAAACAGAACGCATGCGCGCAGAAACACATGCGTGCACAACAACGCGTGCGTGCCTCGACGCATGCAGGCATCTACGCGTTCACACATTTGTGTGCACACATGTTTGGATTCAATTTATTTTTGGTGCCCTTGCAGGTTTGGTATTAGCTTTAGATTGGAAAACCTTAAGGCTCGGTCTGAGTTATGGCAGAACACACCAATTTTTGTAACTTCATGTTTTTCATGCTTAGTTCCGCATATGCTCCACTTGTGCACCACTGATGAAATTGCACACACTTGTCGAGCTCTGTGCGCAGATTCTAACTATATATTTTTTGAATAGATCTGTTATTTTTTTCTATTTTTAATTCGTTTTTAACTGTACTCATGTCAAATTTGTAAAAAACATAGGTCGTTTATGTGTCCTATAACTTTTGATTGGCTTACATATTTTGAAAATGGAAAAGAACCCACATAAGAGTACAAGAATACCTACAAGCTATAAAAAAAAAGTTGATTGATTATGTTCAGACCATGATATGGTGGACCAACACTCGACCATGTCGTTTTAAGGCTTCACTGACTTTCGTAATTTAAAAAATATATAAAATTAACTTTTAAAATTTGGAAAAATAGCCCTGCACAAGATTCGTCTATTTCCTACACCTCTACATTTTTTTCATCATAAATTGACAATTTACATAACAAACCAGAGTACCAACACGAACATACGCATTATGTTTTAGAGAAAAAATAACATACCAATCTTAAAATAATGACATTTTGGAGTGGTTATGCCACTTTTCCATAAATAAAAATTATATATTCCGGAAGGTGATCCGTTTTTCTACGTTTCATATTTTTACACCTAATTCTAAAAAAATTCGAATAATTCATTTTAATGATAAGATTTGTGTTTTTCCAGCATGCCATTGAAACCAACATTTCATAAGTGGGTATCATTACCTTGCACTAGCCTTGGTGGCAATGTGCCACTCGTACATTTGAGTAGGACGGCTGCAGAGTAACCGAGGATGAACATGAACTTGGGGGATGGTCGCGAGCACCATCCACCCTTGTCGTTTCGGTAGGAAGAGTCATTCGCAATGGCATCCTATGTTTGGCATAGGTAGGAAGGGTCGTGTGTGCTTCTAGCAAGGAGGTACACCAAAGATGAAGATACGTATGGTGAAACGAGCAGGATTCAAGCAACCACATCGATAGGTCATCGAGTTTCCTAGAATCATGCAGAGAGGGCAGTGTGATGGAGACCTAGAGGAATTCTATGGATGGCTTGATCACCTAGACAATATGAGGGACAAAGGCTATCCATACCATGCAGACTAGAAAAGACAAAGCACATGGAGCCTGAGTAGTGGAGCTGATGCGGTAGAGCAGTAACAAGTTTCTAGAAGCAGGAGTTCTTTTCGAGACATTGTCGGGATGTCAATAGCTTTGGGTGGGGGAGGATGTAAGAGCCTTAGTGCTTACACCCCTTTCCACCCAAGGAGCAAGATGATCAGCCCAAGAGTGGTGACTTGGGAAACAATCAGCACATAGGACCCCATCGGGAATGTGGCCACATTACGGGAAAATTCCCACACTTGGATGCCCACAACATGGCAAGCGCAAGCCCAGAACACGAACGTTGGCCTAAGGTGGAGTGACTACCCCAAGTCAAGAACCTCACGGTTGATGAGTTGGTGGGTAGAATGCTTAGGAATCCCAGCAAGTGTGGTGTGGTTGGACGCTTTAGCAGATAGAGTGTGTAGGACCTACAGGGTCTCCGCACACAGCAGATGGAAGATGACCATCGCAAGTGGCAAGAGCGGCATTGGTGACCACTAGGAGATGAAATCTCGACATGTAGATCAGGTTGAAAGCTTCTCAAGTGGTGTGTCGGGAGCCAAGACAGATGGGCACCCTTGGAAGAGTTCGTCAACATGAAGTTCAACATGACGTTGGGCGCACACATGCCTACTTGGGCGTGTTTGCTTCCTTGGAAAGGAGGGTTGGCGTGGGAAGCAAGTAAGGCGTGTGACCACATAAGGGTCACACACACATTTTATGGAAAACATATATAAGTGCGATGAGTGACCAAGGAAGGCAAGGAAGTTCAACTAAGTTCAAGATGTGCAAGCTAAGGAAGTTTCGGCTTGGAAAGAGGCTCATTGAAGAGAAATCCGCGGACCAAGAAGATGTTTTAAGTGTAGGCCGTAACTTGAGTGTGCCTTGACTCCTAGTGGAACTCGGCTTGGGAGCCTGATGTTGTTGGGAGACAGAGCAACCATTGGAGATGCACGACTTGGAGAAAGGCCCAGTTGTGGGAACCTAACAACAAACTTGTTTTGGAAGCTCATTTATAGTCTTAGGAGCTTGCAAGGAGATTTTATGTAAAATCCTTGTGGTTCCTTTGGTGTTGGCTTATTGGTCATACCTAGTAAGAGGCTAGTCTACGGGAAGCTCATCTCTATGTTCTGTGTAATCAAACTTCTTCCAAAGTATATATAAAGACTTCAGCACACCCGGTTTTGGGGTGCTCCCATAATTGTTGTATCCTGTATCTTCTATATCTTTGTTACTATAGTGAGGTGCTTTTTATACTTTTATTTGGTTATGTGTATATGCCATGGGATGCTAATCAAATGAAATATTTAACTAAGTAAACAAGTGTAACCTGTAACAAGGGAGAAAGACAATTGTTGAGGATTCTGCATTGGTTAGGCGTAGTATGTCAGAGTGCTTCTGAGCTGGTCTTTCTCTCGGTTAGCTTCTAGGAAGTGCCACACCGACTTGGTCGACCACGAAAAAAGTGGGTGTAGTTGGTATCACACATTTGTATTAAATGTTTTTTTTTTTAAGGATGCTTAACAGCACAAAATGTTAATCCATATAAAATTAACTTGAGTGGATAACATAATACCATACACGATAGACATCCATTTAATATAAGGCTAAGTTTATATTTCCTTTATAGAATATATTAACAAAACTTTAATATAAAGCATAAAAAATACATTTCTAAAAATAACTAAAACTTCAATTTTTGAAACATATAGAAACCAATTTCTAAAAATAACTAAAACTTCAATTTCTAATTTATGTTATCCATACCATACACCATAGGCATCTACTTAATATTAAGGCTAAAATTCCATGTTGCTTGTAGGTAAGAGATTAACAAGAATTTAATGTGAAGCAAAAAAACAAATTTCTAAAAATAACCAAAACTTCAATTTCCTAATTTATTTTATTTATTTATTTCTAAAAGAAACATTGTTTTTATGAGTAGAAAACTGCTTTAAAATACATTATAAATGTTTTAAAAATAAAAATATCCATCACATTTCAAAACCAAGGGTAGGGTTGCTTATTAGCTCATTGTGACAAGGCTCGAAGGGTAGGCCACCCATAGGATAGAGGCTCTTCTCTTGGATAAAAAGTCTCAAAATGTCTCGCCCCTACTGAGTCACAAGTTTCTGATATACTAGCTTACAAGCTGTTGGATATACCCTTAAGAGATTGCTGTTCTCATAATTTAAAAAAAAAAATTATTAAACTACTTACTACCTAGAAAGTACTCTCTGAAAAACATAACTAACACATTGATTATTGAACTACTTGCTACCATAGAAACTGTTTTCTGAAAAAAAAAAAATCATAAATAAAAATAACCATCACATTAATTACAAAACTACTTTCTAACTGTCATGCGGAGTAAGAGGACATCCAAACAACAAACCTTCAAGAACTATTAAAACGACCTATTAATCACTAATTATCACATTAATGAGAAACGATTTTTGATCATACGCTGGTCATCCATCCAGAATAAATAAATATATTAAAATAAATATTTCTTTATCCTATAATCGAGTGGCCATTATTGAGCTGTTCGTCTGCAATGTGATCCAGATGCTATTAAAACTGAAATTTGAGAAGTTAATTCCCCAAAACAATGCAGCAATGCATTATCAAGACAACAGTGTGGTTTATTGGGTGGTAATCTAACAGTAGTTCAGGGAGACCCTTCACAGCTAGTCTGGGTTCATTATCTTTGTAGGGACATTCTGGATAACAATCTGGGAAAAGAAAAGTTGGGTAGTTGCTGTCAAGAAACCAAGAATAAGAAAGACAGAGCAGGGAGAAAGAATATAAGCAGTGTTGGCAGAGCGGTTTTAGCAGTGAGATTGGAAGAAGTGGAGAACATTGGAGGAGTGCTCAAGGTGTACAGAGATGGCATAGTTTTTTGTGAAGGAGATCTCCAAGCGTTCGTCGGCTCTCGCTTGCAAGGAGAAGCAGAAATTGAGGCTGTGAGTAAAGATGTGGTGTTGAATGACAAGTTGCGATTATGGGTTCAACTCTACTTACCCTCTTCACATCTCCAACAGCAACCAAAAATGTGCCACCTCCCGGTAATCATGTATTTCCAAGGCGGCGGCTTCTGCGTTGCCTCCCCCGCCATGCCAGAGTTTCACAACTTCTCTCTCAAGTTGGCGGTGACTGTAGGTGCAATCGTTGTCTCCGTGGCTTACAGATTGGCTTCGGAGCACCGTCTCCCCGCCACCTACGAAGACTGCATCACGGCAATCCAGTGGGTGAGCTCCCATATGAGAGACGGAGGAGATTTCGAGCATGACCCGTGGCTCGACTCCTACGCAGACTTTTCTGCTGTATATCTGATGGGAGACAGCGCTGGTGGCAACATCGTACATCACGTTGTGACGCTGCGGGGCGTCTTGGAAGCATGGAACCCTATGAAATTGAGAGGGTTGGTACTGCTGCAGCCCTTCTTTGGCGCCGAGAAACGCACACAGTCGGAGAGTGAGTACCCAAGTGACGCGGTTCTTAATCTGGAGCTGAACGATGCGTTTTGGCGGCTGGCTCTCCCAGTGGGCAGTGACAGAGACCATCCATTCAGCAACCCTTGGAGCCCAGGAGCACCAAAGCTGGAAGAGGTGTCCTTGCCTCCTTTGCTGATCTTCATCGGTGGCAGAGATATGCTGAGAGATAGGGGCCACGAGTACTGCGAGTTATTGAAGGAGCGGGGGGAGAGCGTTGAGGTTGTTGTGTTCGAAGAAGAAGCGCATGGTTTCTACATAGTGGGACCCGAATCTGAGTCTCGTGAACGCCTCTTTCGAGAAATCTCCGATTTCATTTCTCCAATTCATATGGACAACGGTGCCTTCTAGACAGTTGTTATGCACGTGAAGTGTACCTCATGTCGTTAAGGTTTGAATTGCGTTCTATTATGTTCGGTCCAGATTATCTCAGTATTAATTTGTTGGTTTGTTATGCACAACCGATGTTTGCTTATAATATTTGTTCATCATGTAATTGTTATTGATCTCTATTAGTGTTGGACTACCAAAACCAAAGCAGGAGAATTCATGAAACTGAATTTTAAAAACTCTTCAGTTATGACTTTGGATTACATTTCTTTGTGGTTTATATCTATTGGTATTCCTGCAGGCAGCTTTGCAGTTTTGGTGTACAGCCTTGGTGTATTGTAAATTGTAAATTGTTGAATTTATTTTAATTAATATAGCCACAAGTAAAGTATAGGTATATTTAACCATTTAGTTTTGTGGAGATAGCTGACTGTTAAACAAAGGCTGAACATTTTTTTTTGTAAGTACGATTTGGTACCTTTTATTACTAAAAACAGAATAATAATACAGAGTACAAATACAAATGAGCGATCCACTGCTCCTGCCATACTGAAGACCCCTAGTATGGTCGACATTTCATGAGATATTTAATCAACAAAGCAGAGATGAATGAAGGATTCCCCATATTTAACCCAAGTCTGCACGTAGACTCAATTTACCATAGGCAGGTGACAAAAAACCATAGCTATAATAGAAAGGAGTTGAACCACAGAAGACCCCCAACATGGTCAGAATTTCAGAAAGAGATATTTCAAAAAAGCAGAGAGCCGTAGCCTAGTAGCCTCCGGAACAAAAAATTCCCCATTTTTAACCCGAGCCTGCACAGAGACTGAAATTACTATAGGTAAGTGACAAAAGCCGCAAAGAGAATAAAAAGGAGCTAAAACCATCTAAAACCCAATCACCAACAACACGACTGCAAACCTTAAAGGCCGATCAGGGAATCGGGTGCTCCCCCCTGGGAGATAATGGTTCCTCTCAAGGGAAATCCCTAGAGGTGTCCGCCTTTAATAATCTGAATAGCTTCATGAAGGCCATGAGCTAGCTGATGCCTAGCTTGAATGTCATGGCCAGCATAATCCTAACCTCCCATAAGGGGTTGGAAATCAATTTTCTACCCAGGTGGGCTTCGTATTCACGCAGGAGGGCGACCTCTCTATGAGCAATTTGTGCCTTGATGGGAGCCGACGTCTTTGCTAGATATTGGGCACCCCAGTTCAAGGACTAAGGGTCAGACTCCTCCAGCTCCATGGATTGCTGGTGAGAAGAACCCTCTCCCTGAAAGCAACCTTGCTCCCTAGGCCGAGAAAAAATGCCACTCCGGCTGGAGCCTTTGCGGCTATAAGCTCTCATTCGGGGAGCCATAATATTACAAAAGATAACTCTTAACCACCAGAATTCCACAGGATAATTCCACCAATGCTTAGATTGATGCTTTCTAGGCTGGATAATACCCGCAACAATGTGAGTATTTAAAGGATTTTTTGAAGAGAGCAGGAAGTAGAACATACTTGGAGCCGAAAGATTGCCACTAAAGTCCGCACAGACGAGGAGATTACCATTCATGGTGTTGTATAGGTCGATTACCTCAATATCAGTCAAGAAAGCCATCTCGTACACTTGAGCCTCGTCGTAATAGTACTTTCGCAGCGGCAAAGTACCATCAACTTTATTACCTGAAGCACATAGGCAGTTATTCCTTGAGAAGCCAACTGCCGCGATAAAACAATGATGAGAACAAATGGTGCGAAATGGGCTAAGAATGATGATTAAGAGCTCCATTTAATGGAGGTGTGACGTTTCAGGGTAGCTAGCTGACCCATGCTCCATGTCACCCTCTACTACTGCCACTTCGACCCTAAAAGCATCTGTCTGGATCAACCGGTCATGATGGTTTTTATTGGGATCAACCATGGCCGAAACATAAGTTGCCACCAGCTCAACCCGATGCTCGTAAACTTCAACTACCTCATTGATTTCCTCGTGATCAGGGATCGATTTGCCAGTTGTTCTTGATGGGATGTGTGGAGGAACAAAGTCGGGGTTTGAGGCTGCAAGAAGTTCTGTGGAAGGCCAGCTAACTTCCTGACGTGTCCTTCCATTCTGGCCCTCTTCCATGAAAAGCCCCAAGTGGCCAAGATCTTCTTTGTCCAACTCTTCGCATCTCCTCCTCATATCGACGTCCTCCATGTCCCGACGCAAAATGCCATGGAAGGAAATTCGAGCATTCACCCCTTTGTTAGCTAGGGCATCCGCCACCATGTTACCCTTCCAACAAACGTGCAGGAATTGAATGGTTGGGTTGGATTCCAGCAAACTCCTGAGCGCCATGAGTCTTCTCTCCCACTTCCAGTTGCAGGAGACCTTGGTTATGGTCGAGTCGTGCTGGATACGATTCGCCATGGAGATGATGATGAGGGAGTCCCCTTCGACAAGCAGAGGAGTCCAACCCTACTGAAAGGCCCATCTCATGCCACTAACCATACCTTCCAGCTCTGCTACATTGTTAGTGTTTTCTCCTAAATCGCCCCAATAAGTGCTCAAAATAATACCTTCAGCATTTGTGATAACTCCTCTGAATCCGTCCGGTCAAGGATTTCCTTTAGCGGCGCCATCAAAGTTGAGCTTGAACATGCCTTCAATCGGGTGTTTCCACACTTAAGGGCTGAGAAGAGGAGCGAAAACCTTGTGAGGACGGTCAATGCTCATTAGGAAGTTAAAAATGCCCCAATCGTTCAGAATTTGTTTCTCTGCACTGTCCATTTTCATAGCTTCTGAAGTCCACTGACTTAAAGTTAGCGATTCCTTTATATGGATTTCCAGCAGGTTCCAGACAGCTTCAATGGTTCAAGTTTTGTCTCCAAATATGCGTCTGTTCCTTTCCTTCCATAGTTCCCACACCACAAAACCTAGAAATAATTCCCAAATCTTGTTCAAAATTTGATTTTTAAATGCTTTGGGAGGCCAGTTGGCTATGGAGAGATCTGGACAATCATAGACCCTGGCACTCTTTCGAAAACATTCCTCTCCCTTCTCCCACAGATATGAGGCCATGGGACAAGAGTCGAGAAGGTGGTTTATAGTTTCTGAATCTGTCTCTCACATGCTGCGTCTTGGTGGTCCTATAATCCCCCGACGCTGAATATTCTCCCAAGTGAGAATGTGTCTTTGTAACAGTAACCAACTGAAAGAAGCAATTTTGGGCCACTAGTTTCCTTTCCATAACTTGCACCATTTTTCCTCAGTCTCCATTCTGTAAGTTTCTAGGTGCAACCCAATGGATTCTTTGATATTGAAGTTTTTGGTATTCATTTACCCCCAACAAACCTTATCCAGTCCCTCTAGCTTGGGAATCATGCGTTTACATAGATCCTCATAGAAGCTATCTAAATTTTCGTCGGGAGCAAGGGATTTCCACCAAGATTTGGGTTTCCAGGTTCTGAAGTGGGCATCGGCTAATATGGGCTCTCAAAAGTCCTTCACCCACTCTAGAGGACTATTTTGAAGGTAGAGAAGAAGATCTGGGATGTCCTCGTAGTTGGCCACGCAGGGTAATTGTTTCCAAGCATCCCGAGTAAAAAGGGCTGAGGCACCATCTCTGATCTCCCAAAAACTATGCCTTTGGATGAGACCCCTGTTTTCTTGTGTCGCTTTCCATATGCTTGAACCCGGTAAGTCTTCTTTAAATCTTATCAGTTGTTGTTTCAGCCATTGGGATGCATACTTGTGGTGCCAAAGTTTACCCCATGGTTCTTCGGTGTGAGTCATCCATCTCCACCAAATTTTTCCCCCCAAAACCTTGTTTATGCTGACCGGGTCCCGAAGTCCTAAACCCCCTGCTTCTTTAGGCTTGCATAAGGTGTCATAATCTACCAGGGCCCATTTCCTATGTCCTTCATTTCCACCCCATAAGAAATTCGTCTGAATGGTACAAATTTGCTTGAGGACAGACTTAGGGGTAGCCAAAACATAAAACAGGTAGAGAGACATGGCCTGGAGTACTAATTTTACCAGGATGATACGGCTTGGAAGATTCAGATCCCTATAGGTCCAGTGTCCTAACTTTTTCTTGAGTTTATTGAGCAAGTCCTTCCAAGAGATTTGGCATATAGTGGATTCCGCTAGGGGAGCGCCCAGATACTTAGAAGGTAGGATCCCTTCTGAGAATTCTAAATCCTGAGGATGTTTCTTATGGTGATTCTCAAAGTATTAAAGAAATACACTTGAGATTTATCCTTATTGATCTCTAAGCTGCTGGCTTCAAGGAAGGTATCCAGCCCTCTCTTCATGCCTCGGGATTCTTGAACAGTAGAAGGTCCCATTACCATCATGTCATCCATGAATTGCTGATGAGTTTGAGGGTCTATCCCTTCATTGAGAGTAAGCCCACGTATCTGTCCCTCTCTTTGCATAGCTTTGAGCATGCGACCCAGACCTTTAGCAATGATGATGAAAAGGAAGGGAGACAGAGTATCTCCTTGGCGAATATCCCGAGAATCCTGGAAACGCTAGGACGGTGTCCCATTGACCAGGATAGAGAAAAAAGTAGAGTATACAAGACTCATCACACAGTTAGTCCATTCCACTGAAAATCCGAAGTTCCTAAGAACCTTTGCAAGAAAATTCCAATTAAGTCTATCATAAGCTTTAGAGAGGTTGAGCTTTAGCAGCATACCTGGAATTTTTCCATCTTCAGGGAATGGATCATTTCGTGCACCAGAATTATGCCATCCATAATCTATCAACCTTCCACAAAACCGACTTGCTCGGGGGAGATAAGAAGCGGTAGTAGAGGGCGTAGTCTATTGGAAATTACTTTGGTGATGATCTTATATATGACGTTACACAGGGAAATCGGTCTAAATTTCCCTAGTTCTTCCATGCCCATTTCCTTGGGTATGAGGGTGAGGAAGGTTGCATTAAGGGATTTCAATATAGTGCTCGTCTTCCTGGAATCTTCAACAAGAGCCAATACATCAACTTTCAGCCAATCCCAATAAGAGTGAAAGAAATTTATGGTAAACCCATCTAGTCCTAGGGCTTTATCCGCGGCCATCTGTTTGACCGCTACCTCCAATTCGTCCATTTCAATGGGCTTCATCAACAAAAGGTTGTGGTCGTCCATTATCACCTGAGGGATGAATTGTAGCACCTGGGATTGGTCCTTGTGCCTATCAATATCGGGTTCCTCCAGGAGGTCAACAAAAAAAATAATTTAAGGTGCTTTCCAGATCTCCTTAGGTTTCAGCGTGAGTGCCATCCACTCGTTTTATCCCCACCAAGCGGTTCCCTTGCCGATGTTGAATGGCGGATTTATGGAAGAACTTGGTGTTGCGTTCCCCTTCTTGCAACCAATGATTTCTGGATTTTTGTTTCCAGAGGATTTCTTCCTATTGCTCACGGGTATTGAATTCATGTATGAGGTGTTACTCCTCTCTTTTCACCTCCTCAGTGAAGCCCTGGGTCATACCTTTCTGCTGTACCTCCTGCATCTTATTATCCAGCCAAATTTTTTCTTGGAAGATGTTCCCAAAAAAGTCCAGATTCCAGCGCTTAATTTTTCCTTTTAGGATCTTCAATTTTTGTTGGAACTGGTACATTAACGTACCTTTTATGTGAGATATCTTCGACCACCACTGTTGAAGTTTCTCTGGGAAATCTTTGTGGAGCAGCTAGAACTGTTCAAACCTAAATGGTCTGCGAAGGTTCTCCCCAACCCTCGACCATTCAAGACTTATCGGCCAATGATCTGAGCCGACTGAAGGAAGTACTACTACTGTAAGATCACCTCCCGCCATCATGACTGATTCCGTAACCAGGAAACGATCTAAATGACATGCAATGCTCTTGTCCCCCATCCGCTTGTTATTCCAAGTGAATATATTGTTTGTCGTTCTGATGTCCACTAACTCCAGAGTTTCAATGACTTCATTGAAGTGATCATTGATGGGATTCAATTGTCTAATTCCTCCTTTTTTTTCATCAAGCATGCATATCAGGTTGAAATGCCCCCCGAGGATCCATGATAAAGTAGCCACCAGCTCTTTTAAAGAATGTAGGGAATTCAAGAAGGTGGGTTTCAAATTGGCTAAAGAGGGACTATAAACATTAGAGAGAAATCCCTGAGTCTTTGTTCCTAACACACAAAGGGCTGTCGAGAGGGAGTAGTGCGAGGCAAAGAATCCTATGAGAGTGACCTCCCTTGGGTTCCAAAGAATTCGAATCCCTCCCACCGTGCCTCTTGCATCCATTTCCATTTCTGGAGCGATCAACTTCATTAAAGAAAACTACCGTAAATAAACCTTTGGCCCCGATCTGGAGATCATAATGGCCTTGGGGTTTCCATGTGGTATTAATCCACCATATCAATGCCTTCTCTACCAACCAAATTCCTACAAAATTGCCAATAAGAGCATGGTCTTTCATGTACTGAATATCTTCTCGGATCCGGTCCGAGTAGATCTAAAGTTTGGGAACCGTTTTGGATTTCGGCATACATTTCCTTGGTCTCCTATTTTCAACTTCCAGAGGGGCCACTTTACTCACACCGCTAGACCCTGCTCCTCCCTTCCCAGCAAGTATATCAGATCCATGCATTGTTTCTTTGCCTTTTCCCTTATCCAAGTCTGGAGGGGGAGGTGGTTTCTCCCCACCCGTGGATTCATCCATACTGACTATCCCTTCCCCAATGAGAAATAATAGGCACCAGGCCCTGACAGACCCAGCAACAAACTAATCAAACCAGCAAACCCTAGATCACCATGAAACCATCCACCTCCTTTGCTCCCCTTCCATCTGTTACCAACAAAGGTTGAACATTAAACTAATTAATATAAACATTAAACTAACATAAAAAGTAAACTAATTACTATAAACATAAAACTAACATAAAAATTAAACTAATTAATATAAACATAAAACAAATATTATTTAATAAACATACCCCCTTTTTAACCACACATTAAACTAATTAATATAACCATAAAACAAATACTATTTCATAAACATACCCCTTTTTTAACCACCAAGATGTATTTAAGCATAACAAAATATGACAACCATGAAAGGAATCCCAATAGGTATAGCCAACCACTTAATTAGTTATATTAATTAGTTTAATGTTTAGTCTTTGTTTAACAACTAACAATATTAATTAACTAGTTTATATTAATTAGTTTAACATTTATATTAATTAATATTAACAACCAACAATATTAATTAATTTAATGTTTAGTCTTTGTTTATATTAATTAGTTTAATGTTTAGTATTTTTTTAACAACCAACCATCTCCACAAAACTAAGTGGTTAGCCATGTCGAAGCCAAATAGTTTTATATGCTAATTTTAATTTCAAAACTAAGTAATAATAATAATAATAATATATTTTTAAGTCCACACATTCTAAACATGATAAATTGTATTTAATATTTGCAATATTATTAAATAAAATTAAAACTATTTAAAATAAAATATATTTTGTTACAATTTTAAAACATAAATGTTTAAGTATCTTAAATTTTGTTATGTTTTTAACCATTCATTATAGCCAAGATAAAAGTGAGGGAGATAATTGTAACTTTTCATAAATAATTATCTTTGGCCAAAGATTTACAGACATAATTTTTTTAAACCAATTTTACTTAGAATTAATTGATAAAGCATTTTTTTTTTAAATAACTTAGAATCATCTTTATGGTGGGTGCCCAATGTTACCATCATTGTTTGCATGATGATAGACCACTCTCAAAGCATATTGAAAGGGTTCCCACTTGCTGTCCATCCTTATGGAATGTACTGTGCAGTACTCTCATCTAAGACAAGGGATATGATAGTTCAAAAGGGAGAGTCTTTTTCCCTTGGGCGAGTGTAGTGTTCCTGTTTTGGCCCATCATTGTGCTCCTTTTCTATTACTTTTGTCATTATGGCTCTTGGTGTTGTTCCTCCCCCTCACACTAACCTCAATCTAGGATACTTGATTTTTCCAATTATGGATCACCAAAGGGACTGCCCTTATATCTCTAAGCACAATGGTATTCACATCCAAGTTTGTTGGCTCTTTGCTATGTTCCGTAATTAACGATTGCAAGGAATTTATTCTTCTCTGTGTGGCTTTGCTTTTTTTTATGTATCTCTCAACACTTTTCTCACCATGGTTTGAACAAAGAAAACAAAGTGCAAGACAAAGGTTGTCCCTCGTTGTTTTCATATGCCTTGAATTTTATGGAAGTATGTAATGTACCCAAAATCCTCGGTTTTGTTTTTAGGAAATGGCATGTAAAATGTTTCCTTGAATCTTTCATCCAACAAGCAATCATGTTAGCCTCAAAACATTAATCATCATTGCTAATTATTCTTCATTTAATTTCGTAGGAATTCATTTAACTTGAAACTTGTTTAAACATTAAGCATTGTTTATAAGTCTATATGATTATCCCATCATCCCTATGTAAGCCTCATACTCTAAATCCATTCATAAATTTCTACAATGATAATTACTTTTCATATTAATCTCTTAGGGAACCTAGAAGCAACTGTTTTTAATACAAACATTCACCTCAAATAATTCCATCGTGGATTAACTCTCAACACGATCTTCTTTTCTTACCATGTAGGGTTTGTTTCTAAATCAACACTTATCAACATGGCCTAATTCTTTATATGATGATTCCATACATTCACTATTAGTCAACTTCCCACATCTCCTTGAATATTTCAAGTAATAGATTTATCTATATGCATTTCCTCTACATGGATCTTCATTTATTTATAAATGTTCAACACATACACTCTTTCCCGTGATATTGATTATCTCGACATAAATGCATATCTTTATAACATAGACTACACATCTTATCGTTATATACATTTCATAAGCCAACTAGATACACATGTGCTTCCATTTATCTTTATAATCCATCACATCAAAAGAATTAGCTCATGAGAACGAACATCAATTATCAAAGCAACTCATGATGAACATATATATATTTATCAACTTATTTGTTCTCCATACATCTCCCTATTCTTATCATGCAAGAATCAATTTCTATATTAGTACTCTATCATAGGAATTTATATAGCACTAGTCAACATAGTCTAATATATTTTTACATCATAATATTTTTGCTATCACCCAACTTTCAACATAATAATGATCATCTCAATGTACTACATTTATCTATGCATATTTCTTCTACATGGATTTCCATTTATAAAAGTGTAAAACATACATTCAATACATCAATCATCCGGGTATACTATATGCATCTTTTATTAGATAGAATACATTACTATTATTACTGATCTCAAGGGAAAATATGGATACAAATATAAAACCCTAACACCAGTTATCATTATGATCAATAGAACATCAACGTATATGAGAGCAATCAACCAACAAAGGAGAATCCATGACAATACACATTTATAATTTGACTTCTTTAAATACTAATACAATATTGAGAGTACTTATCTGGTTTACTAGACTTGTGTGACTGAAGGTTTGACTACAAACTTCCTCCAAACCATTTGCTCTCTATCCAGTGTATATTTCTGCCACCGAGAGGCCACCCCCGAGCTAGGCAATGAAGGTTGGACTTCTTTAAATACCAATACAATACTAAGAGTACTTATCTGGTATACTAGACTTATGTGACTGAAGGTTTGAATACAACCTTCCTCCAAACCATTGGCTCTCTGTCCGGTGTATATTTCTGCCACCGAGAGGCTACCCCCGATCTAGGAAATGAATCCACCAGGGAAGGATGAATAATCAAACTCCGAGACCTCTCAACTAGTCATATAACTTTCACTCTATGAGAGTTCTTAAGGAAGGATCATCCTAAGGTCTTTCAACTAAAAAAAGATACTAAACAAACCCATAAGGTAAATACAGTCAACTTCTTTCATGGGCCACTTTTTCCACATAGATATATGCATTTAGAAGATCAATCATAATTATACTAATATGTCCAATATATTTCTTTGCATTTAGCAATGTAAAACAATCACTATCATTCCTGCCGTATTAAAAAATATATGAGTGTAGAGTAATGGATAATTGTTTCTACCAAGGGCATACCCTGTGTTCTTACACGATCTTTTTACACATACATTCATGTAGGTACTAAGATACATAAGCGCCCATTAATTAAGTTGGGGATTTGGGTCGATACTACAATAAATTAAGGTATGGACGGGTTTATTACTTACTACAACTCCCCTAGGTAACAACTTAAATCTCTAGACAAAATACTAAAAAGCATAGATTACCATACTCTGTAAAAAACAATGCAAATAATATTGCATAGGTCAATATAAGTAATAATTCTATTACTCCAGAGATCAAGTATTCAAAATCTAAATCTGTCAATGTAGAGATTGAGTATGCATAAGTTGCTAAAACCTATCGATCCAAAGAATTGAGTTATGAGTACTTACATACTCTGTCGATTAATGGATCATGTCAATTGCATTCTCTATATATGCAATGTGATTAAGATACAAAATATATTAAATACTTGTTTACATGTCACTTACTCTGATTCTTTTAAAAAAATACAATAGATCGGGATCCTATCGATTGCATCCTTCATATATGCGTGCGAGTAAGATACAAAATATGTTTATGCTTGTGCAGAGGTGTTGGATACTTAAAATGTGGGCTTACCTGGGTTTTGCGTATTAACTTATTATAGACCCAACAAAATCCCTTTCACTGCCCCTTTCAGAATAAACCTGTGAACAGAGTGAAGTCTCACCTGAAGCAAAGATGGGTGGTTACAAAATCAAGTTTTTGCAACCTTGCTGACATGCAATTAGGTTATGCGAGATTTCTATGCACTCTTTACTCAACATCTACTTAACAAATTATTATCAATATGTGACTGCACACTCCGCAGTTCTCAACAACCTACAGACTTCGCTGAATCATTGTTATCCCTACTCTTATAACTATGCATTTACCATACTTAACACAACTTCGCAATGCTCATATATGTGTGTTCCGCTTACTTAACATATCATTATCATTCACATTCATATGTAAACAAATATATAAGCATAATCATACATGACCACAACATATAACATAGATTCATACACACAACACATATATTTACGTGGTTCACCCCCAAATGGGAGGTACGTCCACGAGAACTATTCTTATATTACTTGGAAGGGGTAACAGTTTCAGTCTACGCACTCAGTTGCAGACTCTTATCTACAATAGATCTTTGCGCACACAGCTACAGAGTCTTTTCCTCAGATCTCTCTTAGTCTAGATCTAACATTATCTAATAATCTCTCAAAATATCTAACCCTTCCTTATACAAAATTTTCCTTTATATAGATTGTGCCCAAAGGTGACATCTTTACAATAACTATGGGCCAACCCCCATAGTACCCTAAAACCCAAAATGGCAGTTTTCTCCTATTGAAAATGCTTTTCCTTAAATTTACTGCAGCTCTATTGTCCTTTTGCACCGTTTCTTTGGCTCTGATGCTTCTCTGACAATCGCAGTTCTGACCGTGCTGATCTGACACTATAGTGGTGTGTCCTTTGCACCATTCCACTATTTTACTCTTTGCTTCTCTAGTTGAAAATCTACCGCTTCATTCATAAATACTCCAACTACCTTGATCATCCTTAGTACTTCATATTTACTAAGGGGATAGGTCCTTTCCTTCCAACTTCGCTTCGCTCCATGCCTTGTTCTCTGGAATTGCGGAGTTGCTTCTCCCAAAACTGGTCAATGTTAGGCCTTGCCTAACTTGTACTTTTGTCATCAAAACTTCCTCCATTTGGGCTGCTCCCAATAGGCCCCTAACACTTACTCATGGCTCGCCCCTGAGCCACTTTTACTAGGCTACTTCGACTACGCATCCCCTAGGATGTTCGACTTTGCAGGGAATTCTTGAAAGATTGCGCTTAACCTCGTAACTGTTTCCTTAGTATCTTGCTCAAACTCCTTAATTGTTTTAAGCATCATCTCTGAGACTGGTTCTTGAAGTTGGTCCATCATTGTATTCTATGTTGTCCAAAGTTCTTGCAACTTCTCCTCAATTTCTTCAAAAAGTGCCAGTGCCTCTTCCTGCATCGACTATAACTTCGACGAAGTTTCAGCTTCCTTCATCCTTAGCACTTTCAGCTCCTTCTGAAGCTCTTTTGTCTCTGCAAACTTCTAGATCCTTTTCCTTGGCGAAAAATCCTTCATAGCCTTGTTCACAGAAACGAGATCCTTCTTCCTTTGATGAAATTCACCCCGAATTTTCTGTAACTCAGGGTCTTCCTGTAGCATAGCCCATACCTTGGTGATTTCTTCAAGTAGGTCTTGAAATCTCACCCCTTCTGCGGAGATGTTTTCTGTTGAAGCCTTCAATTCTTCGGCTCTTGCTTCTTTCACATATGGCAGAGTGCTATGTTGTTGCCGAGACTCTAAATAAACAATATTCTCTTTGCAGCTAATCTCCATATCCTCCATATTAGCTTTTAGATTGTCCACATCAACACCAATCTTCAAAATAGTCACTTCTACTTCAGGCTCTTCTGTGCAGTTTGGGATCTTCGCACAGACTTCAACAACAACTTTCTTCAACTTTTTCAACTTCTCTTGCGCATATGCTAACTCATTGGTTTTCAGTGCGCATTCATTCTTCATCTCTTTGTAGCTATCTTCCAACTTCAAATGCTGGTTATAAGATACCATGTCTCTATATCGGATTTCTCCACAACCAATAAATGCAGATTATGTAGTCCTTCGATGGGAAACATCCCAACATTTATGTCCAGATGTGTGAGCTTCTTCGCACCTTCAGTAAGCTTGTCGGACGAGAAAATGAAATTCATTGGTTTGATTCTGACTAGCCGAGGTCTCAATGTCAAGGCAGGTACCTTTCTTTTCCTTTGGCTTGACTCACCTGTATTATCTTCAGAATCTGATTCTCTTACCAAGTCTCGCTAGACTTGTTCAACTCTTGCTACTAGACTCTTTACTTCTGCAAGGCTCTCCATCATTCTTGTTTGGACTACATCTTGCTTGATGAACTTTAATGCAAGTGTCTCTTCAATATGCTCATTTACTCAGGCTGAGATGCAGCCATAATTGCCATTGTGCAACTACGCATCAAGCGGAGCCTTGTTTGCTTTATGTTTCTTCCTTTGTGTTCCTTCCGGCACGGCTGCGTTAGGTTCCTTTCTATTCCCCCCTACTGGTAAACCAACAACTTGTTGTTGTTCTTCTCCTTGATCCGGTTCTGGAGTTTGCGTGCTTGTTGTGTCATTGTCTTGGTTCTGTGTATTTTTAGCTGCGCTTTCTTCTAATGTGGTGATCAATGTTGTTGGCGCATCGATCTTCCACTCTAGAAACCAATCTTCTATGATCATATCAATTTTCTATCCATCCAATTGATATAGCCCTTCAAACCATTCAGGATTCTTTAGCTGTGCTCTCGGATGAATGTAGATGAAGTGAATGGTTGTCTGCTTGTTGGCTTCGTCATGTTTTCTGTGCATGTAATGATCTGGTTGAAACTACGGGTACTTTTCTTCTTGTAGCAAGTCATGGTCTGCGAATTTGCACTCCGGAATTTTACCAAGAAAATTCTCCTTAATTCTCACATGACTCGACATGGGTGACAACAGAATATCATACTATGGATTCTTCATGAGAAGCACTGATGGTGCATCGCCTTTACTTGGAGGGATGTACTCTGGAACAAGAAGGATCAGTCTGTTGCGAGCCAGCTCTGGTGGAAATGGCTTCAGAATACTCGTGGCCTTCGACTTTTCTTATTCATCAGCGTTCTGCTTGTCTTTCTGCTTCAGCTCTAATACATTTCCCGGTGAAGCTCTAGATGATCCACCTCTTTCTGGGATGGATTTCTTCATGGGCGTCTTCATGACTCCTTCCAAACCAAAATGTCAGAAGTCTCTTAATATTTCGTCTAAGTTCAACTGCTCATACATACACTGTCGACTTATTGTTGGTCTTTGACTGGTAAAAACTTGGAAATTACAGGCAGTAAAAATTTTAAATTCGTGGTAAAGCCGGTAAGTAAGCAATCCTTACTATTTATAGGCGCAATAGCACTAAGGTGCGCCCAAAAATGGCTAACTTAGCATTAAATGCCATGTCCATTTGCCAAATATTGCTTAGATCCTAGTCATTTTCCTTCATTTAATGTGTCTTCAACGCATGAATATGCCTTAAATGTGAAAACATCAAGTTCCCAAAAGTACTGTGTAATGACTACTTTCTGACCAAAAGATGTAACGGCTAGTTTTCTTTTACTTCTCTAGTGGTTAGGACAATCTTGAGGTTCACTGCGCATTTTCCTTTTCTCAACTTGAACTTCGCAATGTGACTCCCTTCTTTTACTTCACAACGTAGCTTGCCATGTGTGCTTCACAACACATCTTCCTATATTGTCAAACTTTGCATTTTAATAAAACTGTGTGCAAACTCTGCCCTTTATTTTTAGTGTCCAATTTCAACTACACTTGACACTTAAAATTTTCTTTCATTGCTTAACTGATACCTGGAAGAGTAGGGCCATCCCTATAAGGCTTTAGTCTACTCCCATTAAGAATTCCTTGCAAATTTTCTCCAATTAATGTGGTTAACTGAACTGCGTCACCATTAGTGACATGCTTAACAATGTATGGTCCTAACCAATGCATTTTGAATTTTCTAGGAAATTTCATAAATTTTCTATCATAGAGGAGTACAATGTCTCCTACCTAGAATAATTTATTCTTGATGTGTCTATCATGCCATACCTTTTCTCTATCTTTCTACACTTGATGGTGAAAACCTACAATGAAGCTATCTTTCTTCAATCCAACTAAGTGTAGTTATCTTTCGTTCAGTGTTTGGTCATCAGCCATATCTGTGAATGCTGCAATTCTCAAACTTGGTACTCTATATTCCACGGGCATGACGACTTCCTGTCCATATGCTAATATGAAAGGTGTATGACCTGTCAACTTCTTACAAGTTCTTCTATATTCCCATAATACTAATGGTACTCTAAGATCCCAATCATCCATGTTTGTATTGCATACCTTGGTCAATGCATTCTCCAATACTTTGTTAAAGGATTCTACAATTACATTAGCTTGTGGATGATATGGTGTGCTCTTCTGATGGTAGAGCTGGAATTCTTCTGTTAAGGTTGCAATAGTTCTATTCAGGAAATGGGTTCCATGATCACTCATTATAATTTTTGGACATCCAAACCTTGTAAAAATATTTTCAAAAATGAACTGCGTGGCAGTAACTGCACTACAGTCCTTCACTGGTTTTTCCTCTTCCCATCTAGTTAGATAATATGTGGTTGTGATAATATATCTTGAGCCAGTTCACTTTCTTGGTGGGTTAATATGTCCCACAAAGTCAATATCCCATTTATCGAAAGCTTGCAATGTCAATTGTGACATCAATGGCATCTCATCTCTATGAGATGGATTTCATGTTCTTTGGAATACATTGCACTTTCGACAATGTTATTTTGAGTCTTTGTGTATCGTAGGCCACCGTAGTCCTGATCTCAAAATTTTCTGCATAGTAGCTCTTTCTGCGTAGTTCCCTCTAGACACACCTGAATGTGCTTCGGCCAATATAATAGGTCTTTCATGTTCTAGTACACATCTTCGCAATACTTCATCTAGTCTTTCATGTTTTTCAACCATCTCCCAATAACGTCTAGTGGCCATCGGTCAGGGATGATTTTAAGAACCCACCCAAAATTTATATGTATAAAAAATGGGCGAATCTCCACAATATATAGGAAAACTTGAAAGCAATTTTATCAATAATATAATATGTATATATAATTTTTTTTGGAGAATCTTTCATTTCATTATATAATGCTCTAAAATCTTGGCGAATCTTTCACTAAATTATAAGATCATGTAAAATATTGGTGAATATTTCACTTAATTATAAAAAATTGTAAAAACTTGGCGAATCTTTCACTGATTTATACAATATCGTAAAAATTTAACAAATCTTTTTCCAATAAGAATCAAGATTTTGATTATGTAGATTACTAAGGTAGTGCAATAGAAGAGCATACACTGCAGCTCAAATCTTGACTCTCTCGACTCCTAGACTCTTGAATGAACAAGTGTATGAATGAGGATAGGATGGATTTATTTATACATTTCACAAGCAGTATTTGATCACTCATAACTAGAAGGTGTCGATAAAACACAACTGCACCAACTAGATTCAGGGAAAGTAAGGAATCTACTTGTTATCTCGTACCTTAATGGTCCAATGTACATGTGGGGTCATGAATCTTGATAGGCCAACAAACTGATAGAATTAAGTGAATATCCTAGTAGCAGGCCACTTCCTTTATATAGAGAGATATTTCTTAGACCAATTCCAAGCTTCCAACCAATATTCTCACCAAAATTTCTTCTTTTTGGTGTCGAATGGTAGGGGAGTTGCATATTTGTTAGTGATTACTTAAAATGGCTCAATCCACACAAATTTTCCTTGGCAAGTGATAAATTCTCCCATCACTGTTTTAAAACATCCCAACACTATAAAAGAATCCATAAATTGATAAATAAAAAACCCATGCACTTCTAAATTCACCTAGTGATGAGAATAATGCCCCATGCACTTCTAAATTCACCCAATGATGAGAAAAATTCCCCAGACACTTCAATACTAGTCCCAGGCACTTCAAAATTCTCCCAAAGATGATAAAAATTCCCTAAGCACTAAAATATTTTCCGAGGAACTTCTAAATTCTCCTATGGATGATAAAACTCCCCATGCACTTCAAAATTCCCTCGAGGCACTTGAATACTTACCGCATGCACTTCTAAATTGACCCAATGGTGATAGAAGCGCACCATGCACTTCAATAATTGCCTCAACCACTTCAAAATTCTCCCAACAATGATAAAAACACCTAGACACTTCAATATTTTCCCCAGGCACTCCAAACTTCTCCCAACAAAGATAAAAATGCCCACATCCACTTCCATGATTTCCCAGGCACTTCGTTACTTTCCCCAAACACTTCAATATTCATCCAATGATGATAAAGATGCCCCATGCAGTTCAATAGTTTCCTTAGGCAAGGAAAAAAACACCCAACAATGATATAATCACCTAGGCAATCACAAAAGTGCCTCAATCCACACACATTTTCCCCGACAAGTGATAACTTTGTCCACCACTATTTTAAAACGTCCCAACACCATAAAATCACTCATACATTGATCAATAACAACCCCAAGCACTTCTAAATTCATGTAGTGATGAGAAAAATGACCCATGCACTTCTAAATTCACCCGATGATGAGAAAAATGCCCCATGCACTTCTAAATTCACCCAATGACGAGAAAAACTCCCCAGGCACTTCAATACTTTCCTCGGGCACGTCAAAATTTTTTGAAAGATGATAAAATTTCCCTAAGAACTTCAATATTTTCCCAGGCACTTCTAAATTCTCCCAAGGATGATAAAAAATCCCCATGCACTTCAATATTTTCCCAGAGCACTTCAAAATTCCCCCGAGTCACTTCAATACTTGCCACATTCACTTCTAAGTTGACCCAATGATGATAGAAATGCCCCATGCTTCAATACTTTCCTCGGCCACTTCAAAATTTTCACGAGCACTTCATAATTCTCGCAGCGAAGATAAAAATGCCCCCATCCACTTCTAAATTCACCCAGTGATGAGAAAAATGCCCCATGCACTTTTAAATCCACCCGGTGATGACAAAAATGACCCTTGCACTTCTAAATCCACCTGGTGATGAGAAAAACACCCCATGCACTTCTAAATTCACCCAGTGAGGAGAAAAACGCCTGAGACACTTGAATACTTTCCTTGGGCACTTGCACTTCAAAATTATCCCAGAGATGATAAAAATTCCCTAAGCACTTCAGTATTTTCTGAGGCACTTCAAAATTCTCCCAAGGATGATAAAAACTCCCCATGCACTTCAATATTTTCCCCAAGCACTTCAAAATCCCCTTAAGGCACTTCAATGCTTGCCCCATGCACTTCTAAATTCACCTAGTGATTGGAAAAACACCCCGCACACTTCAATACTTTCCTCGGCCACTTCAAAATTCTCCCAACGATGATAAAAATATCCATACACTTCAATATTTTCCCCAGGCACTTCAAAATTATCGCGGTGAAGATAAAAACGCCCCCATCCACTTCCATGTTTTCCCAGGCACTTCATTACTTTCCCTAGACACTTCAAAATCTATCCATTGATGATAACGATGCCCTAGGCACTTCAATACTTTCCCTAGGCAAGGCAAAAAAACACTTAACAATGATATAATCACCCAGGAAATCACAAAAATGCCTCAATCCACACAAATTTACCTCGGCAAGTGATAACTTTTCCCATCATTGTTTGAAAACTTCCCAAGACTATAAAAGCATCCATACATTGTTAAACAACAAATGCAGGTACTTCTAAATTCACATAGTGATGAGAAAAATGCCCCATGCACTTCTAAATTCACCAAGTGACAAGAAAAATGCCCCATGCACTTCAATACTTGCCTCAATCACTTCAAAATTCTCCGAAAGATGATAAAAATGCCCTAAGCATGTCAATATTTTCCCAGGCACTTCAAAATTTTCCCAAGGATGATAAAAACTCCCCATGCACTTCAATATTTTCCCCAAGCACTTCAAAATTCCCCCAAGGCACTTATACTTGCCCTACGCACTTCTAAATTCACCTAGTGATGAGAAAAACACCTTGCACACTTCAATATTTTCCTCGGCCACATCAAAATTCTCCCAACGATGATAAAAACACCCATACACTTTAATATTTTCCCCGAGCACTTCAAAATTCTTGCGGCGAAGATAAAAACACCCCTATCCACTTCCATGTTTTCCCAGGCACTTCCTTACTTTCCCTAGACACTTCAAATTTGTCCAATGATGATAAAGATGCCCTAGGCACTTCAATACTTTCCCTAGGCAAGGGAGAAAAACACCCGACAATGATATAATCACCTAGGCAATAACAAAAATGCCTCAATCCACACAAATTTACCTCGGCAAGTGATAACTTTGCCCATCACTGTTTTAAAATGTCCCAACACTATAAAAGCATCCATACATTGATAAACAACAACCCCAAGCACTTCTAAATTCACCTAGTGATGAGAAAAATGCCCCATGCACTTATAAATTCACCAAATGACAAGAAAAACACCCCATTCACTTCAATACTTGCCCCGCACACTTCAAAATTCTCCAAAAGATGATAAAAATGTCATAAGCATTTCAATATTTTCCCAAGCACTTCTAAATTCTCCCAAGGATGGTAAAAACTCCCCATGCACTTCAATATTTTCCCCAAGCACTTCAAAATCCCCCCCAAGCACTTCAATACATGCCCCATGCACTTCTAAATTGACCCAATGATGATAGAAACGTCCCATGCACTTCAATACTTGCCTTGGTCACTTCAAAATTCTCCCAACAATGATAAAAATACCCATACTCTTCAATATTTTTCCCACGCTCTTCAAAATTGCACCCAAGCACTTTAATACTTTCCCCATGCACTTCTAAATTGACCCAATGATGATAGAAACCCCCATGCACTTAAATACTTGACTCAACCACTTCAAAATTCTCGCAACAATGATAAAAACACCTAGACACTTCATTATTTTCCCCAGGCACATCAAAATTCTTGCAATGAAGATAAATATGCCCCCGTCCACTTCCATATTTTCCCAGGTACTTCAATACTTGCCCTAAACACTCAAAATTCATCCAATGATGATAAATATGCCCTAGGCACTTCAATACTTGCCCTAGGCAAGGGAGAAAAACACTCGACAATGATATAATCACCCAGGAAATCACAAAAATGCCCCAATCCACACAAATTTTTCTGGGCATGTGATAACTTTGGCCATCACTCTTTTAAAACGCCCCAACACTATAAAAGCATCCTTACATTGATAAACAAGAACCCCATGCACTTCTAAATTGACCCAGTGATGAGAATAACGCCCCATGCACTTCAAAATTCACCCATTGACAAGAAAAATGCCCCAGGCACTTCAATACTTTCCCTGGTGTAATATCCTAGCCAAGATTTGACCAAGCTAATATCTCCAACTCAGAATTTTAATAAAATTTCACTAGACAAGTTTGTGGCAAATCCTTCGAACCGGACATGAGGTAAGTGAGGGGTACTGGTGTAAAGACTGAGGATGGTGGGATGAAAGTTTGATTCTGGAATTGATATGGGATTAGGTGCAGCAGCAGCAAAATATGGTTTTAGTAGAAGTCCTTGGCACAAGGTACTAGAGCCATTCACTTTTCAGCAATAGAACAAATCTATTGCCTACTTCGAGGCTTCCTAGGCTTCTAGCATATGCCAACAAGACTGGGTAAGGGTTAATGATGTTTAGGACCGAGATATATCAATCATGCAACTCATAAGGTATGCTGGAATAAATATTGGATGGACTTGTAAAGGGTTGGAGCAATTTGGGGATTATTTGCACATGGTGGACTGCTGAGCTAGTCACATTACAGGATTTCCAAAATGAGGCTAAGGGCATCCAAATTCTTATTATAGGGACTGATATGGGTACTATACTGAGTTAAGGACTAGCTCCAACTGACAGAATGTAAAAATAGTGATTAAAATAGATTCAGCAGGAAAAGTGGTGAAACTAGTCTAGAATTGCCATCAATCTAGCTAGTCTTGCATTCTAACTTCACAAACTGCTTTAAGAAACCACAAACTCTATTCTGATATTAATTTAGACTTTGATATAACTTGTTACACACATATAACTCGAAATATGACTTTCAAAACACTTCTTCTTTCATTAATAGTTTGCTTCTTAAATAACATTGCCTCACAGGCTAATCTTCGGTTACAATCAGTGAGAGAATAGAGAAGAGAAGTAAGAAGTTATTGTGGCTTTGTTTTGGAAGTGAATATCAGTCCATCTACAGATTAGATGGTTGATCTTGCTGCACTCATAGTGGCTGATCTTCAAATGGGCGCCATCATCATCAACTAGCTCTCTTCTTCAGTGGAAACCCTCTCCAAATCTAGCTGTGGTTGAGAGAATGAGATAGAAGAGAAGGATAGTTCAGTTCTGAAGCTGATATCTGATATGTGTCTTTTCTAATGTCTGCAAAAATGGCTGAACTATCTCTCCACCAAGTCTTGGGTGCATTCACTGGATCAAACTTCTTCAACGGGAGAATCTTCAATAAAACTAGCTGCAGAATCACCGTTGGAGGAACCTGTTCTCCTGTATGATTGTAGATCTTCAATGGAGGCTGGAAGCATATGTTACTGGCTGCAATATCTTGATAAGGACCCACAAAAAACTCACTGGGAATTATGGGCCTTGAGGCACATCACCCAAGAAGCACAACTGAGGCACATCACTCAACTAGAGAAGCATCAGAGCTCTCATGAGAAAACATAAATGATCAAAATTTCTTTCCTGAAGTTAGAATCATGCTTAAATAGATGAGTTAGCTTGATTGGCAAGCCAGACCACACATGTGGGCGAGGTAGGGTGCATCCTCTTTGAGATTGGAAACTTTTGTGCTTTCTCCACTTTCTTTCCTCAACTTCCTTCACTCAGAATTGGCAAGTGCGCCCTAGCTGCTTTTTTGGATGTTGCTAATTCTCTATTGAGTGCTTTTCTTGATTCTTTCCATTCCATTTACTTTCCTCTTTTCTGCTTTTGCCAACTTTTTCCATCTTTTGTCAGTTTCTATTTCCTCTCTGACTTTCTTTCCATTCTGGATTATTCTCCACTTAGGCAAGGTTATCCTCTTATCACCAATTCGCCCTCCTAGCCTTCATTATCCAACTTGGCAACATTTATTAGCATTTAAATAATAAAAACACCAAAATACTTCTCAACATTAATTCTAGCTTCATAATTAATCAAATAACTCAATAATCAATTATTTCCTAAGGTGTATTTGCCTCGAAATATCCCCATGAATTAAATACTCAATTAATAGTGAACTTAGAGCCCATAGGGATAGGAAGATCCAAGTGGTGACCAAGGTCACTAGGGAGGGGACATGACACCTAGGCACTTCAAAATTCTCTGAAAGATGATAAAAATTCCCTAAGCACTTCCATATTTTATGAGGCACTTCTAAATTCTCCCAAGGATGATAAAACTCCCCATGCACTTCAATATTTTCCCCAAGCAATTCAAAATTTCCCCAGGCACTTCAATACTTGCCCCATGCACTTCTAAATTGACCCAATGATGATAGAAATGCCCCATGCACTTCAATACTTGCCTCGATCACTTCAAAATTCTCCCAACGATGATAAAAACGCCCATACACTTCAATATTTGCCCCAGGCACTTGAAAATTCTCACAACGAAGATAAAAACGCCCCCGTCCACTTCCATGTTTTCCCAGGCACTTCATTACTTTCCCTAGACACTTCAAAATTTGTCCAATGATAATAAAGATGCCCTAGGCACTTCAATACTTGTCCTAGGCAAGGGAGAAAAATACCCGACAATGATATAATCACCCAGGCAATCACAAAAATTCCCCAATCCACACAAATTTTCCTCGACAAGTGATAACTTTTCCCATCACTGTTTTAAAACGTTGCAGCACTATAAAAGCATCCATACATTGATAAACAACAACCCCATGCACTTTTAAATTCACACAGTGATCAGAAAAACGCCCCATGCACTTCTAAATTCACCCAGTGATGAGAAAAACTCCCCAGGTATTTCAAGAAAATGCTGAGAAAAATCCCCCAGGAACTTCTAAATTCACCCAGTGATGAGAAAAACACCCCTATCTCATTGAGGTTATAGTCTTCATGAAACTGAGTTAAGTTACAAGAAAACCATAACCTACCACCTAGAAAAAACACTACAAAATTAAAATATATATTGCAACCCATCCACAATTCTCCACTGATATGTTTTCCTATATCTCATTGAGGTTACAGTCTTCATGACACTAAGTTAAGTTACAAGAAAGCCATAACCTACCACCTAGAAAAAATGCAACTTTTATTACAAGGAAACATACCCACACTACATGGCCTAGAAATATCACTTGTGAAGTATGACATGACACATGTCACATCTAGATCTGGGGGGGGATTAAAAATTAAATACCTTGCATGCCAATTAGAACAAAGGTTGAAGCATCATGGAGACAAGCAGATGGACTTTGATATATTGATGAAATTGGTATATAGTGAATTACATAAAAAATATAAGCATGATTTAAGTTGCTTCCTGTGAATTACAGAAAAATAATAAGCATTATTCTTAAAAATGCTTTGAAACTAGAAACTATTAAGACTCCAAATGACCATTTGTGAAAAGCACTCCAAATAATGAACTAATGCAAAACAGAAAATGGAACCATATATCAATATGCAAACAAGGAAATTGCAACTCCTTCCTAAATATAGTTGGATGCATTTTTAAAGCCAACAATCTCTATACAAGGATGATTGACCCATTGACCATTCAAATCATCCCTCACACCTTTGGGCCATTTTATATCAGGAACATCTAATTTTCCTTGGATTGATAGCCTATAATGACGTTTATGTAAATACAAACAAATGAAGAGAAAAATGGATAAACATTCACTAACTGAATAGTAACAGAAAAGCAATATCTAAAAAAAAACCACAACTGCCATTCATGAACAATTAGATACAATTCAGGTTGTAATGCATGAACATTGTTAGAGATCCTATATATTCATTGCAGGCTAAGAGACAATGTTAATACCTAACCATGTGAACATTAGACTTAAAGACATACCATGTATTACGAACATTGCTAAAACTACAGTACATGGTAATATTTGGTTTTTGTCTACTTGTGTGATTCTGCAATAACTAAAGCATTTTTGTAACAATGAACATAATATTAAAAGGTGCATTTCAAGTCTTTTAATGGTATTTATTTGGTAGGTTACACAAAGCACACGAATTGAATGGTATCACACATGTAGAATTGGCTATCACATAATCTAAGCAACAAGATTAAACTAGAGTGTGAATGGTGCTTCTGTGAGGTAATCCCCAAGAAAAAATGATCTACCATCAAAGAGGGATAATAATAGCACTAAAGCTAGAAGTTGAAGCACATATTGGTAACATTCCTAAAACCAATGAGCCAGTCCATTTAAAAAAAGGAGAAATACAAAAGCAAGAAAAAATACCTTCACAGCTAGAAACAGAGTCCAAGAAACAACACAAGACCCATAACCCTTGGGACTAATATAACAATACTCATTAAGACACAAAGTCAAAAGCCATTAGTTTCCATGGAATCTACACACATCTTTTCCCAAAATAGAAATATTAAATGGCAAATAAAGAAATAGTACAAATCACATATCAGGCCAAATATTATCCAAGAAGTGCAATGTATGATTTGTTGAAATTAATAAATCTAGATCTTTTATATAATTAAACTAGCAATTGCACCTTGGGGTGCAATAAAAGAATGTCGTATTGGAAGGAAAGACATGAGATGAAGAAGGCTGAAACCTTGTTATCGATCAAGCCCATGTATGTATTAAATCTTTCATAGTAGCTACCACCTATAGAATGATAATATATTGAGGGGGTGGAATTCCCAGCACTGCAAGACCAACTATCCAAGGTATTCGAGCAGATCATAAAGGATAAAAAAGTTTACAAATACTATCAATGCTATTCGAAATCAAGAACCAAAATCAAGGAGAGGTAAGCTCCTAGCCTTTCAAGTTCATTACAAATATAATCTGAGATAGGATAGAAATTAATATAATCTGAGACAGGCTAGAAAATTGGAAAATAATCCCAGGGTATCTGAAAACCAATATGCCAGTAATAAGGCATAACTAAGAAATAGAAAAAGTGAACAATTTAATAAATAATATAACTCAGGCATTTAACACATTAGCAAGAGAACCTTGAAGAAATTTTACTGGCTTCCATATGTAGATTGGCCCAGTTGTCTGAAAAGAGATGGGAATCTTGAGAGCTTGAATCGCATTGAGCAATAGTTTGGTCACTTCCATCACAATCAATTGACAGACACTTGATTTTGTAATTGAGGGACTCTGATGCAGCTTTTGCTGAGTGAACTTGTTTTGAATGGTGATTCTGACTTCAACTTTTGGCCTTCTCAAGTGTTGCTTTTGGTAATCTGGGTGCTTTCCGCTTCAGACTATTAGGGTAATCAAATCCTTCTTGGTTTTCCTCGTTAGCATTCTTTATCGTTAGAAAAAAAAAAAGCATTCTAAGCTTTTTATGGGAATGATGATCCTGATCATTGGCATCCACATAAAGTTTCAACACTTATGCAATGCTACGTGGAAGTAATATAAATGAAAATTGAGCTTCCATACATGATTAGAAATCTGAGTACAAATGGAACTAAGAAATCCTTAAATTGGCATAATTGTTATAACTCAGATTATGATATGATTATTATTAGCTAAAATGGACTGAACAAATATTTGGACTGACCTGTTGCATCCGATTGTGGAGTGAGCTTAGAATTAAAAAGACTAACTCCAGCTGCCATATCCATGCTTCTATAAATGTTCACCAAGGCATCCATATGTGGAGTTGAGCTTAGAATTAAGAATACTGACTTGAGGTGCCATCTCCATGCTTCTATAAATGTTCACCAAGGCATCCATATGTGGAGTTGAGCTTAGAATTAAAAAGACTGACTCCAGCTTCCATATCCATGCTTCTATAAATGTTCACCAAGGAATCCATATGTGGAATTGGCAGCGCCTCTGCTCAAAATATAGTTAATCAACAATATCAAAACTTAAAGGTAACACTCTATGTTCAAATACAAAAAACATAGCAGGAACAAGAGGAAAATGCAAATAATGAATGCATGTCAAGCTAATATAATACCTCTCTGCCCCATTGGCATTGTTGATGTCCAATTTTGCCATCTGGACGCTCATTCGCATTTAGACGCCCATTCGCATTCGAACGTCCATTTAGACCTTCGTTCGCACCCCCGAAATCGGTTGTTAGCATATTCTGGAGCATTGAAGGCGGAAACCACGACGTGGGTTCTGTTGTCCACGTGGCCCTTATGGATCTTGAGCTTCCATTGGTGATTATTCACATCCTCACTAGCCCAGGCTACCAACACATCTGCTGCTCATGTCAAAGGAACCAAGCAGCACGAAATGAGGAAAACAACCTGTGTGTTTTAATGGGCCGTTTCTCCAGCGTTTAATACCTTCTATTTTTAGAGAGGTCGACCACTGAAAGGGTCGAACTTCTCTCCTTTGTAATTGTTATATAAAGACGCCCAGGGTTGAGAAGAATAGAGAGAAAAATGTTGTATAAGCTTTGCTTCAGTTTAATATACAAGCTCTATTTCAGCTATTGGTGATTATTTTCATCTTCTGTTAATGGTTGGTGACTGAGTAGCTTAGGAACAAACCACTGTTGCTTGGGAAGGGCCCCTCAACAACCAGAGGTTCTATTTGTGCATATTCAGTAGTTTCCTTTCATCTTTGCAAATAAGTAATTTCATTTTTATATGTATCTAGTTCGTTTTCCTGTAGATGATGTTTTGCTATTCATAGAATACAATTTTCTTTTATTTACATGCAATTTATATCTCAGAATTCATATGGCCGGCCATTCGTACCATCGTTCAGACTGCCTTTCATCCTTCCATTCGCACTTAGACATAATTTTTAGTCATTTCCAGAATTTCCAGTATTTCGTTTAAGCAGAAATAGTTAGCTAGGGTGTAGGTTAATTTTCCATCATTTTAATATGTTCTGTAGCTAGTTGGGATTCAAATCCACCTTAAGTAGTTCATATTTGGTTTCATATTCACACATAGATTAATTGTTTCAGTTTTAGTTATGATGAAATCCATTTACATTCAGAATATGTTTTACTGTGCTAATGAGAAATAGTTCTTGTTCGAGTAGAAGCATCATAGTTATCTTTTGTTTATGAATTAGGTAGCTTATGATTCAATTTCATTTGTTCTCATGCCTACGACCTAGAATAGACTAAGCTTGTTTAAAATGTTATCATAGACTTTGTTAAAAATCAATTTGTCTCATTCCTGAAATACGTTCAGCATTTTATTTCCAGTTTTCGTTTAAGATTGTAATTAGGCTTTTATTTCCATTTACATAGCATTTCACTGTTTTAGACTCTATTAATTCTATTGTTAATTCAGTTCTTTCATTCCAATAGGTGTAATAGATTAGAAATTAATTTCCAATTCAAACTTAATAGTTCATTTGAATTTCATGTAGATGCATTAGTTTTCAGTGTTTTAAAGTTTGATTTTTAAAAGTTCACATAACTCAGTTTAGTATAGGTTTACTTTTCAGTTATAGATCAGCTTCATTGCACTTCCATAATTGAGCAAGATGTCTTAGATTACAGTTTGATTTGCAGTAGAGAGAGCATAGTAACATTTGGTTTTCTGCTATAGGTTTTGCTTACAAGTTAAAGATCGTTTTCAATCATTTGGATTCTTGTCTTGTGCTTAGTTTAGTTTTCTCTTTGGTAGTTAATGTTTCATGAACTAGTTTGAATTATTGATACACATAATTTGATGTTGATAGGCACTTGCAAGAGTTAGATCAACATTTCATGTTTCAATTCTAAGCAGTCATTAGAGAATCAAATAACTTAGATTTTGTACTTCTCAAGTAAAGCTAGATTGTCAAGTAGTGTTTTCATCTCAAGTATTGTAGCTAGTTTTTAAATATCATTTGCTTATGAATGAATAGTAGGTTATAATGTTCAAGATTTCTTGTAATTGGTCTATCTTCAGTTTTCATATTTTTGTAGAAGTCAAGTTAGATTTATTTCCATTTTGTATTTCCTTAGCATTTGTAAGTCATTTAGATACAGCTCTTCAAGAAGATTGAAATTAGGTAGGTTTACTTATGAATCATTCATTGTTGTTAATGCATACCTAAAATCCCAGATCAGTACTTCATTTTGTTTTATAGTAAGAATTGAATCTTATAGACTGTTTAGCTAGTTTGCTTTCTCAAGATAGTTTCTTGTCTTTACATAGTTAGTTTGCAAACTGAATTGTTTCATGGTTAGGTTTCTGAACTTGTTCATAAGTTAGATCTTTGATATCACATAGTAGCTAGTCTTTCTAATTCCTAGACTAGGGTTTGAATAATTGATTAGTAGTTTCTATTTCCATAAGAATAGCTTGTTTTTATCAAGTCTTGTTTCCTAGAATCGTATTGTCTTTCATAATTTTAATTCTTGTCCATAGAGTAGAGTAGTATAGATTGATACTATTTTGATCTATTGGTTAGGATTAGGTCTAATATGCTTGATAGTTTATATTTTTAAGTTTGAATTAGTTTTTCATTTTGAAAGACCCTTAGATCTTTTCATTATTAAATATTTCTAAGTTCTTTCGAGTCGATATCTTAGTTTCTCTTCTACCTCAACATATATTTTGTGACAACTCGAAGTGTACAAACCCTGGTTGATAATTAATATTTGGAGAGTTTAAATAGACCTAAATAACACCAAACAACATTTGATTGTGGAGTGAGCTTAGAATTAAAAAGACTAACTCCAGCTGCCATATCCATGCTTCTATAAATGTTCACCAAGGAATCCATATGTGGAGTTGAGATTAGATTTAAAAATACTGACTTGAGATACCATCTCCATGCTTCTATAAATGTTCACCAAGGCATCCATATGTGGAGTTGAGCTTAGAATTAAAAAGACTGACTCTAGCTGCCATCTCCATGCTTCTATAAATGTTCACCAAGGAATCCATATGTAAAATTGGCAGTGCCTCTGCTCAAAATATGGTTAATCAACAATATCAAAACTTAAAGGTAACACTCTATGTTCAAAGACAAAAAACATAGTAGGAACAAGAGGAAAATGCAAATAATGAATGCATGTCAAGCTAATATAATACCTCTCTACCCCATTGGAATTTTACAAACAGAGCATGTGGAATTTTTCTTTAGGGATGGCACAATGCATGAACTACATACACCACATCCTTACCAAATTATCAATTTTCACCAGGAAGGCTATTTGTTTACCAAAAGGACAAGAGAGCTAAAAACTAATCATTAAAAAAGAATTGTCTTCCTAAGATGTAGAAATTATAAAACATGGACCCCTAAGAATGTATATCTTTTCTATGGTCATATCAAGTTGATGGCTAACCAAATGCTAAGACATGCAGGGCACATGTAGTAGTTCCACTTTCTTCAAACTTTACCAAGAAAATCTCATACCTCTAGCATATTGTTTAGACCCTTGACAGGGGAACGTAAAACTGAAAGTGGAATCTATAAACCCCACCTTAAGACAAGACACTACAAAAATAATTGAGAGTTTACATGACATAATTTTAAAAATCAACAAAATGCAAAGGACTTGCCTACAAAATACATGGTTAGATGAAAGTGAAACAACTCGATTCAGCCATCCCTGGCTGCACCCCAAACCAAAATGACGTGTAAGTAAATTATCAAAAACTAATAAATTGGTAGATAAAGTTGGAATACTGAGTGATTCGCATAATTACATAGAGTTTTTAGCATTGGAACTATTTTTGAATGTGATAAGAGAAAAAGGGTAGACATACAGGTGTTTCTTGACTCACTATTGGTAATTAAATGCATGGCAGGCCTAACTACAATGGACAATATGATTCTCCTACCTACGATGGACAATATGATTCTCCAAACAATCTTGGAGTAGCTGAAGAGAATATCACAAATATTTACTGAAATATCATATTATCTTGTGTTTAGATGACTTAACACTGAGGCATATGCATTGTCTAATGAACACATGTTGTCGGATGCAATGACTGAAATTCTTATGTAGCAAAGGGATGGATTTATTCACCCAGACAGGACATTAGTAAGATCCAAGAATTTATGTTTTAATATCTTGTTTACAAAACTGTGTTACAGTTCATGCAAAGGAAGTTCTATGTCTTAAATTGATTAAATTATAAGGTTGGATAGAGAAGGTGAAAACTTGGGTACAAACCCTTTATAGGTATTATGACTCTTCGTTTTTAAATAAATATTCATGTTGGAATAACAAGTGGAAGACTCTTTTAATAATATTGGTTGTAGGTTGGCATAAGCCTCTAAACTTTGTTTTGGGATGCGATTAGGTGGAAAATACTTTCAAAAGAAGGTACAACTGGATGTAGGTGTGTGAATGGAAAATAAACCCATCATAGCTTATCTTTCAGCACTTAACCTATATCTAGATTTTCAATTCCTCCATATTACAGTCAGTTATCATTTCTAATAGGCTTATTTATGGTACAACAGTGTTATGGATAGGTTTCTGGGCCTTTTTGGACATACAAATTGCATCTTTTAAATACTCTTTGAAACTATTAAGTTGTTTGATGGATTTTAAAATCCAGCATAGCATTTTGGCATGGTTATGAGTCTCATTTGTGGGATATATGTGAAAAAATATAGCTCTTTTATGAGTCTATATTTAGTGAAGGTAGGAATATTGACTCTTTGGAGTGTTTTTTGATAGAAAATAAAAAAAAATCATCCATGAAGACTATTTGTAAGGCTTGGATCTATGATAAGGCAGATAGTAAGTACTGGATTTATTTTGCACAAGGTTTTTTTTTTTTTTATCTTATGAAATGTTGAAACATGCATCTGCAGAATGTACACTTTTTATATCTAATAGCAGATTATGAGTTTTTTCTGAGGAATACATCACCTTTCTCTAACAAGTAGACTGTAAAGTATTGAATGCATCGTCAAAGGCAACAACATGGATCCATATCCATAAATACCGTGTATGATTATTCTCATCCTTTTTGTCATCATTAATAGCACATCCATCCTTCGAGTCTATGTTGGTTGTCTCTTATGTGTATTACCAAGAGATGGATGCCACAAATAAGTCACAGGTGCAATCGAGCCATGCAGGGATCCCCCAACTTTGTTCAACTGCAAATGTTGATTTTTAGATATTGTTTGGATATATATTTTGTTACAATCATACAATAGATTTTATTAGAAAAAACACAACAAAGAAAGCCTCAATAGGGAACCTATTTCCACAAATTGTCTTACCATAGTAGTCCCATAGCACACTCCATCTAATTCAATTGTTTTGACTTCTGACATGGCTGCTACTGATGGTGGTGAAGAATCTAGTACCATTCTCAGAACTTTCAAAAGTGAACCTTGCCAAATTTAGAAAAGAGAACAAAAATGCAATCAAAATAATGTAATAAATACAACAAAAAGGCAACAAATACATGAAAAATGCCCCTATGTATCATGAAAAAGAATGCTTCCTAGTGAAATACAAAGTGGAGACACATGTTCGAAATATCCTATTTCATAAAAAATAAAACAAAATCTACTATATAATCACAACAGAAGCACTTCAGCGAGTCATCTAATCAACTCAGGGGTAACATATTGTTGTAAATTTGCTGAGAGACAAATCCAGTCAAGGAATGGAGGAAACAAAGTGGATCTCACGAATTTCAATGTCCTTTTCTGAAAAGCATTCATCACACTACCAATAAACCAATTATGGATGAGAATGCAAGTGCCACATATTTTTTGGACATGCTAAATGTAAATCGAATGCTCAAAACACTATATCATAAGTTGATGTCCAAAATGAAAACAAAAGTAGGACAGATGTAGGGGATCAACATTAAAATTGGATTGAAGCTATGGTGTTTATTATCCTTGATCCTATTTAGGATTAGTATAAAGTTAAGACAAATTGGAACAACGTTTAGAAGCAATAGTATGTTTATGGATCATGTTTTGAACCTAAGAATAATTTTCTTAGGCATATGGCGTAGTACTACTTGCTCAATGCAATTCAAGGCCTGGATATGTTTGAGAGCTTTCACAAATTTAGTGAAGAGTTTCAAATAATAGTAAATATGGACGAATCTAAGGTTGTTATCATAACACAAAAATGTTCAAAATATTCAAACATCTTTTGAAGGATGCACTTTAGAAAGAATGCTAAAATATATGTATATTTTAATCGAGTTCTCTCACTTTTGAAACATTGTTCAAACCCTCCCTTAGGATTGCTACTTCTTTTAAACATTTTTCCAAGCCAAATTCTAAAGCACTGATCCCTTCATGTTTTCCTCTTAGATGTTTGTACAACTGTCACGTCCCCTCCCATCATACCAGTTAGATGGAGAGGATCGTGACGCTAAACCCGAGCATCTAGCCCCATGAACTTTTAACTAAGCATTCACATAATATAAAAGAACATATGGAAATGTATAATTATAAGAAAAACACAGCGGAGATAATATCAATTACACATCCATCATACATTCAAGATATTCATCAAATAAATAAATGCAAAGTTAACACAAGAGAGTACTTATCTTATAACCGAGTAGTCCCAAGCAACTGGCTATGCAACTGCAACGTTCCACCCAACCATAGGCCAGTTATACTTATCAACCTCTTGATACAACTGCCACCCCCGAGCTGGGCATGATTTCTACAAGGAACCAAGGAACAACAGACTCACAAATAGCCAAGCATACACCAAAATGAGCCAAGCCAATCTACAATTGGGTTTATCAGGCTGCTAGGAAATGGAAGGGAAGAATTGTTAAGCTAGTGAGCTCAATCCACAGAGCTATGGATACCCCTACAAGATCTATTTAGCTTGGCACCCACAATTCCTACACACCCCACTCAAGGAAGTATTCCCTTCACCAATTCACAGTCCCTTAGGCCATACCTTCCAATTCTAGAGTGTCCCAGGTGTGCATAGAAGAGTAGCCAGCCCTCTTGATCTTCTTGAGAGGTTATTCTCCCCACTAGGTTTAACAAGCCAATTCTGTCCACTACCACTCCAAATCTTTTGCTCACAGTTTCAAACCAAAACAGGGATGCACATAACAGCAGAAGTAGAAGTGTTGGGCATGAAGAAATGTTTTTACAGTGAGATTCCCAAAGATGGGGTTTTCATTAGCTTCAGAAAAATGTGGGAAACCCAAAAACGAAAATGGCAATTGGGGATTCAACCCTGGTGAGCAAAACCGTTTTCGAAAAAATGCCCATGGGTATTTTGGGGCAAAAACGACCTCCCTCACAGTCCCAAATCGTGGTCCTCCTCTCCCAACCACTGTGTAACACAAAAACGAGCTCCCAGCCTTGGAAAAATGCAAGCAAATGATGAAAAACATGATGGGGAAAGCCCAGCTAGCTCAGGCTGCGTGAAAGGGCAAAGGCCATGGGTTCAAAATGGATTTGGGCACCATTTCGTGGGTGTTTTCTTTCCCCAGAAGCAAAAGTATGTTTTTCTAGGTTGATGGCTTTCCCATGCACGAAATTGGATGCCATACCTCTCCATTCCCAAGGCATTAACTGCCTCAACCAACTCTTGGAAGAATTAAATGATTGGGTGCATAACCCAAAATGGGTAGTTGGTGGTTTATGGGTTTTCTCATTGACACATGGATTAACACCATTGGCTCAAGGGTTTGAACAATTTCCCTCCCTATTCCTTGTAGAATCATGCCCCCATCTCTTTGTCGCATTGCATAGCTAGTTGTGGGTTTTTCATTAAAATTCGTATTTACATGATGTCTTAATTTACATTGTGCCTATCTAGCACAAGAACCATAGGCATCTATTTTTAATTTTCAATACATAAAACGCTAAATCAATGGTGGGGCCTTGGCCTTGAGCTCCTCACCATGATTAAATAACAATATTTACATCATTTACGATTTAATTCGAAGGGGGTCAAAATGGGGACATGACAACAACAAGTCACAAAATCGTAATATTTTAGTTTTAGTTTCTGTTATGAAGACAACATTATGACATTTAGAGGAAACTAAGATATGAAAGCAACTTTCATTGATAGCAACGCATGCCGAATAAACCTAAATTTCATTAAGAAAAATAACACTTCAACTGAATTCCACTGAATGCTAATTATTTATGTAATTTGTTCTTATAGTTGTTCCACTCTTCAACCTCTCTTGGCTATAGGTATCCAAGACCGATTCTAGCTACCAAAACCAGTACACTTTAAGATGAAAACTATGGTATGAAATTTTAATGTCTATACATAATACTTATGCCACCAATATTTTTCCCAATCAATCCTTTAATGCTATATGATAGTTGTATTTTTCGTTGGCTTCCAATAGAGAAAATACAACTCAAATTTTGTCATGAAAAAACAATGAGCAATGCATTCTATGGTTTCTTAATGTGCGTGTCATGGATTGAAAAGATCATGTGCTAATTCCCACTATCTTCCATTCCACTTTGTGCCAATATCATCTAGTTTAGGAAATTCAAGTCATTTTGCAAACTCAATACTACCTTGTTTTGTTTATTTGATCATCTATCATCAATTCACATGATGTAACACTTTCTTTAATATTTGATTTGACAACATATAATTTAGCTTAGGTAAAAGTATAGGATGACACCATTTTTAACCTTCTCCGGCATTAGAAAAATAATATAATTCTCCTACCATGGAAAACATAGGTAACATGATGTCAATTCCCGCTAGATCACTCAGTTAAGGTGTGGGTCACATTAGAAAGGCGACCCAGGTTCAATTTCCCTTAGGGGTGAACTAGTTGGGAAGAGACACCCAAAAATCCATCCAAGTTGATGACTGGTTTGGTCTAGTATGGGTGTGATCCCTGGATGATTTTGACTGAATAGATGCCCCTGGGTCATGGTTTCTCAGAACAAAGGCCACTCTCGCCAAGTGAGAGAGTTCAAGTAGCCAAAAAAAACATAGGTAACATGATTTCAATTCATTTGCATCCAGAATATTTAACCAAGATATCATGTAAGTCATGGTTTAGAAAGGTGCTTACAAAATTAATGTTGTGTTCAAAATTTGTTTATTGAACCAGTTACACCCAACAATTAAAATAATACATCAACTCTTAAACAATTATAAGTATGCCCATCCAACCAATCAAGCATCCCCATAAGATGTTTGGGTATAGGATGTTATTTCCCATCAATTAAAGCAAGTATGCACACCAATAATATTGTAGTTGCAAAAGAAATGTAGACAACAAAAATCTCTAGAAATAAATATGAGGAGAAAGGGAGCTTTGGTAGTCCGAATTGAATTGGATATAATGTCCAACAATTATATGCCAATGCATATAATCATGGGAATGTGTAATGGGTGTTTTTTAGTGTGTGTTCAATCGAATTAATAACACGTGATCTACATATAAGGCCACTATCTCTATCTATTTTTCCAGCTCAAGAAGAAATTAAACTTGCAATTCAAGTGGGCTAGATTGGATTTGAGATTTTTAGCTATGGGTATGCTTACACAATAAGTAACCATCACAACAAAGAACCCCATCATTGAACAAATGGTGTACACAATGAAAGTCACACAAATGAAGCATTTAACTAGTAATTAAAACACAACAATTTAAGTGAATCCATACAACAATTTATCAAATCATAAAGTCAAGATTTTGCCATGGAAACCCTTGTCGGGAAAATAAACCTTTTCATTGCGTTTCTCAATCTTTTTTCTCGAAAAATTTGGAATTACAATGTAGTTTCTGAATGTCTATGTCCTTTAGAAATTTATGTAGTGTCTGACTCTACGTAGTGTGTATTGCTGAGCGAGAAAGTCAGTCGAATCCCAAGAGTGACAATAGCATTGAAGTTGTAGGAGTGAATGATTGTAATGGCCTATCATTGATATGAATGATTGTTTATTACCTAGAAAGTAACCAAGGGAATCAAAATAACAAAGAAATGAGAAAGGAAATTTTATGGGTAATTTGTCATACCCATGTAACTTCGTAGCTTTGAGACATAGGACACCATCAACCATCCAACTTCTCTTTTCTTTGCTATATATATGTACAATCGATATGCATCAATGCTATAAGATCAAATATGTTGTGGAGTTCAATAATGATATAGTGAAAATATGATATGGGACAAGTTAGGAGGTTTGACAAGTTAGTATGAGGTCATGTTGTCAAACAAAGGAAGGAGGTCGTCTTGGCCCTTATTGATTCTACTGAGAAAGGTGCAACATTTATGTTTTATGTTTCAAGTATATTTTTAATTCCATCTAGGGAAACGCTAGTTGGAAACCCCTCATGAGATTAATGGTTCTTCAGGATCCACTCATCTTTCATTCATGGATGCAATCACCTTTGTGATTCACAGAGTTAGAGGATCACCTATTTCTTGGAACACATGGACAATGTGGGAAAAACATAAGCCCATTATTATTTAAAGAGGTTTTGGGCCCATAAACGCTACTTAACAAGCCAGCTTTTAATCTAGTGGGTCAAGATTTTTAATATTAACAATAGTTGTTTGACAGGTCTTTGGACAAGGACTCTGGGAGCAAAGACTCTGCATTCTAGTATACCTGTATGGCAACCAACACCATTATTTCATCATTAGGTCAACCTTAAACAAAAACCATGCTTAAAACCTACAGGAAAGTTTACTTTTCAAAGGATTGGAACTTTTATTTGATGAGATTTCCCCAAAGTTGGTCAATAAGAATTCTATTTTCCATATTTTCCCAAAGCTAGCCAGTAAGAATTATAACAACCAATGTTGGAAGAAGGCCTATAAATTTTCAAGGCAAATAACCATTTTTGTTGATCACATTTATAGTTAGCCTCAACAATACATTCAAATGCATAACCCTCAAATATCCTGAAAACAACAATACATTCATATTTATTGGAAGTATGGGAACTTCTTAGATGAATTTGGTGTTTTTAAAAAGTGAACTGCAATTTCGGGCACCTCTCAGCGCTCATATAGCCTCTGTTTTCAAATTGGGGTGGCACTTTGAGTCATAGTTGAAGCAAAACACATTTTCTAGCACTTTTGAGCATTTATTGGAAATTCTAGGCATGTAGCAGCCTCTTAAAAAACCTTAAGGTAAAATATGGGCATCTCCAAGGGTCAAAACAACCCTAAAGGCTAAAATTGTGATAGACAACAGCAAAACCAAGCTTTGTTAAGTTATGGGTGGTTTTTGAAGCATGTACAACACTCCTAAGGAGGTTTTGAGCATGCATTTGACTGGAATAAGCAATAATCCAGCAATTTCAAGTCAACGTTCAATGTTAAAGGAAGCACCAGAAGGCCACACCCTTCTTGCAGTCCTCTCCTCACATGTATTATAAATCGTTGGCCTTTGGAGAGGTATTTCCATGCCCTATCTAGTCTTGGGAAGTCCAACTTTTTTATGAAATGATAACACTCTTTTATATGCCATTAATGAGATGTATTACATACCCGGAGGTCACTTTATGGAAGCGATCCCTCTTGAAGGTCAAATGGATTGTTTTTTGGACATTGTTTGTAGAATCCATTTGCATTTGGAGCTGATTGATTTCCATGTGGACACTCTCACATTGTAGCATTGCCCTAAGGAAAGTTCTTTCATCATTCTTGATATGGATTGTTGGAGTTAAGTGGAATTTTGGGGCATCATAAAACCCTCATCTTCTTGGTCTTCACATCATGTCGAGAAGGACATTTGCCTTTCAAGCTAAGTTTGGTTGCATAGTGGGCACATGTTGGTGGATTAGCCACCTTTTTGTGAGATTAGTTGTGCATTCTAGTTGAGGGACATACCTTGAAGAATCCTTTTGGGTTGCTAAACAAACATCTCTTGTTACTTGGAGGTTTCTTCATGAGCTAGCATCCACTTTGAGCTTTCTAGATATGAGAAGATTATATGAAAAAATTGTCACTTCAGGAAATGCATTCCTTAAAGTTTCATCCCAGCCATCAAATTTACGGAGAGGACATACAAAGAGAAATCTCTCATGTTTGGAGAGGAAAGACATACATACATGTACCCTTAATTTTTACAATAGCCAGAAAATTTTGGAGAATGAATACATACATACCCATCCCGTGGGACAATCGTTCATCTCCTTGTGATTGTCTATCATCAATCGAGGCACAAATTGTGATCTTAGGCACGTTTGAGGGAAGGTCGGTTGTGTGATCCCACGATAAGTCGTCCTGATCTCTAAAACTATTGATGTATTTATGTTGGTCTATTAATCCTATTACCTAAGAGATTATTTATGAGCTAATTACTAAGCTTCTTCCTTCAATTCAAAGTCATAGGTAAGATATTTAAATATTTGACAAGATAAGATTTCTGGCGAATGACACGCCATGCATGGACTAGAGAGACAACTGAGAGATTCCTAGTAAATAAGGTCCCATAAACATTTGAAAGGTTGACAAGATTCAACAAATCTCTAATGATCTATCTTGGTATGTTAATTCTATGGTTAAGCCATCCATATGCACTACACATATCAAGCTTGTCCGATGTCCAAGTTCAATACTTAAAATGTTGAAGCAAACAACACATTGTTCAATAGGTAAAGATGCAAGTACCATCATAGAAGGTGTGCCAAAGAATATAAGTATATAAGAAAAATGACTATGCTATGCATAATTATCTAGATAGTAGAAGAGTGCAAATATACATATTTTGGGAGATTCCAAGTTTATTTTTAACTAGATGAAGGGGTTGGCACAGATACAGAATATTCTTCTCTTGTCGCTACTCGAAGAAGTGATGATATTAAAGAAATATTTGATATAAATCTATTTCCGCTATCTCTATCTAAAAAGGAATACAGAGGCATACAGATTATCAAAGTTGGGTCTTTGATAGGGAGACAGGCAATGGCACCTATGAGAGAGAAAAGAGGGTCAATACATAGAATTTGATCTTGTTTGTTTTTTATAGTTTAGATTTCTAGATAGACTCAAAGATGTTGTTTTGTTTTTATTGATAAAATCAAAGAAGTGATTCTTTTAATTGATGTTTAGATGGAATTCTTATAAACTGTATAGAGGATAGTTGGATGAGGGGTTAACCATCTAAAATTACAAATTCCTTAAATGTGGGAGAAGGGGGAGGATATCCCATATTAGCACAGCCAAAGAGAGAGCCTTTCTAGAGGGTCAGTATGGGAAATAGTTAATTATTTTGGGTTATTAGAGAAATCCAAACCCCATCTATTGGTTCATGATGTTGTGTCTCATTGAACTATAGAGGACTGAGCAAACCCAAGAAAAAATTGTCCCTTAAGAGGTTAGTGGAGGTGCACTACCCAGATATTATTTTTCTTCGAGAATATATGGGGGGGTTTAAAATTGTGATTGAGTTAAAAAAAATTCCCTGTGGTGGTATTTTTTCTATCTTGATGCAAAAGGTAGATTAGTTGGGATAATTTCATGATGGAAAACTAGGAAACTTGAGTATGTTAGGTATATGTCTAAACCTATTCTCTTTGGACCTGGGCAAGAAATTATCACACTCAATGTTTATGGGCTATATGTCGATCGGGTTCCCTTTTGGGAAAGGCCCTTCAGTGTAAGTTCTTTCAATCAATTTAATTTGGTTATGGGGAAGACCTAAATTTTATCATTAGGGTATTAGAGATCTAGGGGATCAAGGAATAGGTGGATCCTCCTCTCAAATTTTATTGTCAACAAGTTGGACATAAGGGGGATTATTGAGATAAACCCCATTAATATTTTCCCTACATAGAGGAATAAAAGAGTGGGCAATGGGAGTATAGATAAAAGGTGGGATAAATTTATGGTATCAGAAATCTTGTTGTGGGGTGATTTGAGAGTGAGGCAGTGGATAGGAACTGGAGGGGATCTAGATCATTACCCTATTTTTCTATACTTAAGTGGATTAATTAAAAACATCATGCCCATTTAAATTTAACTCCTCTTAGTTCAAAATGAAGACTATTAATATAGTTAAAAATATTTGGTCCCCTTTTGACAGTAAAAGTAGGGGCATTGTAGTTGTATAATTCGAAGGAAAACTGAAGAGCTATAAATAGATTATATTTAAATGGGATAATGATAAGAAGGTTAAGGATGAGGAGTCTTTCAAAGAAGATGAGAGGTTGTTATAAGGTGTTTACTGTGATAATGAGGCAGGATACTATTCTGAGGAGCACAAGAACAAAACTAATGTGTTAGAAAGGAAGTATAGGAGTCTATTGAATGAAAAAGATGAGATGTGGAAGGTTAAAAAGTACAACATTATGGTTAGAAAATGAAGATAAAAATAAAATAAAAACTCAACATTTTTCAAATCACAGAAGGAGTATGAATACTATCTAGAATGTACAAAATTAGGAAGAAGAGGAAATGAACAATTTTAAGGAGGTTTCGAAACAAGGAGTTAATAATTTTAAGGAAATATTCAAAGAGGATTCTAGGGCCTCTACTACAGATGTGGTTAGGATGGAAACTATTTTTCTTAGCTTTGTCTCATATCAGGATAATGAATCCATTGGGGAAGTGGTCAGAAAGGAAGAGCTATGGGTTTTTTTAGCCTTTCAAGAAATATAAGAGTCAAGGACCAGACTGTTGGACCATTCAATTCTATTTGGATTTATTGAATATCCTGGGGGGAGGACCTTCTAAGGGTAATGGAGGAGTCTAGTTTAGGGGTAGGGAATGCTTGGTTAAATTTAACTCCACTTTTATTGCTTCAATCCCTAAGAAGGATGACACTTTTGGGTTTGTGGACTATAGACCTATTTCTCTATGTAACATCTATAAAATCATAGAAAAAAGTATAGATAGAAGGGTGAAGAAGGTGATTTCTAAATGTTTTTCTCATGAATAGTTTGGTTTTTTGGAAAGTAAATGGATTCATGAGGCAGTGGGGGTCACCTAGGAAATATTATACTCCATAAAATTGAACAAACAAAAATTTATGGTGACTAAAGTAGATCTTTCAAAGGCATGTTGCAGGGTTAATTGGATATACCTTATGCTTTTGATTATTCATGTGGTTTTCAGGTTGTAAGTGGTAAATTGAGTAATGGCCTATGTAAATTCGGTATCTTTTGTTGTTCTGAAAAATGGGATAGTGTCTAGTTGCTTCAAACCTGGCACAGGTCTGAGACAATGGTGTCTCCTACCTCCATTACTTCTTGTGTTGGTAGTTGAGGGGCTCAATATATCATTGATGGAATCTAAGAGGAATTGTTATTTTAAAGGAATTAAACTAGGGAATGTATTGTTCATATTTCATACGTGTTTTTTTTGTGATGGAACCCGAGGGATGTGTTGAAGCTAAAAGAGATTCTTGACTAGTATTGCTTGGCTACAAGAATACAAGTGAATGAGAGAAAGTCTTTAGAGTCTTCAATGAATTTCTTGGGATTGACTATTGAAGAAAGACAATAGTTATCACATATATTTCCTTATGTTCATACAAATTTAGAGGCTAGAATAAAATATCTAGGGTTTCATATCAAGGCAAATGATTATTCCGAGTGGTTGTCGATTATAGCAAAGGTGGAGAAGAAATTGTTTCTTTGGTGCAATAAATAGTTGTCAAGAGGAGGAAGATATATTCTAATTAAATTAGTAATGGAAGATATTCTAGTCTTTTGGTTGTCTTTATCCTTTGTTCCAAAAGGCATCTTGGACCATGTAAGGAATATCAAATTTATATTTTTATGGGCTATGGGGATGGAAGAAAATGCCTTTGATTGGGTTGCATATGAAAAAAATACAAAACCCAAATAAGTAGGAGGATGGGAAATCAAAATTGGTTTTTTCTTTGCTAGGAAATTAGCAACGAAGAATGTATGGAAGCTTATAACTGGAAATATTTTGTGGTTCTCGCTCATGATTCACAAATATATAGCTCTTATCTCTATGGAGGAGTGGATAAGGAACCTTGAGAAATATTCAAATAGCTCTTTAGTTGTGTGGAAATTTATGGTGCTTGCAATTTCAGTACTAGGGATACGGTTGGTTTGGAAGGTGGGTGATGGGGTAAGGGTCAAGCTTGGAGAATACCAATAGATTCAGAGTGAAAATCATAAAATGGTAGGGAATTTGGTTAATTTCTTAAGGTCGATGGGGCTTTATTTTTAACATAAGAAGTCGTGGAGGGACCAATTGACTATGAGGGTTAGGAATGGCTAAGTCCAAAGGATATAGGGCTTTAGAGGGGAGACATTATCAACTGGAATGGATATAATATCAAAATCCTTAGGTCAATACATATCAGAATCAATGATCAGGGGAATGCATAAGAATCTAGTGGAGGGAAGTACACTCATAAGCTGGCATACTTAGCTATAAGAGAACTAGAGGCTATGCAGAACATGGATAATTTTAGGGGCTATATATATCCCATGGGCTATATTAAGGGGGTTACAAAAATTTAGTGGGCTATTTTATTATATGGAAAGGGTTTTTTCAACTAAAATATATTCACCCAATATTTATTAGAAAAATAAATAAATCCAAAATGAATAGCCTCTCATATATTAATGAGGAAAATGAAAAAAAGCTAATTTCACCCTAGAAAAATCTCCCTTTAATCTATCTTTCGCCCCAATTTCTAGAGAAATTCTAGTGAAATCATTCCTTCGCCCCCAAATTTCAGTAATGGAGGCTCCCAAGGGTTATTTCTCCCTCACGTTTCCTTGTAATTTAGGCACATGGTTTCATTCGCCTGTATTTTTAGTCAATTTAATGTGATACCTTGTTTGAGCTCTTGATTTCTAGTATTAGAGGGAAAATCAGGGGCGATTTTGTTCTATGACAAGGCTACAGTGATTCATGGTTCACCCACATTGGATTGTGCTTGCAGGGTGAAGGTTATGGCTGATGTGATTCCAGTTTTCATTCTTAGTTTTCTCGAAATTTTAATATTCGTATAACATCCCCATTGTCGAAAGCTCAGGTCTTGAAGGGGCATGCCGCACATGAAATTTATCAGAGAATACAAACTCACGTCATGTTTTTTGTCCAATAATTAACATGATATGCTTTTTATCCATAGTTACAATAGATTATTATATTGCAAATTTATCTTTTATCATGCTTTTTATCATGGATGTTTTTTTAGGCCTGCTGAATTCTAGGGCACTCTTGATTTTTAGGGCTGATTTGGTGTTATTAGGGTTTTATTCTATCTTAGGAGTATTGGCTCTGTGAAGTGTTATGGAGCTCAAAATATATGATTTATTTTATGCCTTGTCATGTTTAAACTATCGACTGAGATTATATGTTGTTAGTGGATGCTACTCTTGATGGAGAGATGCCACATGGTTTTTATATATTCAAACTAAATTTGACCCACTTGTAAAATGTGCTTTTATTAGGATCTTGCTCTGCAATTATTATTGGATCTAAGGCGTTAATGAGAGTGTATGTGTTCATATTTTTTGTAATATGTTATTTTTTATGTTTGGGATGTTTGTAATATAAATGAAATGCACACTAATTATAATGGCGCGGATATAATGGAATGGTCATTATTTTGGATGTCTTCTTGTAGAGTTGTCCAAAGCGTTATGATAGATTCTTTTATTTGTATTGAGAATTTCGTGACTGGTAGATTTACTTATTCGTATTTCCAAGTTCGTCAATTTTATTTGTGACCTAAATTTGTTGGGTTTGGTACTTGTTTTACAATATTTTGTTTTTTGTAAGGGTCATTTAGAAGTAAAATGTTTTTTGGTGATTTTTTTTTGTGTAATTGCTATCATCATCTAGAAATGGACCTAGTTATGTATGCTAAATATATGATTTATTTGGAACATGATACTTCATTTCCATCGTGATTGTATATAATATGTACAGGGCATGTTTGACCTAAGATGTAGACATTATGTTATTTGGTATCTAGTCTATTGCATTCAATGAGGGTGCTAAAACAATTTTACCACATTTTGCATGCTTTCAAAAAATTCAAGTACATGGATACAAACACCTCCTGATTTTATCTAAGAAAAAGTAGTCTTTAATATATTAGTTCTAATGATATGCATGATGCATTAATGTGCTTTCTATTATTGTTAGTGTATGTTCTTATTTCTAATAACCATTGCAAGTTTCTAACTAACTCTTAAAATTCTAAATCAAATGACATAATTTATATTTTTATTTTCAACAAAAGAAATGAAAATGTGGCATTTGTATCTATAAATGGATAAGCAGGTTATTTTTTTCTTAGAGGGTAGCTTAAAAATGAGATATTTGGAAAATAAGCTAATTGGGAATTCATACACTAGATTAAGGTTGTGGGTTTCAATAATACTCCACATTTTCATAATGGTTTGTGCGTGCCATAATCACTACACAGTGTAAAGTGCTCAATTCTATCAGTTTGTCGGTATGTCAAGATTTGGGTCCCCACATGTTCGTTGGACCATTAAAGGACGAGATAAAAAGTGGAATCCCCACTTTCCCTAAATCTAGTTAGTGTAGTTGTGTTTCACCAACACCACTAGTTGTGAGTGACCCAATACTACTTGTGAAATGTATAAATAAATCCCTCCTCTCCCCATTCATGCATTTGTTCATTTGAGGGTCCAGGAGTCAAGAGATTCAAGCTATGGTATATGCTCTTCTAATGCACTACCTTAGTAATATGCAAAATCAAAAGTTGAGTCTTCCTAGAAAAAATATTCACCAAGATGTTGCAATGTTTTATAATTTGATGAAAGATTCGTCAATTTTTTACAATATTTTATAATTCAATGAAATATTCACCAAGATTTTACAATATCTTATAATTTAGTGAAAAAATCGCCAAGATTTTACAATATTTTATAATAGAATGAAATATTAGCCAAAAAATTATATATACATATTATATTATTAATAAAATAGCCTTCAAATTTTCCTATATATTAGGGAGATTCGTCCATTTATTATACATATAAATTTCAGGGGTGTTCTTAAAATGATCCTTGATGTAGAAGCAGTGCTAGTGGTTCCCTTTAATTTGGAGATTCAAGTGCCCAATGAAAACCATGCTATTTTTGTGTCTTGTGCTCATAATAGAGTTCCCACTTGGGAACTAATGTAGAAAAAGAGTTGGCAAGGTCCTAGAAAATGCCCATTGTGTAATGTAAGTTTGGAATCTACAAGTCAGTTGTTTACTGAATGTTTATTCTCAGTATTTGTTTGGGAAGAAATTAAATGATCCATATGCACTCAAGGATTATGGGTTGGATCCTTATTCAATGGATGTCTAAACATTTGGTGTGAAAACTCAAATATGAAGAAGTATAGAGCACCCCCCCTACTCTATCTTTGGGGAGTGTGGCTAGAAGTAAGTGGTGAATTATTTGAAGGCAAGTTAAAATCCTCTCAATTAGTAGTTATACAAAGCATGAGCATTCTATAAAGATTTAAACAAGGATCTTCAGGAAAATGTCAGAGATTGGAGGTTCTTAAAATTGAAGATAAATTTGAGTCATGGGCTTATTTTGATGGTGTAACTCAAGGAGAATCCCTTGTGATAGGTGTAGGAGGTATTTTATTTTTCTCAAGAACTCATTTTATAAAGTTTAAAGCAACAATATGAACAAGCACTTAAAACAAATCAAAATTGCTGGCACTAAAACTGATTTTGTCACTACCCATTGGTAGAAGAGGGAAAATATACATATTTTGGGAGATTCTAAGCTTATTTTTAACTAGATCAAGGGGTTGGCACAGATACATAATATTCTTCTCTTGTCACTACTCAAATAAGTGATGTTATTGTAGAAATATTTGATATAAATCTATTTCATCCATCTCTATCTAAAAAGGAATATAGAGGCAGAAAGATTATCGAAGTTGGGTATTTGATAGGGAGATAGTCAATGGAACCTGTGAGAGAGAAAAGAGGGTAAATGCATAGAATTTGTTCTTGTTTCTTTTGTATAGTCTAGATGTATAGATAGACTCAAAGATGCTTTTTTGTTTGTATTAATAAAATCAATTTCTAATGACTCTTTTCACTGATGTTTAGATGGGAATTGTTATAAACTATATAGAGGATAGTTGGATGGGGGGTTAACCATCTCAAATTTCAAGTTGTTCAAATGTGGGAAAGGGAGAGGAAATATCATATTAGCATATCCCAAGAGAGAGCCTTTCTAGAGGGTCGGTATGGGAAATAGCTAATTATTTTGGGTTATTAGAGCAAGACAAACCCCCTCTATTGGTTCATGATGTTGTGTCTCATTGAACTGTAGAGGATTGAGCAAAAATCAAGAAAATTGTGTCCCTTAAGAGGTTAGTGTTGGAACTAAAATTGATTATGTCACTACCCATTGTTCACCTTCTTCATTCACGACGTGTGGAAAACATTATTTGACAAAGCTTAGAAATCAATGTGAACAACATGATAATGTAAGGAAAGGGATTTTATCGTTGAAGGAATGCATTTGGAGGATTTAGGAAAACTTGATTTTAGAAGACATATTTTAGGGGAAGAAGAGCTTCAAAAGTATATCAAGGCTCTCACCTTGGTTTCTTCTCCTTTCAAGATATTTCAAGGTGCTTTTGAATATTCTTGTTTCATTGACTTGTTTCAATTTCTAAGGAGTCAAACACAAAAAAATGAATACAGAGAGAGAGAAATAGATATCCTAGAATTAAAGCACCAATGCTGGAAGGGGTAGGTTAAAGTGTTGTTTTTTTCAAAAGGTTAAGCATGGAGGTAGTGTTAACCACTTTTAACAATCACCTCACCAAAATAATAGACAAGGATGTTCAAATTTGATCTCGTGTCCCCTATGATGTTCCTGGCAACAACATGAAATAGACAAAACAAGATAGAGAAATATACAAATATAAATGACATGAATTAGCAATGGCACTCGTGATTAGCATAGAACCAATGATGTTACTTTTCTATAGTATTCAACCCTACTATTTCAGCTCCAATATTTGAAAACTACAATAAGACATGTGGAATAAAGGTTAACATCTAACTCACAGTGGCGTGAAAGAGAGACCAGACAGATGCAGCGCAGCAGCTCTGAGATGACTTGATGAGACGCAATTTTCCCAATCGTTGGTGCATAAATCCACTAGAAACGCTAATCAAACTTGATGTTATTACCATATCTTGTACGTCCTTTAATAACCACACATAAAATGAGAAAACCCATCGGGGATTCCAAATGGGGCTGAGAAAACCATTGAGGAGGCCAAATGGGGCTGAGAAAACCCATCGAGGAGGCCAAATGGGGCTTTGTAAACCCTAAATGCTCGAAATTGAGAGTCAGTCCTCACGCTATTTATTCCCAATCACTATTGGGAGGGGTGGGGTATCATCTAAATACCTTGAAAATTAATGGTATCATACCATGTTGGTACCCAGACAGATAAGATAGAGAAGGCATAACACCATGGAAGGTAAAATCAAAGGCTTGGGAAAGACGCTTTTCTTCCTTCCCTCAAGGCGTACTAGAATACTTACCTGGAGCTGGATGTATTACTATCATGTGAGAAGCTACCTCAAGCCATTGTGACTTGCCTCTGGAAACTAGTTAAGAAAGAGAAGGCATAACTCCGAAAATATGGCTTTGTAACCCATCATTGCTCAAAATCATGGGCGATTTGAGCTCCAAAAATTGTTACTGCCTAAAATCGGGGGCGAATAGAAGCTTTAGAAACCACCATCCATGGAAATGAAGGGAGAATGCTAGTATAGGAACTTCCATAGATAGAAATCCAGGGGCGATTGAGACAAAGAAGGAAAAAATTCTAAAAATATCGAGGCGAATGGCGGATCTAGGTCAAATTTGAGTGGGATAATATTTGTTTTTGGGCCATTTCTTACATATACAATTGGGATAAACATATTCTTAATTTAAAAAATAAAATAAAATAAGGGATAATTAATATTATTTATAAAAAACATTTTCTATATAAAAATTCGCCCAAGGAAAATTTTGACCCCCTTTAAATTCACCCTTGGGCCAAATTTTGCCCTTAAAATCATCCCTGCCATCGGTGATGAATGACTAGTCAACTGGGGTGGACTTGAACATAATTGAGTAATTGGGGATAGATATTAGGGGATGAAACTCCAAGGAGGCACAATACTGACTTGTATTGGTCAAGATAGACGTTCCTACACTCAGTAGTAGTGAAACTAGGTGTAACAGTCAATTAACTAAGTAATAAATGGGGCAAAGCACCTTAAATAATGGAACTGACTGTACTCAATCCAAAAAACATGCATTAGGGTGCCTTTGGACTTCAGTGATGTAACCAAGGCGCTCTGAGTGGATAAGAGGGATAATGATGACCAAAGTTAAGCTCTAGGGGGGCTAAATTAAGGACAAGGTTCTAGGAGACTCAACTACCAATGCATGGATGCATGGAGTGCTGCATGGAATGCATGCATGCAAAGCATGAAAAACCAAGATGAGATGGTTAGAATATTCAAACACCCCCCGTTAAGCCTAACTATGTGAGTAAAGATCATAAATATGGCCCTGGTAACTGAGACCAAAGGTCACCCTTTACAAATTTATTAGTCCATTAAGTGAGCAAAGAGGGAAAACCCTATGGGAAAAAAAAAACCCTCAATATGGACATGAAACCCTGTGAGGCTTGATTCAATGTCTGGAGGTATATTTGTAATGCCCCTATTTGGACCTTATGGTTTATTGGCCTTAATGTAAATATTGCATAAATACATTGTGTAATTTCCCTAGTGTGGAGCTCAAGGCCAAGGCCCCACTAGTGGATGTTCAAATTTAATTACATAGGAAAGTATTTGACAGTTTGATTATCCATGAGCTGTTAAGCCATGGAGAATTGTAAGTGATGTAATTATTAATTAATGCAATGAAATACCCAAGAAGCTGGCTAAGTAGGAAACTAATGAGAAGGGGCCATGTGTATCCATTAGGGAGAGGTGAGGGGGTTATGGGATTGGTAACCATGCTGCCACATGTCCATTTAGGAACCCATTTGACCCCATGCTGACATTTATTGTCACTGTAATAAGGTGTTTGAAAAACCCTATTGAGGAATCTGATTGAGTATGGGGTGACCTTGAGAATCTGTATGGCAAGGCATGACCTGTGTTACTTGTTCCTTAAGGCACTCAATCTCCTGGGAATTCGGGTTGGGATGACTACCCTTTGTTTGACTCGGAAATCGGGAAGAAATGGGGGGGGATTCATTCATTTTCACGCATTCAGACATGGAATAGGGTGGTAGAGCCGAGTCATGAGCGGAGAAGGAAAAATCACGATTCCTATGTAATTCAAAATTACAGAGTCGAATGCCATAGAAAACCTTGTGTGTGAACCTCGTCTGTTTGGGAATTCCATGAAGGAAAACCCTGAGATGAACTACAGAGCCGCAAGAATATATGGGGTATGTTACAAAGATTTAAACTGTGGGACAAATCTTAGTCTGCAACCCTAAGAAGATCCACCTGGATTAACAAAGATATGAGGTCGATTTAGGGTTGGAATGATTGATAAAACTAGTGAGGGATGAAATCTCATAGAACTAGCAGTTGGAAATTCTATGCCCACACTGAATAGCACTGGAAGGGAAGGGGCCTTGAGGGACTGTGTAGCAGAGAAGAGGGCCTTCCTTGCATTGGGTGAGGTAGGTAATGTGGGTTCTATATCTGCTAAGTGTTGAGATTCTTGTAGCTCTGTGGTTGAGCTCATTGGCTTAACAATATCCTCCTTGTTTCCCTTGTATGCTTGATAAACCCAATTGCAGGTTGGATTAGCATCCTTGTTCCTTGGATTTCTTGATAAACCCAATTGTAGGTTGGATTAGCATTGGGATGAGACCATGACCACAGGAGAGTTCCTTAGCCCTCCTTAGTGGATACACAGCCCAACTTGAGGGTGGTATCTTAGTTGAAAGAGTACAAGTTGGACAGAGACTTAAGGTTGCGTGGAACGTTTTCCTCACTTAGCTAGTTGCTTGGGACACCTTCCATTCAAAGATAAGTGTTTTTATGCGTTAAATGATGCAAATTCATGTGTTATAATTATTGCTAAGTTATGCTTGTCATGCTTTAGACTAATGAATGAATGACTCCATGAACTTACTCATTAGGTAGCCATGTATAAGCTTGAATATAAGATTGAATGCATGTTGGGAAGATTTCATTTTTACATGAATGATAGTCATGGCTAACCCCTGCAAGTTGTTAATATGATTAGCTAACCTAGTCCATTATATGTGTTTATTATGCATTGACCTTCACCTCTTAAAGGGAAGGTTTGAATTCACCTGGACTTGGGGAGGAAAGGGTAGAATTCATAACATGAGACAGAACCCTAGTAGAGGGATACAGGTACTTAAGTGGAGCTATGCACGGAACTTCAGTTGGAAACTGGACATGGTTAGGGTGCTTAGATGGAGTGGGGATACACTATTGGATAGATCTCTCCAAGAGATTTCAAATAGTACCAAACTTGTCCCATTTGGACCAAGGAGGAGGAATTTATGCCCCACAGAATTTTCCTTGGAAATTTTGCTGGAATAGGGGTATTTGGACCTAACATTTCCCATCCGCAAGGTCCTTTCCGCATCCGCAATGCATATTTAAGATTCTGGAGGTCGGGAATCATCCATTGGGGTGTATGGAAATCTGTATTTCCGCACCTGCAATGTGGAATGCGAGTTGCAGGAGGAAACTTCCGGGATGGAAAAAGGAACCAACTTCCGAGTTCCACATGCGGAATGCAAAACTGTGGAAGTCAGAAGAATGAACTTTTGAGGCCAAAATTGGATTCCAACTTCTGACTTCCGCAATGCGGATTGCGGAAGTCGGAAGTACGATTTCGTTGTGGATTAGTTTTGGAAATCCGCTTTCCAAGTCCTGCATGCAGATTGTGGAATGTGAAAAGGCGGATTGCGGAGCACAGTGAGGATTGTGGATCCAATCGCATTGTGGCTGTGTGTGGATTTGGAAGCATTTGAAAATAAAAATAAAAATCAGAAGGTCTCCCATGGCCTTTGAAGGCCACCTTGGAGGTGTGGGGACATCACAATATTCCTCTTGGGAAGAAGTGGATCATGCTCCGAAAACAGGTGCTTATCTTCTCCTTTAGTGGATGCAAGCGAATCTCGAGGCTCTCTGAACTTACTCTTTGAACCAAACTTGATCAGAACAAATCCATGAATATGTAGACCATTTTGGAACTTGAACTTCAAACAAACTGAGGCAGAATTAGCTCCAATGAGATCTAATTTCTCTTGAAACTTGAATTCCTAAAAAGTGGAAGTTAATACAGCTACAAGAATTGATAGATGGTTTCTTGTGATCTCCTTTGAACCAGCAAGGGTGAGCTCAAAACAAAAATCACCAAAATATGCCCAGTACTTGAACCCAAGTGAATGGTAGTGTCCTCCATATTCAGTGAAACTTTGAGAACATGTGCGAATGATCAAATAGAATTTCAAAGGAAGCATGTGATCAAGGAGGGAGAATTAATCACCTCCAAACTCGGATTTAACCTCCAAAACATTCAGTAGATCATCATTCTGCACACCATCATACTAATGGGAAGAAGAGAATTTAAAAATATCTTCAACCTCTAGAGTAGTAATTGACATATCTTGCTTAGAATTCGAAATAGAAGACATTGAGAACATGGGTGAGGAATGGATAATATCTCCAAAAGGATCAACTTCATTAGTTGCATCACTTTCACCTGCATCAACTACATGGGAAGGGGACAATTCAAAATTGTCTTCAACTTCTAGAGCAATAAAGGAACAGATATATTCAACAAGAACTTTATGTGTTGAATCTGCAGCTTCTTCTTCATCTTGAAAAACTTCATCATGAGAGATACTTGAGGCCAATACATGATTAGAGAGAGCACTTACAGAGGTATCATTGGTATTTTTCTCCAAATGATTTTCACCAATCTCTTCATTTTTCTTTCCAAATTCTTTGTCCAGTTGGGCTGAGAGATCGCTTGGATATTTAGCAGTTTCCATGAGGTAGTGCATACTAGGAGACATAACAAGACACATTTCTCCATAGGTTCTGTCACAATCATTTAGCTAATCATTCTTCTCTTCATGGGAATCATAATCTATCATAACACCAATGCACATCTCAAAAATACCCTGTCTCTTCAGATATGCTATCATGTTTGGTTTCCACTCATCATAGTTGAATGGAGAGAGAGGAGGAACTGCTTTCAGATTCATGGAAGTTTTTGTAGAATACCTGCACAAAAAAAATCTGAAAAACTCTCTGGAAGATTAATTTGCTCAAAAAAGCTATGGTACCATGTGATGTATTGTGAGATTCTCACAAAGATCTAGAGACAAAGATAAAATCCATACTAATTCTAATAGAGATCAAAAGAATTGAGCAAGAAAAATAGAGAAGAAAAAATTATGTTACAACACAAGAGAATGAAGAACAATTGGAAAAAATTACATTACCTCTATTACTTGGTAAAATGTGTGCATAAATAATACATCTCCAAAGGAGAAATTCGTGAGCCCAAATAGGTAGTTGGAATCCACACATGTGGCAGGCTTAGTTTGCATTAAAACCATCTCCCCATAAGGTGTAGTGGACACCGATGATAAATGACTAGTCAACTAGGGTGGACTAGCACATAACTGAGTCATTGGGGCTATATATTAGGGGATGAGACTCCAAGGAGGCGCAATAATGAATTGTAGTGGTCAAAATAGGTGCTCCTACACTTAGTAGCAGTGAAACTAGGTGTAATAGTCAGTTAACTGAGTAATCAAGGAGACAAATCACCTTAAATCATGGAACTGACTATACTAACTCCTAAAATCCTGCATGATGGTGCATTTGGACTTCAGTGATGTAAACAAGGCACTTTGAGTGGATAAGGGGTATAATGATGACTAAATTTAATATCTAGGGGGGCTAAATTAAGGACTAGGTTCTAGGAGACTCAACTACCAATGCATGGATGCATAGAGTGTTGCATGGAATGCATGCATGCATGCAATGCATGCATGCATGCAAAACCAAGATGAGATGGTTAGAATATTCAAACCAAGTTCCTTTAAATTGTAAAAGGCCAACGAAATCCTCATCATTTAATGATGTTTCTTTCAAAAATATATTATAGAATAGGAGGTGAAGCCAAGTGTCCCATAGAAATTTGTAGCACTCTTGAGCATGCTTGCAACTCCAAAAGACGTCGAAACTAGTTTTGATCTCTCAAAAATGCAAACAAGAATCATCCATAAAACTAGATTGAGATAACCACTACTTGGAGTGCAAACCTTGGTTGATTAGTAGCCTTAGCATGTAGGAAATTAATTTTGACGTATGACCGACGTCGGTTGAACGTTTTTTTTTTAAGCAAAAAGAGAACTATATATATTAATAAGAGTGAAAAAAGATTACTTCAGACACCTTGTCTTGAGTACATTCCGGTTTTAACTTTCTCATGAATCTTATCAATAATAGAAAACAGGTAAAGTGCAGAACCACTAGATTTCAAAACAACAAATCTCAGAGACGACCTCTCTAGATTATGAAGCTCCCATTCCTGGAATTTCCTTCCCACATATAGAGAACCATGCCACATATTCAAAATATTATAACCGGACTGACTAAACTGTCCAAAGGTAAATAACCGACCCATTACATAAGCGAATCTATGACTGTAAGACTGACACATTATACATATTATCAAACTGTTGAAAGACCACAAAAATAAACAATCGTATGACCATTTCTAACTAGAAGAATTTTGTGGATCCTCAGACTTAGGATCATCATAATTTTTTGTATCCTTTTGCACCAAGTCAGCCCTTGGAAGGTGAGCAGTGCCCGAGATAGTTCCTCCCATTGGATCCATCACTTGCAGGATCAGAAGGAGAGAAACACTGAGGTGCTCAGCAATCGCGTCCAATTTCATGTGCATGAATCTGGAATCCTCATTGTGTTATTTAAAAGAATAACATTGGGATAAGAAATCATCCGTGCCTTCCAAGGCTCGAGCCATGATGGTCTTTGATTCCTAGTACATCACCAGCACTCGATTATGCAAAGCCATTATTCCTCTAGTGTTTTCGGGATCTTGGATCCAATCTGACATCACAACCACCTTCGGTGAGGGCTCTTCCCCCCCATGCTCAACTAGAGGTTATGCTCGATTTTCTTGATTTCCCTCTGAGTCTCTTGCAGTACCATGCGATGGAAGAAAGTGGTCATGGCTGCTGCTCACCATTGATCCTGAGCGGGACCTCCCTGCTCCTCTAGCCCCACCCTCTTTGGTCGACCTCTGCGATACATGAGCCTCTTGCTAGTCCTCTCGGCACCTTCCTAGAGATAAGAAACAAAGGGAAAAATAAAAGAGGCTAATCCCGAAGAATCATGGAGTGAATATGTGGAAAACCACCGAAAATGGGGATTAAATAGACTAGTTACACTGAATACCATAATAACTTCCATCCAATTTTGAGCTTTGGTCGTATTCTTGTCATCTTGATTGATCCTGAAATACATTACTTCTCAGATTTCCACCCTTTTCAAACTTGTGGGAGGAAGCTTAGTCGTCATCGTCATACCCCCTGCATCATATTATAATTATCCAAAGTTGTGAGAGATATATGAGCGATCATTCTACATTTATAACTACGTCATGTCAGATATCCGCCTGACCTACCAATGATGTGGAGACCTCAGGACATGACACCACTCAGTGCGGATGCAGTTCCTCAGAATTAGAATGCTTGAACTGAACCTCCATATCTTCTCTTTCTTGCTGCCTGCAAAACACTTGGCACATTTCTTCATTTATTTCATCCAATATGCCTTCCCATCCTCCAGTATAACATTCTATCCCTTGGTTGGAGAGCCTATCCGCCAGTTTGTTATCTTGGAAGAGAACGTGGTGAAATGATATAGCATTTACTGACATCAGGGTTTATCGAAGGCAGTGGATGCGGTAAGCGAGGCACCAGGACTTCGCCACCTTATGAGCTTGGGAGTCGTGATATAGTTTGGAGGCTATCTGCAGCACCACCTGCAAGTCACCCTTGATTTGCAGTTTTGAGTATCCTCATCTTCTAGCCATGTTCAGATCCTGCAATGGAGCTTCGATCTCTTCCACATTGTTTGTTTCCAAAACTAGGTACCCATAAAGAGCTCCCACCACCTTTCCATGCTCATCACCAAAAGCTCCTTTGTATCCGGCCTCACCGGGATTTCCTCTCGAGGCACCATCAAAATTCATCTTAACCCATCTAAGAGGTGGTGGAGCCTAGACTGTCGGACTCATAGGGGTGCGCTTTCTGTTAAATTTTTAGAATTTACTTCAATCTGATCTAGGATCTTAACTGAGAGAACAACATGTACAACAAATCTACAGCATATCAATCATGCACACAATAATGCAAGCACACAAGAGACACAGAGTTTACTTGGGGAAAACCATAAAGGTGAAAAACCCCAATAACTTCCTCAGAGATAGATAGAGCAATGATACAACTAGAATACAAGAGATATCTTCTTCTAGTAGCAGAGCCTCCTCCTCCACAAGTGCGCCACTCTCCCAAGTGTGAGTGAGAGAATAGAATGTGTAAAATGAGAGAGACACACTCTTTATTTATACACTAACTTGACTTGACCTTTACTCAACTAGGTCGGCCTCAACTTAACCACTTAACATAATGCTGACTGGGCCGACCCCCACTAGGGTGGTCTAATAACCCTTTGACCCACATGGCCTACCCCCAATAGGGTGGTCTAATAACCCTTTAACACACATGACTTATACAGGGCCGACCCCAACAAGGTGGTCTAATAACCCATCAAGTATAAGTTATGACACTTACAATATAAGTGACGACACTTCCGTATAGAGGAATAATAACATCTCTATAGGAATACAACCACTTCCATATAGAGGAATAATAACATCTATATAGGAATACAATATACATATATGTGAAATACATTCCGAAGTTACATATACATCAACACTCCCTCTTAACTAGGAAGGTATTTCTCGACACAGGTCTTCTAGCACAAGTCTTCTTCTCTGGATCATCGTCACTGGATAATCATCATCGAGTCATCATCATCGTCATTGCTGCTACTATCTCAATCAATCTCTGAATCTACTCGTCATAGGAAGTTCTACAGAGCCAATCCTTTTTCATACTGGATGTAGGCCCACCACCTGCAGGTCTTCATCATCACTGGCCATACTGTGGAATCCTCAGGACTTATTACGTGCATCACAAAACCTGGCTACAACATCCCAGGCTATTACGAGCACACAACTCTACCTGTTGGATCTCCCAGGAGGACATTACATGTGACCCATCACAAAACTTGGTTGAAGCATCCCAGGTTGTTACGAGCATACATCTCTACCTGTCGGATCTGCCATGAGCACATTACATGTGATCTCACCACAAAACCCAGATGAAGCATCCCAGGCTGTTCCGAGCACACAGCTCTACCTGTCGGATCTCCCAGGAGCACATTACATGTGGTCCACCACAAAACCTGGCTGAAGCATCTGAGGCCTTTTTCATCCTGTCCAGATCTCCCAGGAGCAAATTACATGTGGTCATGGAAAAACTTGGCTGAAGCATCTGAGGTCTTTTTCATCCTGTCCAAATCTCCCAGGAGCAAATTACATGCCATAGGACAAAACCTCGCAAGAGCATCTCAGGATTTTACGGGTACACAACTCCAACCTAAAGATCTCCTAGGGCACAAATTACATGTCCTCCCAGAGCAATGTATCGAAAGAGCATCCCAAGCTGTTATGGGTACGCAACTCCGACCTATAGGATCTCCCAGACATGCTCATCTGCACAACTTGATCCACAGCCACAAAGTATCATCTGATACTCATCATACATCATCCTGATGTACACATAATCATCCTGATCATCATCACTGCAACATCCTGATGCATGTCATCTGGAGCAACATATTGAAGCTCGTCATCCATGATCACCCTGATCATACAATGCATCCATCTGATGCATACCAAGTATCTACCTGATACATATCATCATACATGATCCACCTGATCATTCAATGTATCCACCTGATACATATACAGATACATGGTCCAAACATCCAACATGATGCATATTAAAAATACATACAAATGATCCTACCGATCATATCCAGCATCCAACATGATGCGTACATACATATAAATGATCCATTTGATCATATCCAACATCCAACATGATGCGTACATACATATATAAATGATCCAACTGATCATATCCAACATCCAACATGATGCATACATACATAGATAAAAATGATCCAACTGATCATACAAAGCAGAAACCAGAACATCATCCTGATGCTCATCATCCAGCGCTTACATCCACAACCATGTGAAGGATCCTCCTTCCAACATGCTTGGAATGGCCTCTGCAAATGTGTCCATCACTTCTTCCTCGAAGTGTCATTAATCTGAAGAACACCAAGCCTCTCTCTGAAGTACTCAAACTTCACTCTGGCTAGTGGTTTCGTCAGCACATCTGCAATCTGCTTGTCCGTCACAATGTATAGGAGCTTCACAGCTCCTCTCTACACCATATCCCTGATATAGTGATATTTGATCTCTATGTGTTTCGACCTATCATGAAACACTGGGTTCTCGAATAGCTTCACACAACTCTGGTTATCACAAAAGATACCAGTAGCATCCAACAGGAGATCAAATAACTTAGATAGTAGCTTCCAAATCCATACTGACTCACAACTAACTGAACAGGCTGCAACATACTCTGCCTCAGCTGTACTCAGTGCTACGCAGGACTGCTTCCTACTAAACCAAGAGATCACACCTGATCCCATACTGAAACAACATCCAGATGTGCTCTTCCTATCTGTAACACTACCAGTCCAATCTAAATCAACATAACCCTACAGGTTAAACTTTTGATTCACTTCATACTTGAGCCCATAATCCACTATATCATTGAGGTACCTCAAAACATGCTTTATATCAGCCAGGTGAACACTCCTCGGATCTGTCAAGAACTGACTCAATGTGTTCACCGCAAAGCAAATATCTGGTCTCATGTTCATTAGGTACATCAAGGACCCAATCATCTGATGATACATAGAGACATCAACTGGCACAGATGAAGCATCACATAGAAGCTTCATATTCGATGCCATAGGTGTGGCCATGGCCTTGCAATCCATCATGCCAAACCTCTTCAAGATCTCTACTGCATACTTCCCTTGTCCAAGGAAGATTCCATCTGCACTTTGCCACACCTCCATGTCAAAAACAAATAGTGCATCATCCCCAAGTTCTTCATCTCGAACTCGGTAGCAAGCTTCCACTGCGTGTCGGCAATCAATCTATCTTCACCTGTAACAAATAGTTTATCTGCATACAAAAGTAGTATCACTGGATTGCCTTCCTCAACCTTGTAGTAAAGGTTGGAATCCTCTTTACTATTAGTAAATCCCAAAATGAATAGAAAGTTGTCTATCCTACCATACCAAGTTCTGCACATATATGACTCCCTGTCATGTGTCTCAGAACCAAGTGGATTCTCCACATTAACTTCTTCTTCAACTACACCATTCAAGAAGGCTGTCTTGAAATCCAGCTAGTGTATCTTCTATTTCATCACTTTTATATTTCTCTATGATGCCATCTGCAACATGCTTGATCTTGATAGATCCATATGGAAGTCATAACAAACTTCCCTTAAGGTCTTGGGACTACATCCCAAACATCATTCTTCATGATCGACGGATCATGGCATTCTTCCCATATCTTGGGAACTTCAATATCTTCAATAGATAATTTTGTTGCTGAACAAATGTTGTAGTTCTTCTTTTGTAGGTAATGGCATACGATCTTTCCTACACAACAAGTTCAATTGCATGATTAGAAAACATCTCATAGTTTTTAGAACAAATTCTTATACATAAATAAATATGTCATACAGTCATGCAATTATCTTAGCCAATGCTTCAATACAAAATTTATCCATATCCCGTAACTTTCTAGATGCCTTCCAATCTCTACCAGAACATTGTTAAGAGTGTGCACAACTCCCAAGATGTCAGCAAAGAGGTTTCATTCTAGATAAGTAGCAATGGAATTTTGTACAGTGCCATAGGCCACTTACCCATGCATATTAGTAGTATACTGTTCATCAATGCAACTATTCTAATATGCATAATACACAACCTAATTCTAGGAACATCAGTATGTACATTATTGAACAGTATGATTTAAACAATAAAATATGCAAGTAATGATAATTCAAATACTTATCTTTGTTTGTGTGCTGGGTGGACTCCCTCTGAGTCTTTGCTTCCTTGCAGGAGCTGCTGAAGTAGCTTCTTCTACACCTTTCTGTTGTGGAATGTAGAAAGATGGTCAACTCCCTCTGAATATCTGCATCCTTGCAAAAACTACTGAAGTGTGCTCCCTCTTGATCTTTGCTTCCTGGATTACCTGTCCTTGAACTTATATTCATTCTCGATCCCTATGCATGCTTGTTAGTATGATCATTGTGTTATCCTCTAGGTCTCATACATAATAAAAAATTCATTAGTATAATCTTAATATTATCAAAACACAATAATCTAAAGCATGTATAGTCAGGATCATTTCAAACACAGATAATAAACATTAGTATTCAAGGTTTCAGGGAAGTCTTCTTTTACTCATGCATATTCTTATTTGATCATACGACTCTTCTGGTTAGTTAAATCATTATTCAAGATAAGAGATATAATATGCATAAAACCATGACTATTCAAACCTATGACTTCATGAATAATCATTATCAACAACACAACAGTATAAGATCCTAACACAAGGTAGGATTCTAGTTTAATATAGGAAAAACATACCTGGATTAGCATGCTAGCTAGTTATGTCTAACATACCCGCATAATGTCTTTTGGTTCTCTTCAGTGACTTGTGCTAGTAACTTGCATGTCTCATAAGTTAACCATTGTATGACCATGTTATACATACCTCGAAAGTGGATCTTCTATGTGATCCATGACTTTGTCTTCATGTCATCATGATCTTGAACTAGAACATGATTTATCTTTCTTGGTGTACCTTTCATGTTAGCGGACAACATAAACCTCATACAACACCATAATGCATTAGTACAATCATAAGTGTCAAAACCTTAATCAATGAATATCTTCTTTTAAGGTAATACGACAAGTCTAGTAATTAATCAAGATTGTACTGTAATGATATGAAGACAAACATATCATAAACTTAACCATGAACAAAATTCGAAACATACCTGTAATCCATACCTGTCAAGATTGCTTGTAATCTCCTTATGGAAGGCCTTAGCCTCATCTCCCTCTGAAACAAGAACTTCTTCACTTATGCAGGTGACCAATCCATCATCTTCTAGGATTAAACCAATCCACTTGATTTGTAGGAACTGGATCTGGAGCTGTATTAGGGTTTGTCAGAGAAACCCCAAAAATTCAAACTTCCGAAAGGATATAAATATGCACCTTGATGAGCTGACCAGGTTGGTATATTCAGAGTTTGAAAACTGCAAAGTTTCACCCCTCGAAATTGCCTTTTAGATTTTCGGATTCACTAGGGAGGACCCTGGATTAGGGTTTGAGTTTCCCATAGCTTCACCCAACCAAAAAATTTGATTTAAAGATCTAAGCTTTGATTTTTCTGAGGAGCTTCAAGCCGTGGTCACAGATTTCAAAAATTCCCATTTTTGCAGAAGCCCTAATTTTTCACTTTTCTTATCAAAGTCCCGAACAAGGGTCTGATCAAGCTCGGCCTTCTGCCCAACCAAAAATTCTGATCTTGGTCTCTAAATTTTGATTTTGATGAGTAGCATCCAGCCGTGGTCTCTGATTACAAAAATCCCAACTTTCTCCGAAGCCGTAAATTCCGGACGCCGTGAATGAAGGTACTCAAAAATAATTATGTTTTGACAGATATATGTACCTGATTGTTTCTGGTGTAACTCCGAACTTTTCTATCCAAAGGGTCTAAAAAAGCTTCCTGAGATAGCCCGACCTATTATCTTTCCATCCCGATAGGTCTTACCTCAATTGGATTCTCTGAGAGAGAGTTATGCCAAGTGTCGCAACATGACCTATTTATGGGATAATACAGGAGAGCAAACTTGTACGGAGTGCCACGTGTCATTGTTTCAACTTCAGCCTCTAAATTTTTTTCTGAGATAGCTCGACCTGTTATATTTCCATCCCGACAGGTATGACCTCAATTGGATTCTCGAAGAGAGAGTTATGCCGAGTGTTGTAACGTGACCTGTTTATGGGATAAAACAGGAGAGCAGACTTGTACGGCGTGCCACGTGTCACTGGTTCAACATAGGCCTCTAAAATTGTTTTTGAGATATTACATTCTGTGTACTACCAATCAATTTTTATGAAATTTCATTTGGAGCTTCCTATCCCAAGTTATGACCTTTTTCCCAAGGTCACCTGATTTTGACTCAGATCTGGAAGAAGCAAAAACCCTATATTGTACAGATCATAAATCACAAAGTAAAACGAATTAGAGGTTGTCCTTTGGACACAAGGTACATGGGGATCTGATATTCGACTTGTAAAATTTTCAGATCTAAAAACTTCGCCAAAACAGATTTATAGTGAAAGTTCTACGATGACTGGTTTTTGCTATATCAAGCCCTAGCATCGTAAGTGCAACAAGTGTCATACATGCCATATCATGCCTTCTTTCAGGCTAGCTCTAATACCATGTTAAATTTTCAGAATTTACTTCAATCTGATCTAGGATCTTAACTGAGAGAACAACATGTACAACAAATCTACGACATATCAATCATGCACACAATAATGCAAGCACACAAGAGACACAGAGTTTACTTGGGGAAAACCATAAAGGTGAAAAACCCCAATAACTTCCTCAGAGATAGATAGAGCAATGATACAACCAGAATACAAGAGATAGTCTTCTCCTAGTAGCAGAGCCTCCTCCTTCACAAGTGCGCCACTCTCCCAAGTGTGAGTGAGAGAATAAAATGTGTAAAATGAGAGAGACACACTCTCTATTTATACACTAACTTGACTTGACCTTTACTCAACTAGGTCGGCCTCAACTTAACCACTTAACATAATGCTGACTAGGCCGACCCCCGCTAGGGTGGTCTAATAACCCTTTGACCCACATGGCCAACCCCTAATAGGGTGGTCTAATAAACCTTTGACCCACATAACTTATACAGGGCTGACCCCAACAAGGTGGTCTAATAACCCATCAAGTATACGTTACGACACTTACAATATAAATGACGACACTTCCATATAGAGGAATAATAACATCTCTATAGGAATACAACCACTTCTGTATAGAGGAATAATAACATCTCTATAGGAATACAATATACATATATGTGAAATACATTCCAAAGTTACATATACATCAACACTCCCTCTTAACTAGGAAGGTATTGCTCGACACAGGTCTTCTAGCACAAGCCTTCTTCTCTGGATCATCGTCACTGGATAATCATCATTGAGTCATCATCATTGTCACTGCTGTTGCTATCTCAATCAATCTCTGAATCTACTCGTCATAGGAAGTTCTACAGAGCCAGTCCTTTTTCATACTGGATGTAGGCCCACCACCTGCAGGTCTTCATCATCACTGGCCATACTATGGAATCCTCAGGACTTATTAAGTGAGTCACAAAACCTGGTTGCAGCATCCCAGGCTATTATGAGCACACAGCTCTACCTGTCGGATCTCCCAGGAGCACATTACATGTGACCCATCACAAAACCTAGCTGAAGCATCCCAGGCTGTTACGAGCACATAGCTCTACCTGTCGGATCTCCCAGGAGCACATTACATGTGATCTCAACACAAAACCTAGCTGAAGCATCCCAGGCTGTTACGAGCACACAGCTCTACCTGTCGGATATCCTAGGAGCACATTATATGTAGTCCACCACAAAACCTGGCTGAAGCATCTGAGGCCTTTTTCATCCTGTCCAAATCTCCTAGGAGCAAATTACATGTGGTCATGGAAAAACCTGGCTGAAGCATCTGAGGCCTTTTTCATCCTGTTCAGATCTCCCAGGAGCAAATTACATGCCATAGGACAAAACCTCGCAAGAGCATCTCAGGATGTTACGGGTACACAACTCCGACCTGAAGATCTCCCAGGGCACAAATTACATGTCCTCCCAGAGCAATGTATCGAAAGAGCATCCCAGGCTGTTATGGGTACGCAACTCCGACCTATAGGATCTCCCAGACATGCTCATCTGCACAACCTGATCCACGACCACAAAGTATCATCTGATACTCATCATACATCATCCTGATGTACACATAATCATCTTGATCATCATCACTGCAACATCCTGATGCATGTCATCTGGAGCAACATCCTGAAGCTCGTCATCCATGATCACCCTGATCATACAATGCATCCATCTGATGCATACCAAGTTTCTACCTGATACATATCATCATACATGATCCACCTGATCATTCAATGTATCCACCTGATACATATACAAATACATGGTCTAAGCATCCAACATGATGCATATACAAAATACATACAAATGATCCTACTGATCGTATCTAACATCCAACATGATGCGTACATACATATAAATGATCCAACTGATCATATCCAGCATCCAACATGATGCGTACATACATATATAAATGATCCAACTGATCATATCCAACATCCAACATGATGCATACATACATAGATAAAAATGATCCAACTGATCATACAAAGCAGAAACCAGAACATCATCCTGATGCTCATCATCCAGCGCTTACATCCACAGCCATGTGAAGGATCCTCCTTCCAACATGCTTGGAATGGCCTCTGCAAATGTGTCCATCACTTCTTCCTTGAAGTGTAATCAATCCGAAGAACACCAAGCCTCTCTCTGAAGTACTCGAACTTCACTCTGGCTAGTGGTTTCGTCAGCACATCTGCAATCTGCTTGTCCATCGCAATGTATAGGAGCTTCACAGCTCCTCTCTGTACCATATCCCTGATATAGTGATATTTGATCTCTATGTGTTTCGACCTGTCATGAAACATTGGGTTCTCGAATAGCTTCACACAACTCTGGTTATCACAAAAGATACCAGTAGCATCCAACGGGAGATCAAATAACTCAGATAGTAGCTTCTGAAGCCATACTGTCTCACAACTAGCTGAACAGGCTGCAACATACTCTGACTCATTTGTACTCAGTGCTACGCAGGACTGCTTCCTGCTAAAACAAGATATCACACCTGATCCCATACTGAAGCAACATCCAGATGTGCTCTTCCTATCTGCAGCACTGCCAATACAATCTAAATCAACATAACCCTACAGGTTAAACTTTTGATTCACTTCATACTTGAGCCCATAATCCACTGTACCCTTCAGGTACCTCAAAACATGCTTTATAGCAACCAGGTGAACACTCCTCGGATACGTTAGGAACTGGCTCAATGTGTTCACCGCAAAGCAAATATATGGTCTCGTGTTCATCAGGTACATCAAGGACCCAATCATCTGATGATACATAGAGACATCAACCGGCACAGATGAAGCATCACATAGAAGCTTCAGATTCGATGCCATAGGTGTGGCCATGGCCTTGCAATCCATCATCCCTCTTCAGGATCTCTACTACATACTTCCCTTTTCCAAGGAAGATTCCATCTGCACTCTACCACACCTCCATGCCAAAAACAAATAGTGCATCATCCCCATGTTCTTCATCTCGAACTCGGCAGCAAGCTTCCGCCGCGTGTTGGCAATCAATCTATATTCACCTGTAACAAATAGTTTATCTGCATACAAAAGTAGTATCACTGGATTGCCTTCCTCAACCTTGTAGTAAAGGTTGGAATCCGCTTTACTATTAGTAAAGCCCAAAATGGATAGAAAGTTGTCTATCCTACCATACCAAGTTCTGCACATATATGACTCCCTGTCATGTGTCTCAGAACCAAGTGGCTTCTCCACATACACTTCTTCTTCAACTACACCATTCAAGAAGGTTGTCTTGAAATCCAGCTAGTGTATCTTCTATTTCATCACTTTTATATTTCTCTATGCTGTCGTCTGCAACATGCTTGATCTTGATAGATCCATATGGAAGTCATAACAAACTTCCCTTAAGGTCTTGGGACTACATCCCAAACATCATTCTTCATGATCGACGGATCATGGCATTCTTCCCATATCCTGGGAACTTCAATATCTTCAATAGATAATTTTGTTGCTGAACAAATGTTGTAGTTCTTCTTTTGTAGGTGATGGCATACGATCTTTCCTACACAACAAGTTAAATTGCATGATTAGAAAACATCTCATAGTTTTCAGAACAAATTCTTATACATAAATAAATATGTCATACAGTCATGCAATTATCTTAGCCAATGCTTCAATACAACATTTATCCATATCCTGTAACTTTCTATATGCCTTCCAATCTCTACTAGAACATTGTTAAGAGTGTGCACAACTCCCAAGATGTCAGCAAAGAGGTTTCATTCTAGATAAGTAGCAATAGAATGTTGTACAGTGCCATAGGCCACTTACCCATGCATATTAGTAGTATACTGTTCATCAATGCAACTATTCTAATATGCATAATACACAACCTAATTCTAGGAACATCAGTATATACATTATTGAACAGTATTATTTAAACAATAAAATATGCAAGTAATGATAATTCAAATACTTATCTTTGTTTGTGTGCTGGGTGGACTCCCTCTGAGTCTTTGCTTCCTTGCAGGAGCTGCTGAAGTAGCTTCTTCTACACCTTTCTGTTGTGGAATGTAGAAAGATGGTCAACTCCCTCTGAATATCTGCATCCTTGCAGAAACTACTGAAGTGTGCTCCCTCTTGATCTTTGCTTCCTGGATTACCTGTCCTTGAACTTATATTCATTCTCGATCCCTATGCATGCTTGTTAGTATGATCATTGTGTTATCCTCTAGGTCTCATACATAATCAAAAATTCATTAGTATAATCTTAATATTATCAAAACACAATAATCTAAAGCATGTATAGTCAAGATCATTTCAAACACAAATAATAAACATTAGTATTCAAGGTTTCAGGGAAGTCTTCTTTTACTCATGCATATTCTTATTTGATCATACGACTCTTCTGGTTAGTTAAATCATTAATCAAGATAAGAGATATAATATGCATAAAACCATGACTATTCAAACCTATGACTTCATGAATAATCATTATCAACAACACAACAGTATAAGATCCTAACACAAGGTAGGATTGTAGTTTGATATAGGAAAAAAATACCTATATTAGCATGCTAGCTAGTTATGTCTAACATACCCGCATAATGTCTTTTGGTTCTCTTCAGTGACTTGCTAGTAACCTGTATGTCTCATAAGTTAACCATTGTATGACCAAGTTATACATACCTCAAAAGTGGATCTTCTATGTGATCCATGACTTTGTCTTCATGTCATCATGATCTTGAACTAGAACATGATTTGTCTTTCTTGGTGTACCTTTCATGTTAGCAGACAACATAAACCTCATACAACACCATAATGCATTATTACAATCATAAGTGTCAAAACCTTAATCAATGAATATCTTCTATTAAGATAATACGACGAGTCTAGTAATTAATCAAGATTGTACTATAATGATATGAAGACAAACATATCATAAACTTAAACATGAACAGAATTCGAAACATACATGTAATCCATACCTATCAAGATTGCTTGTAATCTTCTTATGGAAGGCCTTAGCCTCATCTCCCTCTAAAACAAGAACTTCTTCACTTATGCAGTTGACTAATCCATCCTCTTCTAGGATTAAACTAATCCACTTGATTTGTAGGAACTGGATCTAGATCTGTATTAGGGTTTGTCAGAGAAACCCCAAAAATTCAAACTTTGAATTTCAAACTTATGAAATGATAGAAATATGCACCTTGATGAGCTGATCAAGTTGGTATATTCAGAATTTGAAAAATGCAAAGTTTCACCCCTCGAAATTGCCTTTTAGATTTCCGGATTCACTAGGGAGGACCCTGGATTAGGGTTTGAGTTTCCCAGAGCTTCACCCAACCGAAAATTTTGATTAAAAGCTTTAAGCTTCGATTTTTCTAAGGAGCTTCAAGCCGTGGTAATAGATTTCAAAAATTCCCATTTTTGCAGAAGCCCTAATTTTCCACTTTTCTAATCAAAATCTCGAAATAGGGTCTGATCAAGCCCGGCCTTCTACCCAACCAAAAATTCTGATCTTGGTCTTTAAATTTCGATTTTGATGAGTAGCATCCAGCCATGGTCTCCGATTACAAAAATTCAAACTTTCTCCGAAGCCCTAAATTCCGGAAGCCATGAATGAAGGTACTCAAAGTACAATGAATTAGAGGTTGTCCTTTGGACACAAGGTACATGGGGATTTGATATTCGACCTGTAAAAGTTTCAGATCCGAAAACTTCGCCAAAACAGATTTATAGCGAAATTTCTACGATGACTGGTTTTTGCTATATGAAGCCCTAGCATCGTAAGTGCAACAAGTGTAATACATGCCATATCATGCCTTCTTTCAGGATAGCTCTGATACCATGTTAAATTTTCAGAATTTACTTCAATCTGATCTAGGATCTTAACTGAGAGAACAACGTGTACAACAAATCTACAGCATATCAATCATGCACACAATAATGCAAGCACACAAGAGACACAGAGTTTACTTGGGGAAAACCATAAAGGTGAAAAACCCCAATAACTTCCTCAGAGATAGATAGAGCAATGATACAACTAGAATACAAGAGATATCTTCTTCTATTAGTAGAGCCTCCTCCTCCACAAGTGCGCCACTCTCCCAAGTGTGAGTGAGAGAATAGAATGTGTAAAATGAGAGAGACACACTCTTTATTTATACACTAACTTGACTTGACCTTTACTCAACTAGGTCGGCCTCAACTTAACCACTTAACATAATGCTGACTGGGCCGACCCCCACTAGGGTGGTCTAATAACCCTTTGACCCACATGGACGACCCTCAATAGGGTGGTCTAATAACCCTTTGACCCACATGACTTATATAGGGATGACCCCAACAAGGTGGTCTAATAACCCATCAAGTATAAGTTACAACACTTATAATATAAATGACGACACTTCCGTATAGAGGAATAATAACATCTCTATAGGAATACAACCACTTCCGTATAGAGGAATAATAACATCTCTATAGCAATACAATATACATATATGTGAAATACATTCCGAAGTTACATATACATCAACACTTTCCATGATGAGTATGACCAATATAGAAAGGGAAGTTTTGCACTCCCTAGGTACGCAAGATAGATTTCTTACTTTCCTGTATTTGCATGTATTTCTCATTCCAGGGATATCGAGATAGAGTCTCATGAATAGCCTTTTTTATGTGCTCCCATACAATCTTTTTTTCTGTACATTTTCCTGATAAAATTCTCTTATTTTGTTCCTTCCAAGTCTCCCAGAGGAGGAAGCCCATGAACAACTGCTAGATTCTGTTAGTTATTCGGCCGTGGAAAGTTTCACCTCTCCAATCCTTGATAGATGTTGCGGGGTTATTACGAACCCTATCATATATACAAAATATCACGGCTCCTCAATCCCATAGGTCAAAGACAAAGCTGCATGCGTCTAGGAGGTGAGTTATCGTCTTGTTGTTTTCTTCGCACAGAATGTGGAATGATGGCCCCGCAAAACCCCTTTTTATTAGGTTGTCCCATGTCAAGATACGGCCTTTGAGAACAAGCCATAGGAACAGATTTATTTTTGGCCATAGGTTACTGGATCACAGATTCTTCCATTCATGGCTTAAAGTTTGATCCCCAGTCAGATCCTACAGGGAATAAGATTCCTAGAGAGAGAACATACATTTAGTGGAGTAACCCCATCAGAGAATATCAGGTCCTTCCTGATCTTTTATTCTCCTTTTCAAGAGGTGGTCATATATGGTTTCCCCTTCCTCAATTCCGTAATTATCTCTCCACCAGTCAATCGGTTTCCAATTTCGAAATCCACAATCATTCGCTTCCTCCTTCCAATAATGGTTAACTTTCCTCCAGGCTAGCTCCTGAAGAAATAGAGGGGTTTGGATATTTGACAAAATATTCTGGAATATTGGATGTTGTTTCCAAGAATATATCCATAAGTTGGCCGAAGAGCCCTCCCTTACTTCCCAAAAACTGTGTTTCTTGATTAAATTCCTCCCATCCCTCAACATCTTCCAAATATGAGATACTGCTTTAGGCCCATCAATTCTGATTAAGTTTTGTTGGGGTACATTCGGAGTGTATTTGTGGGACCAAAGTCTTGCCTAGGGTTCCTCGGAATAGTTAATCCATCTCCACCATACTTTCACCCCACATACTTTGTTGAGCCTTCCAGGATCATGCAGGCCTAGACCCCAATATTTCTTTGGATGATAAAGAGTGTCCCAGTCCACAAGGGGTTATTTGCGATGATCTGTTGCGCCTCCCTAGAGAAAGGTTCTTTCGATACTTTGAATTTATTTCATCATTGATTTTGGAGATGCTAGAACATATAACAAATATAGAGGCATTTCCTATAAGACAGACTTCACTAAGACCATTCTTCTAGGGAAATTTAAATCCTGTAAGGTCCAACCCGATAGTTTCTCCTTCATCTTTCTTAGGAGTTCTTCCTAGGAAATTATTTTTCAGAATAGAGGATGAAAGGGGGGTGTCAATATATTTGGACAGAATGGAGCTCCTTTGGAAACCCAAAATCCGAAGGATATTTCGTTGGGTAAATGGTGGGGTGTTGAAGAAAAAGACCTAGGACTTTTCCTCATTGATGGTTAGCCCCGAAGCTTTGAGAAAGAGATTTAATCCTTTCTTCAAATTTCTAGCTTGCTACACCGATGAGTGCCCCATGAGGAGCATATCATCTATGAATTGCTGATGAGTCAAAGGCTGATCGTAAGGAGGGAAGCAGAGGCCTTTAAGGGCCTGTTGGTTCACCATATGAGTGATAAGATGGCCTAGATCCTCAGTCATTAAAACAAAAATCAAAGGGGATAGGGGATCTCCTTGTATGATACCCTGAGAAGGTTTAAACACATCTGAATGAGCCTCGTTAATTAGAATGGAAAAGAAGGCCGAAGATGTTAGATTACCTATCCATCGGATCCATTTTTCTACAAATCCAAAAGAGGCCATCATCTTCTTCATGAAATTCCAGTTTAGCTTATCATAGGCTTTAGAAAGATCGAGTTTCATTATCATTCCCTATTTTTTAGTCACTTTGAGGGAGTGTAAAACTTCATGAGCTAAAATTACCCCATCCAAGATTTGTCTCCCGTTTATGAACCCTAATTGTCAAGGAGATATTACTGTAGGAAGAAGGGGTTTGAGACGATTAGCCAGAACTTTAGTGATAATTTTGTAGATAATATTGCAAAGAGCGATGGGTCTAAACATACTTGGATTGTCTGCCATTGAGGTTTTAGGCACCAAAGTTATAAAGGTTGAGTTAAGAGCCAGAAGAACTCCTTACATTCTCCTAGACTCCTGAACGACTTCCCAGACCTCATGCTTGATCAGATTCTAGAAGTGGTGAAAAAACTTTGTAGTGAAACCATTAGGGACCGGGGATTTTCCATCTTCCATTTGGTTGATTGCATCTTCAAATTCTAGCATCGCTACTGGCCTGATCAACACCTCATTCTGCTCTTCCATAACCATCTTGGGGATTATCCTTGTAATTTCCCTGATGGCCTCTACCCTGTCCATATTAGGTTCAGTAAGCAAGGATTTGAAGTAGGAAATCATTTCCTTCTCGATTTCGTCATGAGTGTTCACTGTCTATCCATATTGGGTTTTCATAGTGGATATTCTATTATGGTTCCTATTTTGGATGGTTTATCGATGAAAGAATTTGGTATTTCTATCCCCATCCTTCAACCAACGGTTCCGTGACTTTTGTTTCCAGAGAATTTCTTCTTGTTTTTCCCTTTTGGTGAGTTTCTCTAAAAACAAAATTTTCTTTGTAACAGAGGTCATTTGTGAGACCCTCCATCATGATGTCCTTCTAAATTTATTCCATTTGTTGTTCCAACTTGAATTTTTCTTGAAAAATATTTTCGAATACCTCTTTATTCCAGGTCTTCAATTTTTCCTTAAGAAGCTTCATTTTTTGTTGGAATTGATACATCTTGGTGCCTTGGGGGGGAACTAGTGATTGCCATTAGGTATCCCTTTGGGTGTGGAAGTCAGGATGGGTTAGCCAAAATTGTTCAAAACGGAAAGGGTGTTTCACTTTGATTCCTATGTTACTCCAAACTAAATAATCGACCAATGATCTGAGCCTACCGCTGGAAGGAACCGAGATGCCAGAGCTCCACCGAAAAACATTATACTCTCAGAAATTAAAAATATGTCAGGTCAAGCTGCTACTTGATGTTCACCTCCCCTTCTGTTGTTCCAAGTGAGGTCGCCACTACCCATTCCTATATCCACCAGGTGGCTAGAATCAATAAATTCATCAAACAGGTTACTCTCCTGGGTTACAAGTCTTCGGCCTCCTTTTTTTCCGTGAGAGTATGATTCATATTGAAATCGCGTCCAATAATCCAATGTTGTCCTACAAAATCATCCTGCATTATGTTTAGAGAAATGAGGAATTTTCTCTTTAGTGGATAGCTTCTAGGGCCATAGATATTGGAAATGACTCCCCGAGTGTTTGTTCCCAAGATGTGAAACTCAACCGACAGACTAAAAGTCATAAAAACAAATTTTCTACAAGGATCTGCTTTGGATCCCAAAGGATCACCATGCCACCAGATTATTCTACTGCATCGAGCATCATAATTTGATAGTCTCTCCAAAAATTTCTAGCCCTAACTTTCAGTTTCCCCTCAGAGCATTTGGTTTCCTGTAAAAAAACTATAGACAATTTCTCCATTAAAATCTTCATTTTCAAGGATTTGATCTTTTGAGAGCCATTGGACCCCTGAATAATCCAGGATAGAATATTCATTAGGCAAGATAACAAACAGAAAGAAGGGCTTCCTAAATCGTTGGGTATTGACCTAAGTCCACAAGTTGTCCCCCAACTTCCCCAGTCGATTCTCTATTATTCTTCCTTCCCCTCTCCGCTCCTCCATCTTTATTCTTTTGCTTGGTTTCTTTAAGTCTTAGGGGTCTAATTCCAAGATCGGGGGTAGGTTTGACTTTAAGGATAGCTTCCTTTAGGAGTTGGAGTTGTTTTTAAGGTATTGATTTAACGTCCTTCTTCCTGCAGGCTTCTTTAATGCCATCCAGATCCATCTCCCCCATTTCCATTTCATCTCCATCTTCTTCCATCTTATCCCCTTCTGGTGGAGTTTCAGGTTGTTGAGTAATATTATTGGTTCCTCCTTTTTCGGGGGATGAAGGTTTCAAGGTATTTTGATGTGTCTGTTGTTCCCCCGGGGCAACCAACGAGTCAAGGTCTATTTATTCCAATACTGCGAAACTGTTAGGCGTATTTTCTTTCTTGTTTAAGTCTGGACCATTCTACTTCCTTCCTGTCCTTTTTTTGTTGGTAACCCTAACATACCCTTCCACATTTGTTGTCTCCTTTGCTCTATTTGGGGTTTGTTTTGATTTCAGAAGGGGTCAATCCCGAAATAGATGTCTGTGCGCATGGCATCGACGGCATCAAAAGGGGATATGTTCATAGTCTAGGGTTTGAAACCACTCAAAGTCTTCCCTAGTAAGGTTTATCCCCTCCGAGAGATCTTCAGAGATATTAATATAAACACAGATTCGAGCCTAAGAGACATACCTTCCTTGTTTGGTGAGATCTGAGATCTTCACAAATTGTCCAATGGTATTTCCTATGGCTTCCAAGATCTTTGAATCCCAGTATTCAATAGGAAAAGAGTACAGTTGGATCCAAACAGGGGCAATGGATAGATATTCCTTCTCTGGATTGAAATGATCTCTCCATACTCTAAGGTAGAGGTTGAACAAATAATAGAAATAAGGTCGTCCTTCAAGTATCTTCTCCCAATCTTCAATCTTAAAGAAAGCCACTGTGAAAAAACACTTAGAGCCTAGCAATAGATCGTAATGGGCCTTTGGCTTCAAAGTGGTGGTAATCCACTAGATTAGTGCTTTTTTGGATGGTGAGATGCTGATAAACTTTCTGATTAGGGAATGGTCTATTATGTATTGGATCTTTTCTTTGATTTCCGTAGGAACCACTGTTAGGGAAGGGATATTGACATATTTGGGATATAGGAGCCCAGACTGGGAAGCCCTTGAGGTGGTGGATGTTGAGCAGCGGAGCCTATAAATCCCTCTCCTCCGATTCTAATCTCCATTTCTTTTGATTGAGCAGCCCCTTGCCATTGCTATGATCCTGGCGAGAGAGGAGGGACTGCGCCCCCCGACTACTTTTCATCTAAAGAAAATCAGGAGAAAAACTGTGTAAGAACCCTACTACCTTCAAAGTTCTGCGGCTCGAATTTTTTCAGCCTCTCAAGTAGTTCAGTCATCTTCAAGAATACGACTTTGAACTTACATGCTTTTTTTCGACGTCAGTTGAATGTTGATACCATAACTCTGGCGTCGATTATTTATGGGTTAGTCAACATTCATTCGTCAAGAACAGGACATTCGATCGATTTTTTTTTTCAAATAATTTATAAATGTTTCTTATTAGGCGTTCCGTCAACATTCATTCAAAGTTCCTTTTGCATGTGAGCAGCATTATTTTTATGGAACAACGACATTTGTTTTTGTTCAAGGAAATTGTATATGTGGCTTATTGAACGTTTAGCCGACATTAGTTCCATGTTAAAAACATCCCTTTTTAGATGTTCATTCCATGTTAGGTACATAGACGCAGCTTATCACGGACGTTTAGTCGACGTTAGTTCCACATTAGAAATGTCACTTTTTGGGCATTCATTCCACGTTAGGTCCATGTTAGAAGTGGTTTATTAGATGTTTATCTGACGTTATTTCCATGTTAGAAACATCTCTTTTCGGATGTTCATTCCATGTTAGGTCCAAGTTCCAAGCTTAGTTTTCCATACATTTGTTCCATGTTAAATGGTGTTTCGTTTTGGACATTCCACCGACACTAGGGAACATTTCCTTTTGGATTTGTAACCGATGTTCAATCGACATTATCGAAGACATAAATCTATGGATTTATGACTGAATTTAGAATCGACATCATGCTGATGCAAAAATACATTGAATGAGACACATAAATCTAGTAGTGTAACATTCTTTAGAGTAATTAGATATGTATTGTTAGGACAAATAGAAAGAGGAAAAAGAAACTAGGAAATTAAAATCTCAAAGTTACTTAGTAGAATATTGTTTTTTTTTTTTTTTTCTGGGATTTTAGATTGATAATAAATTTTCAAAGATATTTTGGTTTTCTTGATTTAGGATTTCATGCACCAATTGTGATTGTAGATATCACCTATATGGACATATATGTAATACATGTAAATAAAATTCTTATAATTTTTAATCTTGAAACATTTGACCTAAAAACCTATATAACACTAACTCACAACTCCTAGTCATTATCCCTTAAAAACTCTATATCTCTTTTTCTCTAATCCATAAGACCTAAAACCTTAATAGCAACTAAACCTTATAATCTTTATAATGTGTAACCCCTTATCCATACAACCCTTATAACTGTGAAACATATATCCACTATAATATAATCTTTATAAACCTTTAACCTAACCTCTTTAGGTACATTAATGTTAACCATTGTAACCCATCACACATAATTCCTATATTTCATGAATTTTAGTCCTTATTATGAATAAACCATATAAACACTAATATTAACTTTAATTATCTCGAATGCCTAAAAACGTAACCATAATGAACCTTTCTAAACCCTTGCACTTATAATCCTTAGTTTAGAAAGATTTAACATTTATCATGCACAATGCCTTTAAGAACTAATCCCTAGTTCCTCTAGCACTTACAATTATAATCCCTAGTTCTTGAAACATTTATCATTTATTATCCCTAATGCCTTTAAATGTTAGTCCATGGATCCTCTACCTATAAACTCCTACAACCTTTATAACCTATAGATCCTAATTCGTAAAAACCTTATCACGCAACTAATACATATTTTTGGAGGAGCCTAGTCGACTCGTCAACGAGGTCCCCTTGACCGACCGCAGATAGGTTGGTCCAGTCAGTCAGACAATTAGCCAATTGAACCATAATTTATAATTGATTAACTACCTTGTAACTTGTATAAATAGGCCAGTGAGCCAGAAGATAAAGAGCACTACTTTTGTACATGTCTAACTTCTTGTGATAATAAAGACTCTTGTTCCTATGGTCCCTACTACTCTATTTATTTTTCTCTCATTATGTATGTATGATTTTATATGCCATGTATCTTTATATATTTTGTATGTAGTAATACTCATAACCTCCTATAATCCCATAGATTACAACATTGGTTATGTTCTTAGTAGTACTAACCCTGGACATGAAAATATCATATATATGTAAATACTGAGTGAGGAAAAAATTAGAAAGGGGTGGAACAAGAAAATTGCAAACTACACATAGAACTATGTTAGAAGAAACAAGTTAACACTTGCACAATCCAAAGAAAAATTCTTCACTGAGTCCCATGAACGATTCATAGAAGTTGTCCCCCGTGACATAAATAAATTACACCATGTCATTCATGAGAAAGTTAGATGTCCATAATGAAAGACCATTAATGAACAAGCTCAATAACAAAGGAAGAATGAACATATATGAGTGTCTCGAAAAGATATGCAATGATTTTGGTGAAGAACAAGCTATGGAAGAGAGAACTCCAGTTGAATATGTGTAAAGCAGATTCTATACCGACTTTCATGAAGGATTTTTTCGTACAACACTGACATTGTTATATAAGTTTCTAATTGAAAAAGGATTCGGTCACATCATCGAGCCATGACCTTTGTTGGGCCTTCCTGCTTCATCAAACTAGGAGCAAAAGAAAAAAGAATGGGAACGCTTTGTCAACAAACATGAGTGGGAATACTTTCTTAATAAATGAAATCCATTGTTGAGTCCCCTTTTGATGAGCAATAAGAGTTGGGTTGGCATTGAGGGGTCGTCGAAAATGTGTGTTGAATAGAAGGATGATTCTAGTCAACAAAGAAATTAGAGAATGAAGCCCGACAAGATGCTCAACAAGAAGCCAAGTCTTCCTTGATGAAATAAATGTCGAGCCAATCATAAGAAAATAACATATATTTAGAAAATAGAAAGAGTAAAAAGGTTCAAGCAATAGGAGCAGTTAAGGGACATTGCAAGTCCACTGCATAATAGAACAAAAGACCATCCTGCGTTGAGGGAAATTCGACCAAATGAGAGAGAGGGTTAGGTGTTGACACCGTTAGAGTGGTCGCACGTGATGGCGCTGACCTTGTAGTATTTTCATATTGCCATCCATGATGCCTAGACCCTCGTCGAGTCTTTGTCGATGATAATGATGATTGGATCGACTATCAAACAAATAGTTTTAATATTCCTCTTTACCCTACCTTGTTGTAATCAAAATGTAAAGATGTAAAGATGTATTAGTTCTTGGCAAGGAGCTCAAGGCCAAGGTCTTGCCAGTGAATGTGATTTTATGGTTAAACTCTGCATTAGTTAAAGCATGGTGATTTCATGTATATGATGTAAAATTCAAATGACGAATTAATGAAAATTAGACCTAGAAGACTAAATGTGCAAATGAAACTGAACAAAGGGCGATGGTATCCAATAGGGAGAGAGGTTAGATACTAGTTGAGCTTTGGGAAAGCCAATAATGATGACTAGATGTCATAATTCAAATCTAATAATGATAACTAGATGTCATAATTTCTTTGGGCATTGAAAAGAGGGCATGTTGATTCGTTTGCTCATTAACATCTTAGACTAAAGGTATGAACTTGAGTGTTGCGAGATAATGCAATACTTGTGTAAGAAGACAAATGACCTCTTGTTTTCCTATGAATCGAACATAAGCTATTAACTAATGCAAAATACGAGTAATAGCATCACTATTATTAGCGTTATTATGACCCAACGACCCAAAAGAGAATTATCATTTCTCATGATCAAAAGGACGTAAATAATTATATGAGTGAATGAACATAGTTTATAAAGGGGAAACTAATTATGAATTTAAATGATTATTATTAAATTCGTAGAAGTTTTACTAGGATCTAAATGGAAGCAAATTCCATTTTCAAAAAGTGATTTAATATTTAAAGCCATTATATGTGTGTGTTGTAATACAAATTTATTATTGAAAAATAATAGCATTACATTTATTATTAGAAAATCATACCAAAAAAGGTGTTACTTATGGTATTAAAACACACCATCCTTAATATATACAAATATATAAATGATGCATCTTATATAAGAAATCATGTTTTTATATCATATACGGAAGATTGAATTAGCAATATCATAACCAATACTTTTAGGGTTTTGCATTCAAAAGAAACGGTTGAACCAACTGAATGTGGTTTGGTCCATTGTTTTTTACGCTCCTTGCTTCTATGAAGGAGCGGCGTGAGAATGGGAGATGGATCCATCCCCTGCTCAAATATATATTGTTTTGACAAGAAGAAGTTGGGGAACGATCTCTGTGAGGTGTTTGATTCCATTTTTATAAATGCTTTGAATTTTGTTTTTGTATTGTTTACCATTAGTTTAATCCGAGAGCTCAATTATCTAAATGACAATCCGTAATAATTAAATTGGAAGAGCAGGGAACTCTATTAACTTAAAGGTTTACGGTGAGCTCTATCCTTGGGTTTATTAATACTAAAAGATCTATTGTTTAATTTTCCATTCAAAATTATCTATTATTTAATTTTCTAAGCCAAATTCCAATACTTGAATGGCAAGGGTCGACAAAACTATATATTTGAGTACGAACAATATAGAATTCCTTTATACGATGATTAAGAGACAAAAGTTTTAGTGATTTAGCTTGAAAGAGTCAAGTCATCTTATCATCTCAGAGTTGAGCCTTTTTATTTAAATAGTTGAACTCTAGTTTAATAATTATTGAGGGAAGAACCTTATGCTAGTTTAAGAACCAAACTCATTATTTGAGAAACAATATTACTATGTGGAAGTCGATCTTACATACTTAATGTTCAAACGTTTTATTTGTTGAGAGAGTGGTTATGTCCTTAATATACAAGTCAAGTTGATGAATCTTAAGAACGATTTCTTGGTTCGTTTACTTAGTGGATACCTTGTCCAACTCGGGGGTGGTCTCTCAGCTGAAAGAGTATAGCTTAATAAAATACTTATGGTTGGCTGGAAAGTGGCAGTAGCACATCCCATCGCCATAGACACTTCATTCAAGATAAGTACTCATTAATTGCTTTATAGTTATTGCTTGATTGTGTTTAAGAGTTTAAAAGTTCATTAATGTGTAGAGATATTATCATGATGAATTGATAACAATGTCATGGTAGAAGTATTAAGTTATTTATTTAACTGATATATGATGTATATGCTACCTCATTTAAACCAGGAACATATATGGTAGTTATAGCATGTTTACTACATTTTAAAAATGAATAAAATGCATGAGAAATAATGCATAATATGAAGCATGTAAACTAATATGAACAAGAAGTAGAATGAACATTGCATCTTTCTAGGAAGCATATAAACTTACCAATAAACTAGTGTGATTCACCTACCTGTGATTCACCTACCAATAAACTAGTGTGATTCATGATGGCTTAGAATTGATAATTAAAATGAACATGTAAGTAGGTGAAAGATTTGGAATCATATCAAAGAAGCATCTTAATAAGCATAGTATTATTCGCAATTAGTTATGGTTGATTTGCTATTACTTTATGTCTAATTGTAAATGGTAAAAAATAGAAAGATTAATTCCCAGGACATGAGAAAGAATAAGTCCTTAGGAATATTTCTTGATTTGCTATTACTTTATGTCTAATTGTAAATGGTAAAAAATAGAAAGATTAATTCCCAGGACATGAGAAAGAATAAGTCCTTAGGACTATTTCTTGAATAATCAGCATTAATAATATGATTATCTTAATTTGATTGAAAATTCCTTTAGTAGATTAAAATCGACTTTAGTAGATTAAAATCGATTTAGTAGATTAAAATCGATAAGAAAGAGTTGAGGAAGTATAGTCATAGTGACTAGTGTGAACTTTCACTTTCCTTATGAATGAGGTGCTAACATACTAATACCATGATGCATATTTCCACCAATAAGGATTATTACTTTTGTTACACTTAAAAGCTAACTAAGCCAGTATAAAGTTGTTAGTTATTAATTATATTAGCTATTTAGTATGTTTCACACAACTGAACTATGAGTACTAATAAAGCCTTGTTGCATTCAGTTGTGAGATGACACTTAGTTAAGGTAGTAGACTCTTAACATATAAGTAATTATGGAATATATTATATGATTCCTTGCATGTCTTAATTACTATGAGAGATCTTGGTGAAAGTATGACAATTAGTTTTGTAATTAATGCCATGTTGCATTAGCAATGATTGTTATATACAAGTATGTAGCTTGGGGAATTTTGGTTGTTGTTATGAATAATACTTTATCATGTTTTTCTTGAAAGAAAATTTTTATACCCCATATCTCAATTAGATATAGAGGGTATTGGGTATCTTACAATAGTCGAGCAAGATTTACAACTTGGACTTGACGATAACATCATATGGAGTTGACTTAATCAATGTGGGCGAATTACATATCGACTATTGATTCAACGACCAAACTGTGGTAATTGGATTAAATTCATGCTCGATTTCTGAAGAAACTCTTTTAATTTATTCTATTCAGATCATATCGAGGTACCCCCCATGCCAACAACATTATTGATTGGAGCAACCTAACCATTAGAGACTCGACCTAGTGAGAAGGATTCTATAGAATAAGTGTGTCTGTCTTGGAACAAATATCATCGACAAGAATTCAATGATAAAGAAGATTGTGAAACAATAAGTCAGTCAGTTAGGCATTTAGATCTAGTAAGTATTCAAACACAACGTCAAAATTTTAGTTCTGTTAAAATGGCTTATCGAATTCCAATAAATACTCATATCTATGAAGGGGATAGCAACCCTAAGAAACATTGGTTTGTATGTGAAGCTCTCTAGAAAGTTCTAGAAAGCTAACCTCATCGAAGATGAGAAATAATAAATTGCACAGTTTACAGGTGGCCTTTAGAATAGGGCGCTTATATTGTACATGAATTTCATTAAAGACTGTGCCAAGACAAAAAAACAAATTAAGAATAATTTCTTATATTTTTCCAAAGCATACGACACCAAGCATCTAGCCAAGAACAAATTAAAAGAAATCACTCAAATAATGGGAGAAATAGTACGAGAGTATGATGGAAGATTCAAATACCTCCTTAGTCAAATGCCATAAAAAATGGAACAAGCTATTGTGATCCAGTTTTTTATTGCAAGTCTACAACCATGAATCAAAACTCCACTGCTATTGCATGAATACATGACATACAACGATTTTTTTTAAAAACCTTTAAGAGTTTATCCGAATGCAGATTACTCGGTTGGACCTATCGAGAGACTACTAGAAGAAAAAATACAAACAATACAAAGATCACCTTAGAACCTTACTATGAGACATAACGAGTTATGGTGTACCACATGCTTGTTATAAGGCCATGCAAGAGATAACTATCCCTAAAATGAGCGGAAAATATATCAGGGTGATGAAAATGCATATCAAGAAGAAGAAGACAGTTCTAAGATGACCCAACACAATTTACAAAAGAGAGAATACCGTAGAACTTTTGCACGACTCAGACAAGCTACTTCTGTGACATATGAAAAATATTTGAGCCCCATTCAATTGCATAATGACCTTACAATGATGAAAACATAAAACCGAAATGGTGTGGCATGTGTCAGACATCGCAACACATGACTACCAAATATATCAAACATTTGAAGACAAAATCAAATCCTCATATAGTTTACCAAGCATAGAAAATTGACCACAATAATTAGAAAGGTCGAGACTTCCACAAAAACAACCGGTATAATATTGGAATCAAATGACAAGGAAGATATAGTGATTGAGGAACATACAAAAACAATCAAGGAATTCTCCCAATGGTTCAAGGAAATCAACGTTGCTTCATCTATTATAGTGAAGAACATTTGAGTCCATACTGTCACTGGAAGGACATGATGTACCTCAAATTTTGTACAAAATGTGGGGTGGGGGAACATAATTTATAACAGTTCCCCATCTTGTTAGAATCACTTCATAATAAAAATAATGCTAATCTCTTGTCTATTGTTTATAAACACGAAGCATTGAATACTCAAAAATTGCAAATAATCACTAGGAAAGGAACAAAGACTAGAGGGGACAATCCCCACATCATGAGAATACAAAGAAAAGAAGATAGCTATCCTAATCCATTAAAGCAAAGAAGAATATTTAACAATTCCACAAAAATATTTGAAGAAATCGCTTCCAAAGAAAATACTGTAGAATCGAGAAACAAAACACTTAATGAGTTATTGCAACTTCTAATGAAGGAAGAAGCTATTGCATGACTAATCTATTTAATGTATCTCATCATGAACAATTCAGGAAATGAAAGGATTCCTAAATATCTCTACAGTCTAAATCAAAAAGCTAAAATCGATATCAACCCTCTAGTTGACCTTGAATTCAAAGGGTTTTGCATCTCGCAAGTCATCATTGACTTTGGGTCACGGGACAATATAATGACACTATCTACCTGGGAAATCCTAGGCCAACCATAACTAGAGGAGTCGAGCATTTATCTTAAAATTTCCAATCAAGGATTGATTGAACCCATTGGTGTTTGGAAAAACATTAATAATGAAATAATGTGTATTAAAAGTCATATTTATTTTAAAGAATCGATCCAACAGAAGGATACAAATCCTTCTCAGTGCTAGTTGATTGATCTTGGGGATGGAAAATGAAAGATTCCATTTCACTCGAAAGAGACAGAATAAAATTGAAATGTGAAGGTAAAATATTCATAGTACCTACCCATCCATCTCAAGGGAAACCTTGGTCATAACCAGATGATAATGATGGATATATAAGGAAATTATATCAGGTGATGCAGGATAATGAAGATTGAGTAGAACCAAATTAATTTGGAAAAATTCATTTCGAGTCACCCATGTTGGCTGGGAAAAATTCAGACTCAGAACTGTATGACTAGAAAATAGAAAACTATGAGGCACATGTGAGAGATTGCTACTTGTTTGAATTTATTCCTCATTGTATGCACAAACGTGTTATGCAATGTCTCTCATACAAAAAATATTCGAAAAGAAAACAAGGGATTACCCATCCCTAGTACCAATAAAAATCCAATTGACCAAAATTCCTCCATTGAGCTATAAAGAATGAGAATTTCCAATACTACACGTTAAAGAAGTATCCAAAAATGACAGAGAGGAAGTTTGACTACAATGCTTAGTAGAAAATTTTACAGGCCAAGCCACTCAATGGTGGGACACATAAGTCACGCACGTAGACATGGATGACAGCATCTACATTTTTATTGAAATATTTGGCAGAAGGAAATTAATCGCTAAATCCCAGATCCAAAATTTTGTGCAAGGGTTAGACCCTAAGGAGCATATTGAAAGATTTCAAAAAGAATGGAAAATACTAGGATATAGAGACGAACTAATCTATCCTTGGTTATTTCCTAGTACACTAGACGATCTCCCTAGAAAATGGTATAAGATGGAAGAAGCAAGAGGGGAAACCTTTAGTTGGAAAACCCTTAAATTTTTTTTTATCAAGGACTTCTCATTCTATCATGCTGACGAATGCTTAAAATAATTTTTCCAAGAGATTGAACAATTCATCACGTAGTCAGGAAGAACATTCAATACAATTCAAAAAACAACTGACCTAGTACAAAGTGTAACATAATCACGATGACCAAGAAGAAATCAAATCCACAACCAACCCACCTACATATGGAAAATGAAAACACCATCAGCAGAATATTTTGCTGGAAAAGAGACCACCCATGCATGAATCAACCAGTCAAGAAAGTCTTAAAAATAAACACCAAAGAAAAAATTGAAGATGAAGAACACAAATTTTTCTCTCCGTCATTCACTGAATTTAAAAAATCGGAACATAAAATTGAAGAATCCAAAGTGACAGAATGGATGGATGCATAAATTAAAACAAAATAAGTTGACATTTCGACTGATGGAAAACCTAAGATATCTACGATTGATGACTATTGGTCGGAGCAACAAATTGTTTAAATAGCCAACCTGTTACAGTATCAAGATGTCTTTGCTCACGACTATAAATACTTGAAAGGTCTGGTCCAAGAGATGGGAGAAATGAAAATTGAAATCATTCTTGATGCCAAACCTGTGAAGAAATGGGCATATAAGCTAACACATAAATCTAAGGATATTGTTAGAATGGAGATCGAAAATATGTTATCCGCAGGGATAATCTATCCCATCGATTAATTGGAGTGGTCCAATTTGATGGTTGTACAATGAAAGAAACATTATCCAAAATGTTTAAGGATTTGTACCGACTTTAGAGGACTGAAAAAGTAACTTAACTGACCCATTTCTAACACCCTTCGCCGATGAGATAATCAATGAATTCGTTATGCATGAATGTTATTCCTTCATCGACAGATTCTCTAGGATCATTATCAAAGCATTCCAAGAATTTCTATATAATACAATGGTTGTTTATTTTGACAACTAGAAAATCTATTTAATGCTTAAATACGATGAACAATGGCTTAGGATTATGCTAGAAAGGTGCAGACAGATTCAATTATCCCGAAATATAAAGAAATGCATATTTTCTACCCGAATATGAATGCTATTGGGCCATGTTGTATGCAAAGAAGGCACAAAAGTAGATTTAGCAGAAACCAAAATCGTTCTTGACCTAAAACCCATAGTAAACTCCAAGCAGATTAGAATACTGTTGGGACATACATGTTATTATAGAAAATTCATCAGGAATTACTCTAGTATGACTTTCCCATTGGAAGAGTTGTTAAGAATAACTGTTGAATCTCATTGGATACCAGAATGCGAAGAATATTTTGACATCCTTAAAATAAAATTAGTGGAAGCACGAGTTCTAAGATTTCTATACTGGTCGAAGAAATTTCATGCACATATTGATGTGTTGGGTATCGCATTCGGAGAAGTACTCACACAACAAGGAGACATCGGGATGGACTATCCAAATGCGTACACTAGTTAGAAATTGGTAAAGAAGAAATAAATTATTCAACAACAAGAACATGAAGGGTTGGGAATGATATTTTCCCTATATAAATATAGACATTACCTATTGGCTATAACCCGTTTACATTACTTACAAATAATCAAGCAATAAAGTATTTGGACGATAAACCACTGCATCACGGTCATATTTGCAAATGGCTCCTATTATTTCAAGAATTTGAATTTGAGATCCTAGTCTAACTAGGAAAGGAAAATGTGGGACACGACCACCTGTCATGAATAGAGTTTGGTGAAGACCCAGTCATAATAGACAATGAACTTCTTGACTCCCATTTATTCAAATTTGAGGTTGTACCGATAGAGTTGGAAGACATTGCATAATTTTTACAAGAGGGACAGGACCTGGAAGGAACTTTTGATAAAAAGAGAAAGATTCTAGCAATGAAAGCAGCATCGTATACACTAATCAACATGTACCTATACAAGCTTGGACCTGATGACATACTCCATCGGTGTACACTTGAGCATGAGCGATAAGATATCATTGAAGAAGCACATTCGAGACCCATGGGAGGACACTTCCATGCCAACGCGAATGCAAGGAAAATTCTACAATATGGAATGTGGTGGCCAACATGAAATAAATACTAAAAAACATACATGTTAAAAAATGCGACAAATGTCAACGAATAGGTCGGCCTTTAAGAAGGCATGAAATCCACTCATCTCAATAAATCCTATTCTCACATTTGAAATATGGGAAATCGACTTCATCTGTCCATTCTCGAATCTGGGTGGTTGGACAAGAGCTTGATACATTGTTATTGTACTTGAGTATGTAAATAAGTTGGAAGAAGCAGAACCAGTTGAATCCTATACAAGTGATGTTGTATAAAAATTTATTTATGAAAACATCATCACAAGATTTGGATGCACAATTAACGTTATCAATGATCAAGGAATGCACTTTATCAACAAGACAATTGTTGTATTGTTCAAGGAATTTTTTATCGACAACCACAAGAGTTCATCGTATCATCCATGGTCGAATGGTGCGGTCAATTATTTTAATAAAGCATTGACCAAAGGACTAACTAAAATATGCAACATTGATAAAAAAAACTGGGATGACAAAATACCAACGATACTATGGGAATACTGAACAACATATAAAATATCAACAGGACATACACCATTCAAATTGGTATATAGTAAAAAAGGAATCATGCCTCTCCATTTTAAAGAACAAGCACTAGCCATTTCTCATTTTTTGCATCTCAACACCATCCAAGTGACGAAAGACATAATTTTTTATTTGCAGAAGCTAGAAGAACAAAGAATGATTTCCACACATCATTATGAAGTTCAAAAGATGCAACAGAAATCCTAGAACGACCGAAACATTAAAAGAAAAGAAATATTTGTTGGTGACCTAGTACTATTATAGAACATTCATATAAATGGAAAACCTAAAAAGATTGAAAATGGATGGTTGGGATTTTATATAGTCAAAGAACTCAATAATAATGGTTCATTCAAACTAAAATATTTGCAAGGTCGTGTCTTCAAAAAGGTTGTGAATGGAGTATGCCTAAAATGATACCGAATTTGAAAGAGGCATGATGTTCACTAGTGTCTCTGTATCATCACTAGTCGAACGTTGCGCCCTAGGTTTGCACCATGTTTTGTATATTAATTATGTTTTATTAATTTCACTAACTAGTTTGTTACGAAAAATAGTTCTAAAAACTAACTCACTTAGGAGTCATATAAAAAGATAACTAAGACGTGGATGCTAAAAGAACACAGAAAAATTCAACACAATGATGGCCGATTGGTCAAAGCAGGCAGAGCATAGTGATATAGGTAGAAATACCAGTCGAAGAACACCACCAATAATTGACCAATGAAACAAAAATATCGAGAGATCATCGATTGAGTGAAGTAAACATCCATAATATATACCGTCCAAGAATCCATTCGACAGACCAGGAAAACATATCATGCTGTCCGACACAAGCAACAGATGAAGCCACTCACATGATAAACGATCGTTCAATGAACCAATTGGACCAATATCTAAGCTTTCTTGTCAAGTTTCCCTGGGTGTGCAAACTATCTACCCTCCAGGAACTTCATAGTTAGTGTGATCACCTGCTAGCAGTAAATTCCCACTGGCTGTCGCGCCTATACAAATCCCACTTGAAGACAGTTAGAAATTGTTTTTCCTTGAGATTGAATAAGCACATCATCTACCAGATCCTCCATTAAAACCACGGATTCTGATGACTGTAAAAATGACACCCAAGAAAGTAGCAGTAGCAACAAGAGCCAGCAGAGCATAAAAAATAATATGTATTCAGGAAGAAGAATATGCCATGTCACCATTTAAAGCTAGACTTTAGAGGATAAAAATGTTGGCATAAATGAGCACATGTGAAAATGACACTGGATTGAGCTCCATGAATGGGGGATTAGGGGTGGCCAATGGATAGACGATGCACACAAAATCACTAATGCAAAACTAAGGCACTACTTGAATGTGCCCCTACTCGACAATTTTGGCTATTTGAAAGACTTGATTACCAAGTACATTGTTAGAAGATACCACGGCGAGAAACTGTGGTTTAACGAGCCAATCAAAATAAATGACTCCATCTCTCACATTATTGGTTTACCCAACAAGGAACCGACAGTGCCAATATGATCCAAGTCGTTACCGTTGGTGGAAGAACTGACAGGAACACTATAGGGAAAGAATTCAAACGGGCTTATCATCAGTAAGATTAGCCACTCATCCTTTAAATTCATTTCCATCATTATATTCATGTTTTTGGCCAGTTATGGCAGGCTGTCTGACATCAAATTAGAGGTTGGAAGTAGTAAAATCCGTCGCCAACGATGGAAAAATTTATAGGTTGGTTGAGTAACTAGTTGCGGTCATTAGAATGAACTACGAGAAATTCTAGGAATCTATACCTAGCATTTCATCAGGACCTATGGGCCCCTAATGCAAAATTTCGAAGAATTCGCACCTAAAGGGTGCACAAAAGGTTCAAAAGTCACAATGATTTGGTTGGATAATTGGTTTCAAGTACTAAAAAATAGTTTCTTTTGATGGCAAGTTTCCACGCAAATCTCTCGAAGTCTTCCACCGTCGAGTTAGACCTAGATACCATACCAAAGTCTCGTACGTTGAAGGAAAAAAAAAGGAATCCATCCCAACTGGATTACTACCCAACAATCCAAGACATCTTTACGGACATGTCCCACCAATACAACATAGTCTTGCAGATTCCGAACTTTGCCTAGAACAAACCTGTGGCCATCGTCGAACCATTGATCGACAGAGAAATATAAGACCGGTTTGAATTGGGAGGGCTATACTTAAAGTTTTTTGCACCTGATGACAACCTCGTGGAGACAAATATTCTTGGTATAGTACCATTGACGATCCAGAAGCATTCAGTAGAAGAAGAGTCAGCGGATGAGACAACTGTGGAAGACGAAAACCGCAAAGAAGAGCTGTCAAAACTAGATCTATCCAGAGAGAAGCTCGAACTAGCGGTTGAGCAGGTCTGTACTAGGAAGAATAATTTTAGAGGGCCCTCATCCAATCAATCAATGAAAGGGAAGCTGGTGCTCAATGCACCCACATAAGATGAATTGGAGGAACTCCATACCGAAGCACAAGAAGTCAGCCTAGAAGCTACCCGGAATAAAGTCACCATTGAGAATTGGATAGAAAAGAACCTAATGATGAAGACCACTAGAAAAAAGGTAACTAATCCTTCACCCAAACCCAAGAAGTTAAAAGTAACTATGCAGTCCCAAGATAACAATCCTGTTTCAGTCCCCAACAACTCTCCACCCCCGTCGTCCACTAATATTGAAGAACAAATTTCCACCTAGATAGCCACTTCATCTATTCATATAACACCAGAGATTACTGCATTTATTGCTAATTTAACAAAGCTTTTCTCCAAGTGGAAGCAACGTTTTGTCGAATGCCTTGTCCTCAAAGCTACTATACGTCCATACCAAGTACACTTACCACCTCAAGGAGTACAATTTCCTAAGAAACCCTTCACATCTGTGTCGCTGAAAAATTCGGGGAAAACTAAGCATCGAGCTGCCCAGCATTAAATGCGGAGGCTCAATGCTTAGGGTCTGTTGGATATGGCATTAAATGCGGAGGCTCAATGCTTAGGGTCCGTTGGATATGGAGATTCTCCATATCCAACGGACCCTAAGCATTGAGCCACCGCATTTAATGCTGGGCAGCTCGATGCTTAGCTTTTACCGAAAAATTCCGTCCCTTTACCATATTTCAAAACAATAATTTTGCAAAATCAACCCTCTCTATCGTCCATTGCACCATTTTGTACTTAGTATACCATCACAACAACTGCAACTACCGAAGTATCATAATCAACCATCTTGTCATTGATCCCAGCATCAACAGTTCCGTTGACTACCCTACTTACATCTATTACTCTTCCTTTTTCGACTACACTACCATCGATGGAGGCCCTTCCATAAACGATCCCACCTACATAGACCTTCCCAGCTACCTCGATCGTTGTCAATACATCACCCATCATGAATACATGTTCAACACTTACTACATTTATCACTACTGAGAAATTTGGCGAAAATTAAGCATCGAGATGCCTAGCATTAAATGTGGCGGCTCAATGCTTAGGGTCCGTTGGATCTGGAGATTCATCATGAATACATGTTCAACACTTACTACATTTATCACTACTGAGAAATTCGGCGAAAACTAAGCATCGAGCTGCCCAGCATTAAATGCGGTGGCTCAATGCTTAGGGTCCGTTGGATCTAGAGATTCTCCAGATCCAACGGACCCTAAGCATTGAGCCGCCGCATTTAATGCTGGGCAGCTCAATGCTTAGCTTTTGCCGAAAAATTCTGTCCCTTTACCATATTTCAAAACAATAATTTTGCAAAAACAACCCTCTATCGTCCATTGCACCATTTTGTACTCAGTATACCATCACAACAATTGCAACTACCGAAGTATCATAATCAACCATCTTGTCATTGATCCCAACATCAACAGTTCTGTTGACTACCCTACTTACATCTATTACTCTTCCTTTGTCGACTACACTACCATTGATGGGGGCCCTTCCATAAACGATCCCACCTACATAGACCTTCCCAGCTACCTCGATCGTTGTCAATACATCACCCATCATGAATACATGTTCAACACTTACTACATTTATCACTAACTAGACATCATTAGCCCTAGTTTCAAATACAATGACCCAGCCTCAACAACCGCAAGCACTAGGAGGATCATTGAAGAAAAATAGGAAGAATAAGAAGAAGGATCCCATACTCATAGTAGTATTCAAGATAGTGACTAGTAGTTCATATTCCAAGGGATTCCTTGATCCAACTAGAGCTTCATACCAAGAGTTGGAAGATTTCATAAAAATTGCAAATAAAGAAAAACAAAACCAATGGTCAAATGATAAAAAAAAGCTTAAAAGTTTTCAGGAGGAGCAAAAAAAAACATTAAAGCAATGTTCCAACTTAGTCTCGCAAGTCATGTCAATAGTTGAAGGTCTAAAAGACCAGAAGCCCCTCGAACAAATTTCCATCCTATTCAGATCTGTTGTTTCATGTTTGCAAGATGTTATCAACCAAAAGAACCAAGAAAAAGAATAGGATAATGCACTTCTATTGGACAATAAATATAAATATTTGTAGATAGAACCAATAAACTAAAGGAATACGAAGTACATTCCAGCCGGTCAGCACGAGAATTGAACAACTGATATTTTTATTATGGGAAGATTTGTGTGGACATGGGAAATGTACACAATAATATAGCTAAAATCTACTAGAGAAGGCCATAGCAGATCCTGCAATTGTAGGAATTTTGGACAACCAGCTGAACATGGAACATTAATGCCTCGTTGACCTTCAAAAGAAGGAATATCAATGCATGAAGTAGGCCAAATTCAACACAAAGAGAAGTCAACCACCTAATAGACCAGATATACCAACTGTTGAAAGCCACTACATCCCGACACCTCAAATTGAGATATGACCTATAGAATATCAAAAGTGTATCAGTGACAGAAGAGTTTGCAAGATTGTATGAACTCATCTCTATTAGCCTCAACATTCAATCAATCATGCATGCCTCATAGGAGTTCCAAAGACTACTAGCCATATGGAAAAAATCAATTGTAGAATATTTTGTTGAAGAATATCCATTGGGCACCACATCCAGTCTACAACAGTCATAGAATTTGTGTAGAATTCTTTATGTATCATCTTGTAACAAGTTTTTGTATTCATACATCTCCTAGTTCTCTTCGCAACGAAGAAGTGTCTTGTTGGTGGGGGAGATGTTGGAGGAGCCTAGTTGACTCGTCGACTACATCCCCCTGACCGATCACAGTCATATTGGTCTAGTCAGTTGTACAGTTAAACGATCAAGTGATCAGTTATAACCGATTAACTACCTTGTAACATGTATAAATAGGATGATGAGCAACAAGATAAATAGCACTACTTTTGTATATTCCATGTATCTTTATATATTGTGTATGTCATATTGTTGGTAACCTCCTGTAATCCTACATATTACAACACATATCATTACACTAACATTTATCATGCCACTAATCCATTGAAATTCATTATGCTTAAACCACAACCAGTATAACCCTATAATCCATATAACCCAAAACTAATAAACCATATAACCCCTAACCACTAGCATATATCCCCTAACTCCTAAATCTTAGTGCCCAATCCTTATGAACCCTAATCCATATAACCATTAACCAATAGTTTCCACAACCCTTAACGCTTATGAAACCTCACTTGGATATAGAGGTTACAGTGGTTAAGGTAGGTTGATAGTTGTGATAATATTTAAGGGTTATAAGGATATGGTGTTATAGTGATGAGACCTCATAAGGGTGTTATAATGTGTAGTGGTTAGAAGTTAAGGGTTATAAGGAGTAAGGTTTTAGTGTTTAAGCATGAAGGGTTAGGTATGATAGTAGTTAAATGGTATTCCAAAGATAGTGATTTATAAGTATTAGAAGATAGGAATAATAGAGGTTAAGATTATATTTCTTAGGGCTTGTATACATTATACGGATTAGAGATTGTTAGGGTCAAGGGTATTATAAGTTAGGGATTTTGTAACATAGGGATATGTTTTAGAGTAGTTTAAATAACTTTAGTAGTTAGGTGTTAGTATAATAGTGTTTATAGAGTCAAGGATTAATACATGGGATATGTAAAGAATATCATATAGAAATTAAATATATGTTAATGGATATATGGTTTAGGTCTTGTAAAGACTATATGGATTATGGATTAAGGTAGTATAAGTTAGGGACTAAGAGTTATTGCATTAGGATTCATAGCAATTTAGTGCGTCATTATTAGATGATAAAATAATAATTTTAGTCTACATATTCTCTCGATTCATGTTACCTACAATTCTTATTATTTATAGATAAATAAGAGACTAAAAAGTAGGCCCTCCTGTGAGTTATAATTTTCAATCCTTAGCATTACCGATTACCGACGGATTGAAAAAAAAGTCAACAATATTTTTTCCTGCAAATACATCATTGAAAAACAAAAAATGTAACTACATTGATATAATTGAAACAAAAAATTTCAATTTAAATTAAAAATTTAGAATTTCATACACAATTTAAAATTTATTTGCTTATAAAGTTTAAATGAAAATTGAAATTTATGCTAAAAAGATGGAAATTTCGATAACATAATAGTTTCCTCGATAAAAAGATATTACAAATTCAATTATAACTTATTAAAAAATACCACAACTCAATGAAAAGCCTAAATACGTTATTACATTTTTCAGTAATCCGCTAAAATTAAATACAATCTTAATTAATTAAAGCATTAAAATGCCCTCTTAAAAATTAAGAACATGCACATTCGTAATAACATATGCACTTTTAAATTTTTGTTAATGAGACTCATACTAGTGTTATGAAAAACAAATTATTATAACATTTTTAAGATTTTATTTAATTCAACTCTCAAACTTTTTTTTCTTTTATGTTTTACCGTTATTTATTTTAATCTTCAAATAAATTTCAATGCATACAGCGCTAAATTTAATATTAATTATAATGATTAATATCATATTTTTAAATTATTGAGATGAAAACACATTATTTTATTTATTTTAATTAATATTTTTATTTTATTTTTCCAATAGTTTATAATATAATTTTTTAGTATATTCTTACTAATATTATGTTTTTCATAAATACATTTCAATTTTTTTAAGAATAAAATTCAATGAAATTGTCTCTAACATTCTTTCCAAATAAATATTATGATGTACAAGCAATTAATCTATTCTAATTCATTTTTATTAAAATATAGAGATTATATTAAATGTGACATGGTTGTGTTATCTTTTTTGTCACTGTTTATTTTTTGTGGTAATTGGTATTACATTTGTGTTAAATATTTTATTTATTTTTTATTTATTTTAGGTTATGATGTTTAGTACCACAAAATGTTAATCCATATAAAATTTAAGTTAAGTAAATAACAAAATATAAGGTTAAAATTCCATATTTCTTTTATGGAAGATATTAACAAAACTTTTAATATAAAGTATACGAAAATAAAAAATTTAAAATAACTAAAACTTCAATTTCTAAAACATATAAAAACAAATTTTAAAAAAAAGCATTTCATATTTCTTGTAGGCAAGAGATTAACAAGTCTTAGGATTGACATAAGATAAATATGTTTTTTTCCCGTGAAAAATAGCATACTATTGATATACATATATTGAATCAAATAGTACATGATGGAATCAATCAAAAAGTCCAGATTGTCCAATGAAAGTCCCAATGAGAAGGACCCCATATATAACAGCAAATCAAAATTACATATTGCCAGACAAGGCTCAGATAATCAAAAAACAAATATCAGCTCAAGATGTTGTAGGATCCCGAGTTAATCATCTGATTCTCCCAGAATTCTTCCCAAACTAGAGAATCTTCCTCACATCCAAGGGCCAGCTTTGACAGTCGATCAGCTTGAACATTGTGCTCCCTGTAAATGTGCTTCAAAGAAACAGACCCAGACAGACTTAACTCCTCCTTGATCCTCCGACACCAATTGTCCAGATCTAGGATGGAGATGTCATATTCACCCCATGCCCATTTAATTGTCACCCGGGAGTCTCCAAATATCTTGACAGAAATTAACCCAAAGAGATTGGCAACTCTAACCACACACCACAAGGCTAAGAGTTTAGATTTCATATTAGTGCCTCTACCGCATTTGAAGTGAATGTCGAAGTAATGTGACTGATTTATAATGATAGCTCCCCCAGCACCGCATTCACCAGAGTTTGCTGCCCCATCGAAAAATAATACAGGCTCCTCAAAAGTATACTGAAAATTTCCAATCTTCCTGAATGCTGTAATAGGTGCATTCGTCTGAAACTGTAGATAAAATGGAAGGATGAAATTCTAATCACCCATCACATTTGGGGTATGATCCTCGAATGTGGCCCTGTTCCGAACATGCCAATAGCCCAACAGATAAAAATGGGCAAAGTGTGAAGCTGTTTGCATTGCCAACTCCACTTCAACAGACAACTATCCATGGATGACCCTTCCCATTGAGATGCAATGCCAAAAAGATTATAGAACTTTTCCCACAGCTCCACCATAAATGGACATTCAATAAATAGGTGTGTGGCAAACTCTTGTTGTGATTTGCAAATGATACAACAGTTAGGGCCAACCCATCCATTCTTGGACAGATTATCCCAGGTCTTCAGACGATCCAGCAACAAGAACCAGCCAAAACATTTCAACTTCAAAGGAATATCCCACTGCCAAATCTTCTGATACCACCAGTTATTTGGAAAGATACATCTGCGCTTGATAATACAGTCATATGCCGACTTTGCAGTGATATTGCCAGAAACGTTGTTCCCAGCCCACACCACCGAATCAACATCTTCTCTGAGCTGAACCCTGGCTGCTTTTAAGCCATGGATATATAACTCCCATTCCTCGACCAGTTTCGGTGGCAGATTCATATCAACAACATTAAGCCAATAGCCCGATGCTTCATTCTTAATAATAGAATTAATGGTGATGAACCCAACATTCCTGAAAAATACAGACAAACCTGTTGAGAGGGTATAGTTACCCGTAAACCCAAGAATAGGGTCAATACCAATGGCCACCTCCGAGTTATCACCAACCTTCCAGCAGAGATAATGAGCAAACGAATAGTAAATCTTCATGAAACCCCTCTAGATCGGGGAGACCCCCTACACCTTCTTGGATGACAATCTCAAGTAGTAAGATCTCTTCATCTTATTATATTTATGATAAATGACGTGAGACCAAAGGGATCCACCGAAAATCGCCCTCCACATGCTCTTTAAACGGAGAGCATCACTAAAAGCAGACAAATATTTTAAACCCCAACCACCTGAGGAATAGGGAAGTGATAATCTCTCCCACCCAACCAAGGTGAGTCGTGCTCGTTTAAGGCCTCCAATCCATAAAAAGTTAAACATGAGTTTCCTTAAAGTATTGATAACCGAACAAGGCACTAGAAGCATAGAGAACCAGTAAACCGGCATTCCCAATAATACTGACTTTGCCAAGGTGAGTTTGCCGCCAATGGAAAGAAGCCTATAGGTCCAGTTTGATATCCGAGCTTCAAATCTCTTAATAAGCCATTCCCAGTCTTTTACCAGATTTCCATTAGGCTTAAGGTGGAAACCCAAGTATGTAAAGCCATCTGTCATCAAGCAACAATTATATGGGAGAAATATTTGGAGCTCTGTAAGCTGGTCATCTCCGGTTATGAAATAGTGATGACTTTGTTAAACTAACTTTCATACCTGAAGCCTTACAAAAGAGATCAATGATACCATGGAGTAACCACCATTCTTCGACAGATGCTATCCCAACAATGAGTACGTCATCGACGAATACAACATGCATTAATGACAGATCTTTGGAAATCTTAATACCTTTGAACTTGCCCTGGTCCTGTGCATGTTTAATCAATCTGCTCAAGCCATCTATTACTAAGAGAAAAAGCAGCGGTGACATTGAACAGCCTTGACGAATGCTGCGGGCATAACTGAAGAAAGACGTGGGAGCTCCATTAACTAAGACTACAATGTTTGTTGTATTAACGCAGGCCATAATCCAATTGATTGCCAAAGCCAACACACCAATCTGTATCAGGAGAATCCTCAAGAAGTCCCAGCTCACCCTGTCGTAGGCCTTTTCAAGGTCCATTTTAAGCAAAATAGCACTTTGTTTTTTGCACTTTATCGTATGTAGAAGTTCTTGCGTGATACCCACCGCATCATGGATTTGCCTATCCTCTAAAAAGACAAATTGTTCAGGAGAGATGAATTTTGAGAACATAGGTTTGAGACGACACGCTATAATCTTGGAGACGATTTTATAGGCAAGATTACAAAGTGCTATTGGCCTGAAATCTGCAAATGTCCGCGAATCATTTACCTTGGTAATCAGGGTAATAAATGTAGAGTTCAGGGCACCTGATAAGTATCCATGTCTCCGTGTGTAGTCCACCATCTGTACAATATCCTCACCCATGATATCCAAAAAATGAAGGAATAGCTCAACAGTCCAGCCATCCGGCCTGAGACTTTTTTCTTTGGAGAACAATTTGAGCGTTCTTTCTACTTCCTCAAGAGTGACCTCTGAACAAAAGAGATCTGCTTCTTGTCTGTCAAAGAAGCTTGAGAAGAGTCTAGCCACACGGAGTTGTGAGGACAAATCACACCTATTATCATCCGCATAGACCCTTTTGAAATGGTTGAAAGCCTGAGATTGGAGACCCTGTGCACCCGTTACCAATGACCCATCCTCGGCTTCAATATTCCACAAAGTATTGTTATTCCTCCACATAGAAGCAAAAGCATGAAAAAATCCGGTATTTTTATCCGCAGATTTAACCCATAATTCTCTACTTTTTAAACGCCATTCTTTTTCTTCCATCAGCAGAATGCAATCTTTTTCGGCTTCCAATAGTTTCAACACCTCCAAATCCTGGCCAAGTAAGGGCTAATCAATATCGGCCCGATACAGGTTCTGCAGCCGAGAATCCACATCCTGTAGCAAGCATTTGTCACTGAGTTTTTTGTGATGTATCCAGTTTGCAATTGCCTTTTTCAAAGTGTGCAACTTGTGACAAAAACGATCAATAGGGTTCATATCCAACAGATTTTTAGCATTTAACCAAACATCCCGAACCAATGAATCAAACTCCGGGTGAGTTAGCCATGAACAATCAAACTTAAAGGGATAATTTGTAGCCATGGGCGTCTCCTCCAATTGTAGTAAGATAGGCCAGTGGTCAGATAGCTTAGTGTCACCGACCCAGGATCGATAACGGCTACACTTATCCAATAAATTGGAGTGCACCAGGAACTTGTCAAGTCGCTTATGAATACCTTCACAACCTGCTCTTCCGTTTGACCAGGTAGGGACCATCGCCCCTGTACAAACATCAATAAGGTTGTTATCAATCAGATATTCATAAAAGAAAGAAGCCAAATCATCCAATTTGGACCGATTGCCCCACACCTCTTGAGCCAGCCGAGTAAAGTTAAGATCACCCGCTATGATTAGGTTTTGCAAGTTTAGTATCCCAAACAACCTAAGACCAAGCCAAAAGGCCTCTCTATGTTTATATGGGGCAGAGCAATTAAGGATCATGATTTGTAAATTAGAGGATTTACAGGAGCCTTCCAGTAGAATCCCCTAGCGAGTTTGATAAACTGCAAAGGAGTGAAATCTAGGGTCCCAAGCGGCCACCAAACCCCCAGACATACCATTAGAGCCAACAGCAGAAATTTCCCATCTTGGCAGTATCCCCGCAACCTTTGAAATAGCAGACAAATCATCACACATAGACTCCTGTAACAGTAAGATGCTTGGGCGAGAAGTAGCTAAGAAGTTGGATAGAGCCCTAACTCGCGAAACTTTACCCAACCCGCGAACGTTTAGAGAACAAATCGACATTAGGGAAGGGCATCAAGGGGGGAACTGACTCTAAGGCCCCCAGGTATATTAGACACAGGATCCATCACCCCATTACCCCCAGAAACAACCTCCACCACCTGACTCGAAGAACGGTCTCCCACCTCCCCATTATGACCCACCAAACCCTCAAACAAACGAATTCTTTCCAATATCGGAACAATAACAGGAGCAATATCACCTTCCTTATCCATCCTATTCCTAGCAAACTTCTTAGCTTTTCTAATAGTAACATTCTTATAGCGTGCAGCAGTGACCGACTGGACAAGGGCATTTTGTGATGGGTTTTTGGAATAAATAGGTAAAGGATTCATCACCTCAGCAGGGGGTCGATAGCCCACATTATTTAATATGCCAGATTCCTCGACAGTGAAAGGACCACACTCCTATAATGACAAAGCTTCCCGGTGACTCCCAGAACGATCAGTAGGAACCCTGTTTCCTAAATCAAGACGAGGAGAAGAAATATCAAGTGCCTGTATGTCACCATAAAGAACCAAGGAGGATGAACCCCTCCCATTACCCCCCGAATGATCCACAGTATCCCCAAGTCCAGACTCTCGGCCATGTGAGACCATGCCCGAAACAGCAGGGTTAACAGAAACAATAATGTTGCCAGAAGACAGCTGCTACCTATCAGAAGGGGAACAAGTAACCTCCCCTCCCATAGCATACAATGAGGGTTCCCCAAACAGGCCCCGACAGTGCTTAGGTTTAATAGATGGGGGAGCAGATGTGGAAAAAGAGGAGGTCTTCCCCTTCCCAAGATTCGGGACTATATCCCCAGAAGCGAGTTTCCTATCGAGGATGGCTTCTGCAGCCGTGGCCAATAATAAGTCTTCCTCAGGAATAAATGGAATAGGAGAGCTAATGTGTGGAGAAATCTTACCTGAATTAACAACGCCATCACCAGAGGCTTTAGCAGAACCAGAAGAAACCTTGATAGTGGATCCCGACTGTTCCGATGTCTGCCAGCAGCGTCTACGAGCCTTTAACTTCGGATAGGTGGCTTGGATGTGACCAGTCCGTTGATAGGCGCGACACCAGAAAGGGATATGATAATAATCCAAACGTTGTCGCCAAACCCAAGTCCCCCACACCAGTTCTACCTCTGCTAGCAATCCTTTAGCAATGTCAAATTCTGCCATAACACAAGCAGCCCACCGATCAAAACCATGTAGCGAAGAATTGTCCAAGCGGACAAACCGGCCGACCGAATCGACAATACCCATCAGAATCTCCTTAGTCCACAACTCAATCGGAAGACTCGAAATAAGGATCCAAAGATGGCGGATATTCTGTTTTTCCCTCAGAGGGTCAAACGCAAGATGCCATCTCTTCAGGCACAGTGAACCTTCATTAAAACACCAGAAGCGATTGAGAATCAAACCCATGTGTTCCGGTTGTGTGAAAACAAACATTAACCAGCCGTTGAGGAGTTGTAAGACCCGCAGCATGTCCCCAACCACCGGAAGCCAAAACTTGCGAACCCTTTCGACCAAGTCTTTTTGATCACCATTCGAATACTCCAGGCGACCAACAATGGCCCTCGCACTCAGCATTTCAATACGCGCCAGGTTTGTATTTTGTGGTATGAGGAAACGGGCCAAACCCTCCCTAACCTTCAAAGCTTTAACAGATCGCCGAGTCCAGGCCTTCTCCCCCCTATAATGACGGGACCAACATGGACGAGACGGCGGGATAGCCTCCGGAACCACAAAAGAATCATCGAGGGTAGGAGGGAGAGCACCAGACGAATATGGTAAAGTACCCACATAAATCGCCGAGGGGGAGAAACCAAGATTGTTATATTGACGACCCATCTGGGACCAGACCCTAACTAGCAGCTGTCGAAATAGAAGCAAACAAACCGACACCCGGCCACAGTAGCAATGTACCAAGGGCCAGTGCTGTCAACAGCAGACCCCCAAAAATTGAAAATCGAGAATCCGTGACGCCACAGGGGAGCGAAAAACCCAGCACAATAGACAAAAGGAGAGAGAAAACGAAACCCGTGACCACAAAACCACCTCAGGAAAGACAAACCCCTGATTAATACAAAACAAAGTCAAAATACCGCTACAGAAAACCCTAATTCCCACTTTTTTATACTGGCTGGTACTAGACCTGCAGAAGCCTGCAGGTTTGACTCCAGTTAAAAAACACAAAAGAAAAACAAGAAAAGCACACACACACCGACCACAGACAGTCACAAAGCCAAGATCATCAAAAACTGTGAAGCACCCCACATGCATGAGAACCACCCTCCAGGGTATGTCAAAAACGGAAACTACGAAACCCGTCACAGTTAATTGGAGAAGGTGCCTACTGAAATGGCAGAAAACCAGGTCGCCTCCCTCTCGGAAGGGCAAACCCCCATCACCGGAGCCCCCATCCTCTACCTACCTTGAGATTTCAGTTCCAAATCTGTATGTTTAACCAGGAAACCAGAGCCTCTTATCAAACTTTGACAACCCAGAAGCATGATAAACATATTTGCGAAAAAAACATGGTTGTATTATTCGAACACTCATCTTAGGTAGTCTTAATTGATTATTGTACTATTTGATTCTTCTTATGAATAACAAAAATAAGGTTTTTTCTTTTCTTGAAAATAAAGATTAACAAAAACTTTAATGTAAAGAAAAAAACAAATTTCTAAAAACAAATAAAACTTCAATTTCCTAATTTATTTTATTCATTCATTTCTAAAAAACATTATTTCTATACGTAGAAAACTACTTTAAAATATATTATAAATGCACAAAAATAAAAATAACTGTCGCATTAATTATTGAACGACTTACTGCCAGCCATAAAAACGACTATCTCAAAACATAACTATCACATTAATTATTAAACTACTTGCAACCCGCCATAGAAACTGTTCTCTCAAAAAAATCACATTAATTACAAAAATAACTATCACATTAATTACAAAACGACTTTCTAACTATCATGCCGTGTAAGAGGACATTCAAACAACAAGCCTTCAAGAACTATTGAAATCACCTATCAATCACTAAATATCACATTAATGACAAACGGTATTAAAGCCAGCTATTAATCACTAATTATCACATTAGTGACAAACAGTTCTTCATCATACACTGGTCATCCATCCAAAATAAATAAATATTTCTTTATCCTATAATCGAGTGGCCATTATTGAGTTGTTCGTGTGCAGTGTGATCCAGATGCTATTAAAACTGAAGGTTGAGAAGCAAATTCCCCAAAACGCAGCAACGCATTATCAAGACGGCAGTGCGGTTTATTGGGTGGTAATCTAACAGTAGTTCAGGGAGACCCTTCACAGCTTGGCTGGGTTCATTATCTTTGTAAGGACAGTCTGGATAACAATTTGGGAAAAGAAAAATTGGGTAGTTGCTGTCAAGAAACCAAGAATAAGAAAGACAGAGCGGGGAGAAAGAATATACGTGTTGGCAGAGCAGTGAGGATGGAAGAAGTGGAGAACATTGGAGGAGTGCTCAAGGTGTACAGAGATGGCACAGTTTTTCGTGGAGGAGATCTCCAAGCGTTCGTCGGCTCTCGCTTGCAAGGAGAAGCAGAAATTGAGGCTGTGAGTAAAGATGTGGTGTTGAATGACAAGTTGCGATTATGGGTTCGACTCTACTTGCCCTCTTTACATCTCCAACAGCAACCAACAACGCGCCGCCTCCCTGTAATCGTGTATTTCCACGGTAGCGGCTTCTGCCTCGCTTCCCCCGCCATGCCAGAGTTTCACAACTTCTCTCTCAAGTTGGCGGCGACTGTAGGTGCAATCGTTGTCTCCGTGGCTTACAGATTGGCTCCGGAGCACCGTCTCCCCGCCGCCTACGAAGACTGCATCACGGCAGTCCAGTGGGTGAGCTCCCATGCTGGAGACGGAGGAGATTTCGAACATGACCCGTGGCTCGACTCCTACGCGGACTTTTCTGCTGTATATCTGATGGGAGACAGCGCTGGTGGCAACATCGTACATCACGTTGTGGCGCTGCGGGGCGGCTTGAAAGCGTGGAACCGTATGAAATTGAGAGGGTTGATACTGCTGCAGCCCTTCTTTGGCGCCGAGAAACGCACACAGTCTGAGAGCGAGTGCCCGAGTGACGCGGTTCTTAATCTGGAGCTGAACGACGCGTTTTGGCGGCTGGCTCTCCCTGTGGGCAGTGACAGAGATCATCCATTCAGCAACCCTTGGAGCCCAGGAGCGCCAAAGCTGGAAGAGGTGTCCTTGCCTCCGTTGCTGGTCGCCATCGGTGGCAGAGATATGCTGAGAGATAGGGACCACGAGTACTGCGAGTTATTGAAGGAGCGGGGGAAGAGCGTCCAGGTTGTTGTGTTCGAAGAAGAAGCGCATGGTTTCTACATAGTGGGACCCGAATCTGAGTCTCGTGAACGCCTCATTCGAGAAATCTCCGATTTCATTTCTCCAATTCATATGGACAACGGTGCCTTCTAGACAGTCTCTAAGAATTTGTCTACTAAAAACTATGTCAGGAGGAGGTTGTCTCAGTACCAAACATGTCGGGTTGTTATGCATGTGAAGTGTACATCATGTCGTTAAGGTTTGAATTGCGTTCTATTATGTTCGGTCCAGATTATCTTAGTATTAATATGTTGGTTTGTTATGCACAGGGATTTTACCTCAACTAGGTTTGAATGTAAGCGTATTCCTAATTTGATTCGTTCAGCATTGGGTAACACCGATGTTTGCTTATAATATTTGTTCATCCTGTAATTGTTATTGATCTATATTAGTATTGGACTACCAAAACCAAAGCAGGAGAATTCATGAAAGTGAATTTCAAAAACTCTTCGGTTATGATATTGGACGACATTTCTTTGAGGTTTATATCTATTGATATTTCTACATGAAACCTTTTACTGTTTTGAAAATACTTGAAACAAGTAGCTTTGGTGTAAAGGAATGGTTGATTTTATTTTAACATAGTCACAAATGAAGTGGTCTTTGAACATCCATAGGATCCACTCAAGGAAGTCCAAAATTTCAAATAATATCTAAACAACTATGAATGTAAATATCTAAACACCTATTAGTTAATTAATTTTATTTAATTATTTTAATTATACTTTATCTTTATGTTATTTATTTATTTTAATTTAAATAATAAAATAATGATTTACTAGAAAATTAATATTAAATTGAATTAAAATTAAATTTTAATTATTATTTCTTAGTTATTCTTATATCAATTTTAACTATGATTTCAAATGAAAAACACACGGGGTTTTTGATGGTTTGTTTTTTATGGTGTTCAATCAATTGCTACCATGTAAAAAGTGGCCCATTCAAAACTAAGTAATAGTAATAATAATAATAATAGGGCTGGTGCAAGCTAATGCTGAGAGATAATGACACGTTAGTCGTAATGGACTTTTGCAAAAACAGAAATCTGAACGTCAAAAGGCAATAGTAGAGCTAGTTACACAACTTTTTGGAATATGGCGCAAGAAGATCAAACGTAAACAATCGGATTACCTTCCGAAATATATAAATATTATTTATGGAAATTAAGTATAACTCCAAAAAAATGGGGTTTTCCTAAGGTTGGTGTGTTATTTTTTTAAGAAAACATAATGAATATGTTTGCGTTAGCCTCCTGGTTTGGTATTCAAATGGTGGATTTTTGTTAAAAAAATTATATACAGTCGGAGATTACAGGCCATTCTAGTGCGGCGTTATTTTTCCATATTTATTTATGTTAATTTTAATTTTTTTTTTTAGGATGTATGTTTTTGTGTGTACTTGTGCGGGTTCTTTTCCGTTTTCAAAATAGGTGAACCAATAAAAAGTTATAGACGGAAGAAATAACCTACTTTTTGTGTAAGATTGACATTAGTGCAATTGGAATTAACTAAAAAATAGGAACAAATAATTGTTTTAATAAAAAATTACATATTCGGATTCTACACACATAGTTCTACAAGTGTGTGCAATTTCATTAGCAGTGGACAAGTGTAGCATACACAGAATCATGCTCGAAACAGAAAAAAGTTATAGAATAAGATGTATTTTTTTATATTATTATATGTATTTTGGCAACCCGAACCTAAAACCATAGTAGCCAAGTCATCCACCACGTTGGTGGGAAACGAATTACCCGCCAAAATTTAAAAACTAAACTAGTGCGTGTGCGTGTATTTAAAAAGCGCGTACACACACAATGACGCATACGCGCCCAAATGCCCATACGCGCAAAATGGCTCGTGCATGTTGTTTTTAATAAAGTTTGAAATTTGTCATAGTGATTTAATAATTTTATAAATTATATATAATTTTAATAATTAATAATGTTTTAAATTGAATTAAATTAAATTTATATGATGAGGAGGAGGAGGAGGATGTGGATGATGACGATGATATTGATGATGATGATGAGGATGATGGGGATGCTGACGATGATGTTGATGATGAGGATGATGATCATATTCCTCATCATCAACATCATCATCTTCATCTTCATACTCATCTCCATCATCATCCATCATTTCTATCATCATCATCTTCGTCATCATCAATGATGATGATGAAGAAGATGATGATGACGAAGATGCTGATGATGATGTTGACGATCATGATGACGACGACGACGACGACGATGATGATGATGATGATGTTGATGATGATGATGATGAGGAACTGGGTGATAACGACGATGATGATGATGCCGATGATGACCAAGATGATGATGATGATGATAATGGGGATGAGGATGAGGATGATGATGATGATAAGGAATTGGGTGATAACGACGATGATGATCATATTCGTCATCATCAGCATCATCATCTTCATCTTTGTACTCATCTGCATCATCATCCATCATCTTCGTCATCATCATCATTGATGATGATGATGATGACGAAGATGATGATGATGATGATGATGACGAAGATGAAGATGATGGATGATGATGACATTGATGATGATGATGATGATGATGATGATTTTGATGATGAAGATGATGGCCAAGATGATGATGATTATGATGATGATGAGGATGGGGATGATGACAAGGAAGTGGGTGATAACGATGATGATGATGATGATGGATATGATGATGATGGCATGGATGAGGACGATGACGAGGATAATGATGATTATGAAGATGATTATGATGATGATGATGAGGATGAGGATGAGGATGATGATCATATTCATCATCATCATCATCATTATCTTCATCTTCGTACTCATCTTCATCATCATCATCATCATCATCATTATCAATGATGATGATGACAAAGATGATGATGATGTTGATGACGATGATGACGATTGAAAATGATGATGATGACGAAGAAGATGATGATGATGATGATGATGATGATGACGAACATGGTGATGACGACGATGATGATGATGGAGATGATGATGATGATGACGATGATGATGATGTTGATGATGAGGACGATGACCAAGATGATGATGATGATGATGACGATGATGATGATGGGGATGAGGACGCGGACAAGGATGATGATCATATTCATCATCATCAACATCATCATCTTCATCTTCGTACTCATCTGCATCATAATCCATCATCATCATCATCATCATCATCATTGATAACGATGATGATGACGAAGATGATGATGATGATGTCATCATTGATAATGATGATGATGATGATGATGATGATGATGGATGATGATGATGTTGATGATGATGATGACAATGATGATTATGTTGATGATGAAGATGATGGCCAAGATGATGATGGTGATGATTATGAGGATGGGGATGATGACGAGGAAGTGGGCGATAACGATGATGATGATGATGATGATGATGACATGGATGATGAAGATGATGAGGATGATGATGATGATGATCATATTCATCATCATCATCATCATCATCTTCATATTCGTACTCATCTTCATCATCATCGATCATCTTCGCCATCATCATCATCATCTTCGTGTCATCATCATCATTATCAATGATGATGATGATGATAATGATGATGACGAAGATGATGATGATGTTGACGATTGAAAATGATGATGATGATGATGAAGATGATGATGATGATGAAGAAGATGATGATGATGATGATGACAATGATGATGTTGTTGATGATGCTAAGGAATAAGGTTATGATGACGATGATAATGATGGAGATGATGATGATGATGACGATGATGATGATGATGTTGATGTTGATGTTGATGAGCAAGACGATAACCAATATGATGATGATGATGATGATGGGGATGAGGATGAGGATGAGGATGAGCAAGTGGGTGATGATGATCATCATCATCATATTCATCATCATCAACATCATCATCTTCATCATCATCATCATCATTGATAATGATGATGATGATGATGTCATCATTGATAATGATGATCATGATGACGAAGATGATGGATGATGATGAAGATGATGATGATGACGTTGATGATGATGATGACGATGATGATGATGTTGATGATGAAGATGATGGCCAAGATGATGATGGTGATGATGATGAGGATGGGGATTATGACGAGGAAGTGGGTGATAATGATGATGATGATGATGGAGATGATGATGATGGAGATGATGATGATGATGTGGATGATGACGATGACAAGGATGATGATGATGATGTGGATGATGACGATGACAAGGATGATGATGATGATGTGGATGATGACGATGACAAGGATGATGATGATGAGGATGATGATGACAAAGATGATTATGATGATGATGAGGATGATGAGGAGGATGATGATGAGGATGAGGATGATGATGATCAGCATATTCGTCATCATCGGCATCATCATCTTCATCTTCGTACTCATCATCATCATCATCATCATCTTCATCTTCGTACTCATCATCATCATCATCATCTTCATCATCATCATCTTCGTTATCATCATCATTATCAATGATGATGATGAAGAAGATGATGATGATGATGAAGATGATGAAGAATATGATGGATGATGATGGTGCTGATGATGACAATGTTGATGATGAAGATGATGATGAAGATGATGACCAAGATGATGATGAGTAGGAGGAGGAGGATGAGGATGAGGATGAGGAAGTGGGTGATAACGATGATGATGATGATGGAGATGATGATGATGACAAGGATGATGACGATGACGAGGATGAGGATGATGATGATGATGTTGACGATGATGAAGATGATTAGGAGGAGGAGGAGGAGGAGGAGGAGGAGGAGGAGGAGGAGGAGGCTCCTTGTAGAGGGATAGTGTCATGGATTCTATGTGTTATTGATGACGCGTGAGGTCTAGAATTTTCAATTAATGCCCAGGTGGAATTCAATTGAGCTCAATATGCTTCAATAAGATCTCGAGGATCCTGTTTTCATTCTTCAATGATGTTCAATGCTTTTCAACATATCCACGGTCTTGCATGGTAGGCTGAGGATGCATTCATGGCATTCGATCTTTACAAAATATGTGTTTTGTCAAAATGAAATTCAAATTGCATCTTTGATGCATCCTCCTCTACAAGACTTCATTTATTGCATGAATGTCACAGACTCACAGAAAATATAAACAACACTCAATGGCATGCAACTATAACCACAAACCAAGTAGAGGTTGATTTTATGCATTGATATAGAGAGGTGGAAGTAGGAACACAATATGGAGAAACAATGAGTTAGAAAAAACATTTGGACCAAAGTACCACAATGCTTATTAATAAAATTTAAAAAAACAATTTTTGATTCAAGAATTGTGGTTTATCACCACAATTCTCTTTGACACTCGCCATCAAAATACATATAAAAATAACACGTCTTTACATCCTCTTCCATTTAAATCCTCATCACATAGTCATAAATAAGGATTATTATGCATGCACATCCTCACCTTACAATGTCAATTGGGTCAAGGCGCATAGACATCCATAAATTATCAAATGTGTCAAAGAGTAACCCCTTCCAATAAAAATTAAGACCCACCCTTCAAAATTCATCACCGAGTCCAATTTATGCAAATATTTTCGAAGTGGGGGAAGGTTTGGCATTAAATGGTGTAAACGTTGGGGAATAAATGGTGTAAACGTTATACAGGGGTGCATGCGTGGGTTTTGGAGCGTGCACGCTCCTGATGCGTACGCGTGAAAAACACACATGCATGGCCCTGTTATTAGTTAAAAAAAATAGAGTTCTCTATTTCTTGGGAATTCCACCAAAAACACGGGTTTCACTTCTTCCGCGGGTTTCAAGCTCTCACAGGTTTCTTATTGGCTCACAATCATTCATATTTTGGACACTCTTTGATCTATTGGACACAAAATCACCCTTGGAATCTATCAAACATCTTCAGTGGTCTTGGAATCTAGTGGATTCATTCAAGCTACCAGTTTCCATTGCAAGTGGAGATCATTTCTATAGAGGTATGGTGAATTGTAAATAAGTCTTTTCATTCACAAGATTTGAGATGAGCCCATGCCTTTTTGTTTCTATCATATACCCACAACAATATCCATGCATAAACAACAATGATTTTGACAAGAAGATTTCCCAAGTTCACATCTAAAAAAACTCATATGAACACTAGACAAGATGAAGTATGCAACCTCCTCATTGTGTAATTAGTTCCCAAGTTAATTTTGTTCTTTTCACATCATATTATGCTAGAAAAAAAAAACCATACACTCACTAAACATAACTAAAAATATCACTTCAAATCATCCACAAAACCTCAACTCTCTCATCTCTTATTCAATACCATTGTATGGAATGAGGATATCTGTAAGTATATGCACATTTCCTTTCTCTATGAATCCAAATATGATAATATTCATCCATATTTACCATCCTTACAATATCCCCTCACCTTTAATAATGATTTTTTTTCCAAAAACCAAGACTTTCCCACTTCATGCTCTATTCAACATGATGATTGTTGGTATAGTCCCTGGTTCCCCACTCTCCAACACCTACCCACCCTAGATATTGCACATTGAAAGGTCAAATTATATTCCCCCTAATCACCCTTCCCAAGACCATGATCCTTGTTAGGAACCTTTGCATCCTCCTTAAGGTTTTACACAAAACAAGGTATACATTCATTCTATTGTGATGCATTGTTGAATTCAACCATGGGTATTTTAAATTCAAAATCACATTCTATCATCTCAAGGTTTATAGATCTAAGGAAATAGTTTGTTGTTGTTTCTTCAACTCCTTAATGTGTTATATAAACTAGTAATTTATGATGGTAAAGGACATTGCCTCAAATAGAAGGATATACCATTCCACTATGAAGACAAAGCAATCAAACTAGGTGCAAAATTTAGAATTGATAACATTAAGGGAGAAAGCAAAAAATGCAACTAATTAAGGTTACCTTATTTGATGTAGAAAAACTATCAAACTATTCCCAAGGCATCTCTATCCATCTCTGTTGTAGGGTGTTACTACCATAAATTTTATGCATTTATGGCTAGGCAAGACACTAGTTTCTCCTCTCTACACTTAACCAACCATCATCTATATCGATTGGAATTGTAAGGGATAATGATGTTTATTCGAACACAAATAAACCAACATAGTCTGTAGTTGTATATGTTAATTTGTAAAGTGGTAAGCTATGTTGGAATGTGTTAGGTTCATTGTATAATGGCACTAATATCTTATTTGTTGTTTCTTTTGCAGGGGTAGGCCTAATAGTTGTGTTAAAGAGACTTTTGGAGATGGGAAACTCACGAAACACAAAAAAGAAGAAGAAGGAATCTGCCCATTGAAATGGTCAATGACTTAAGAGAAAAGGCCAGGTTGGGAATGGAAAGATTGAGACATGGTCCTATCATTGCCTTGGATCATGCCACTGATCCTAACACAGTTGTTGACACGAAAACCTTTTGTTCATAACCACGGGTAAAGCAGTCACGTCCAACGGACCCAACTCAAATTCCAACATCAACACAATCTCCAACCAACAATCCATCAACGAGTCATTCTGAAGTTTCTCATGACACAAGAATTTTGAGAGATGCTGCATGTGTAGAGATGGAAATACAAGCCTTGCTTAATTTGCAATCTCCCCAAGAATACCACAACCATGTCAACCACACTCCCATTATGACCCAATCTATGAACCAAGCACCACAACAAACAAGCTCGGGTATTCATGTCTCATGTCCACCCTCCCTACCTCGACTGTCCAGTGCAAGAAGAAGGACTCCTAGACGTATTCATGTGGATGAGAGTGCTATGTCGGGGCTTGAAGGCAAGTTTCCAAAACGCACTATCGAATGGCAATGCAACAAAATTGTCAAAGAATATTTTGAATCCAAAGGTGATGCAGGTAAATGTCAATTATTGCTATGTTTGTTAAAGTCACATTCTTTAGTTGTTGTTAGGATAATTTTGGGCATAAAGATGGTTAAAATTTCAGAGGCCAACAGTCATATTGTTAGAAATCTCCAATCTGCATTTAATGCAATTGGGAAGAAGTCTTGTACAAAAGATCTTTGTGCGACTCGTCGTGTTTTAGCGGAATCAGTTGTAAGCAAGTCCACAAGGCAACGTCGCCTGCTATCACACACTTCTCACATCCTCAAATTAAATAGAAAAACTATTAAAAAGTACTATGTTATAAGAGAAAATCTTGACACTCTGGGTGGAAACGATTGTTGGGATTTTGTTGGTAGGTTGCCTTGTGCAAATATGAAGCTAATTGATGCTGTTAAGGAGTTAGTACAAAAGTTTTGGAATTATCATACTAGACCTTCATCAAACCAAAGAGACGTGTTAAAACTGAGAAAAGGTTCTACTAAACATGAGCCCCATGTTAAACACTTCTTTGACACCACATAGACTAAAATCTATGAGAGATTCATGAATGAACACACACAATTGAACCTGGGCCAAAGGTGCTTTGAGAAATGCAAACCATGGTACGTTCGTATATGCATTGATCGGAACACTTGTTGTTGTAGATACCAAGTAGAATGTGAATATTATTATGACACATATAAACATATATTTTGTGATTTGCATACTAACATTGTGCAGGGCTGCAATGAATCCATACTACCACCAAATGCATCAAGAGACTTTATCCACAACATCATGTGTCCAAGGCATGAAGGACAAAAGTATTATGAAAAATCGTGTCTATATGGGACATGTTCTATGTGCAGTGGGTTTTCTCTTTTGAACCATTGCATTCATGAAAGCAAGGACACAGAATTTGGCATGATGGGTTTGGAGAAGCAGAGCTTCAAGTACATGACCTATCAATTAGACAGTGTCAGAGAAAGTAAAAATATTGCATTGGTAAAGTCACAGGTACACATGAATATTGCATATTTTTCATATTACACGTTCAATTTATGGCATATACATTTTTCCAAAGGCCACATTGTAATATTTCCCTTGTTTCCATGGTAACAAGTACCGGTATGTAAATTCTTGATGGAATTCTACGAGAAAGCCGAGCAGTATGTTCAACATGTGCATGTAGTGTGATGGAAAGATGAACAGTAAAAAAAATGTAGGGACACATTTCCCATTGGAACCATAGTGTCAATTGTGGATTTTGTAGAAAATTACACCCTTCGGCCACAAAATGAAATCCAGAGTCAATACTACCATTCAGACCAAGTCAGCATCATGGTACATATTATGTATAGGCATGGGCCAGAGAGACGCAATGACAAGAGGATAATACTGAAGGAGACAAACTTTTAGATAAGTGATGATAGAACCCATGATCTGCATTATGTGCAACATTGTTTTCGAATTTTCTATGATCAGTTGAAGGAGAGAGATATATAGATGGATCAACATTGGATATGGTCGGATGGTTGTGCAGGCCAGTTCAAAAATGCCTGAGTATTCCAATGGATGAGTACTTTGCATAAGACTTATAATGTGCCGCATATCTGGAACTATTTTGAGACCGGGCACGGCAAAGGCGAGCATGATGGGGCCGGTGCATGCATCAAGACCGCACTACGAAGGGAAGAGATGAGGTTTGACAAGGAACCTCATATCTGAGATGCACGGTCCACAGTTCAATGGTGCTCCACAACAATGTCAGAACGAGCAAGAGATCAACAAACATCATCAGTGGCAGGACATATGGCGAGAAATTTTTGGCTAGTGGTTGACATAGATCAATCCCGTTCCTATAGTTGTGGCACAGTACAAGGAACATGTGGATTTCATTCAGTTTGAAGCTTAAACAACCACTTATTTGAAATATGGATGCGAAAGCTTGCATGCTTTTCTAGCCCTTGCAATAGTGGCGAATGGGATGAATGTGAATGCATGGACTGGGTTGATGAATGGGATCATGTGTCACTTGTAGTAGACCAACATGCAGTTGTTGAAACAACCCAGTTAGAGGAGGGTCAGTCAGCGATTTCGACAGACTATGACCATATCTCATATCTTGTACAACCAGGACACATATATGCAGTTGTTGCACCAAAAGAAAATGAATAGGGCACAGATTATTGGTTGGCATGGTGCATCCAAGGTAAGCAAACCCTCCACGGATCATTAATCGACAATGAAGGAATTAAATTTCCTACTGGCTCGATGGTGGTTAAGGGGGAATATCTTACACTAGATGGGAAGTCAAGAAAGACTAGTGGACATGTATTCATGGATTACAGACCAGGTTCAGTGGTGTAGCACTTCACAAACTTGATCGTTGGCACAAACATCCATCTTCAGACAATGTCAAGCAAGAGCTCAACCAAGGTACGCTACTAGCTGCCTCATTCAGAGCACGAGAGATTGATGGAGACAATTAGCAACAGAGAGGATCCAGATGGATTTATTGAATGAGGCCAGTCAACTTTACATAAGAGAAAGAATTGCATCAAAGAATGTTATGTTCTACATCGAGGTATGTGTAGTTTTCTGTTATTTCGTTGGTACATGCATTTTTTTTTTATACATACATACATACATGTCTTTACCTATGTTTTTATTTTTCCTATATGTATTAAACTATTCCATGCTTCTCTTTTATGTTGAATAAAATGGTGATGTGATTTGGATCAAATTTGAGTAATTTGAGTTAGTATTTTCTTAAATATATCTATTTGTGTTTGTAGCATTTGAAGATAGCGGTTTTGATAAGTTCTCAAGATTAGAATTACCTAGGGTGTAGGAAATTTTTTGAAGTACATAATCTATTACAATGGTCTTGAAAATTTAACTTGGTAGATGAAACCTTCTAGGAATCCATGTATGGATAGAAGGGTCTTCCACTTGGGGTAGGGAGTTATCATAAAGTTTCATGGGTGGTATTTCAGAGATCTATACTTGAGAAAAGCGTCGGGGAACTGTGAAATTCCTTATCGATCAAATATCTCTTTAGTTTCTCTCTCTTTAGTTTTATGTCCACCCAAACCTTTTTCATGCTTTGGGTACCTTGAGGTATATCCCCAACCCAAAAAACTCTTATATCCCCAACCTTTTTAATAGATTTGGTTCCCCATACTCAATGCTCACCCAAATCTAGCTAGATCTTGGGTTTTTTTCCTTATCCAAGCATCGTGTCATCAACCTAGGGTTTCCACTAATATATTTTAAAACATGCTCATTTATGGTTAGATATTGATGCTTTATTCCTATAGATAACCACTTAGAGGGACTTGTCATTATCATCACCAACATCATCTCTAGGATCCTCATCAACATATCCATAATCATCATCTTCTTCATCATCACCATCACCATCACCAGCATCGTCAACGTCTTCATCATTGCCACCATCTTCATCATCATCATTAACTCTAACTCTAACCCTAATTCAATTTCCTTCTATAATTCTAGCCCCAACCCTCACCCAAACCCTAGCACTAAGCCATCTTCTTCATCATCGCCATCACCATCACCATCACCGTCACCATCACCGTCACCATCACCATCACCATCATCATCACCATCTTCATCATCATTGTTAACTCTAACTCTAACCCTAATTCAATTTCCTTCTATAACTCTAGCCCCAACCCTCACCCAAACCCTAACTCTAACTCTAACTCTAACTCTAGGTTCATTATCAACATCTCCATCATCATCATCTTCTCCATCGTCATCATCTTCATCACCATCACCATCACCATCACCATCATCATCAATGTCTTCATCATCATCATCATATGTGCCCAGCGGACGATTTTGCAAAGTTGACCCCCATGTGCAAAAATTGCACACTCCCTCACTGAGCAAAACCCTAGTTTCTAGGATGGAGCTACAAGATGACAACAGGGCCATGAGACCGAAGAAGAGGGGAACCCCTAGCACTATCCCGATTTCCTGAATCCAACAGAGTCAACGGTTCATCGATCAGAGCCACGATCATCATTCTATGGCTCGTTCCGTCTCACATCCAAAAGGCCTTCAGGGACACCTGCTGGATACCCGCCGGGGGCATAGAAGTCCAACCGTGCAGCAAAACCTGGTTCTGGGGAGTCCTGCAGGTGTTTCTAGGAAAGTTCCGGCTGGGAACGCTAGCCATAAGTGCCCAATGGATGATTTTTTAGAGTTGACCCCCATGTGCAAAAATTGCACACTCCCTCAATGAGAAAAACCCTAGTTTCCAAGATGGACGTACAAGATGGAATCGGGGCCACGAGATCAGAGGAGAGGGGCACCCCTGGCACTATCCCAACATCCTTAATATGACGGAGTCAACAGTTCATTGATCGGATCCATGGTCGTCATTCTATTGCTCGTTCATCTTACATCCAAAAGGCCTTTAGGGACACCTGCTGGATACCTGTTGGGGGCATAGAAGTCCAACCGTGTAGCAAAACCGGGTTTCGGGGAAACCTGCAGGTGTGTCTAGGCAGGTTCCGGGTGGGAATTCTAGCCGTAAGTGCCCAGCAGACGATCCAAGTCTCTCGGCAATGCCACCCTGCAACATTTAGAACAATCAGATCAATGCTGAAACTAGCGGTATATAGTAATTTCCATTAAAATTGAATGAGATTTTCATAAACTAGTCAATCTCACCGTGAACAAAATCGGCTGGTCTTAGGGGCTGGCAGATGGAGCAGTCGACTAGATAGCCTGCTTCGATGCTAGGGTGGATGGTAAAGGGGAGGATGTAGCCACATCAATGGTGGCTACATCACTGGGGGGAACAGTGGAAGAAGGGGGGCTGGCAGGAGGAGGCATGGACTGGGGTGGGCGAAGTGGAGATGGACGTCTAGGGTTATAAACCCCAACTGGCTGTAGTATGGATCAGGGCACCCTAGAAGGGGAAGCGAGTGTGGTGGGGGAATGTGGGAGGGGGCGAGGTCTGTGTTGCGGTAGAGGGGTGGGTGACTATGGATGGGTGGTGTGCCATGGTCGGTTGGGGGAGGGTGGGAACATGGGAAACTGATACGGAGGTGGAGCTGGATATGATACGTAAGGGGGAGCTGGATGGAACTGTGGTGCTATATAGGAGGGGGGGGCTGGATGGAAGGGGTTGGGGAATGGGGCATGTATGCCAGGGGATACAACTGGCATATAGGGTGGCTGAAAGGTCGGGGAGGGAGGAATAACGGAACTGGCAGGCCGAGGTGCTCGCACCTGCATACACATTTATAATCTCATAGTTTAATATACAAAAATATAAATATACACGGACAAGTCATCGTATTTGAAATTAAATTTATGCTTTAATACACATGATACCTGCGCACGTGGGGAACTGCTGGTTGCCGGTGCTGGTGGCTGGTCGCTGGAGCCTGTGGACACCTGTGCGAACACTACAATTTTTAGATTGAATTTATAAAAACAATATTAACAATATTAAACACAATGCAAATGAGAATGACAACGATGGTACTTAAAAAACATGACTGCAATTAATTTATATTCAATTTAGATGATATTCAATATTTTGAAAGGATAGAAGGTGGCATGGCATGAAATTAAAATTAAATAAGGTGAGAGGGCATAGAAGGTGACATGGTGAGATTTTCCTTTTCTAGAGTCATCCCCATGAGTAGGTGAGCTTTTCCTTTGGCCCTAGAGATATGTGCAATGCCTCATAAGCGAATGGAATTCATGTCCATTTACAAATTTGAATTAGAAACCTATGTAATGTGTTTGGTTCCTTGATGAAGAGTTCCTAGGTTTCGCTGTCTTCTTATATATTTTTAGTTTCCTACAAGCTTGATTCACCCAGTGGAAAAGTATTTGCATCCCTAGAGTGAGGATCTTTAGTCCCTTTATTTCAATAATATTTACATCATCAAATAAAATGGCATCTCATTGTTTAAATTTGCAAAGAGGTGCTAAATAGCAGTTAAGTTAGTGTGCATGTTATTTAATACACTTTAGAGTGTTGATCGTTAGAAAAAGGAAGAAAGAGAAATCTTTTTCATGATTAACTTACTTATAAGCTTGAATGTGCCATGTTCTTTTGCATTGAATGAGTAATTATGTGTTTTTTATTGAATAGCTATGTTGTCAGAATGATATCACTTGATTGAAATCAAAGAAATCTTGAGTGAAATGAGTTAAATGAGTATTCTTGATGCCAAATGTTTTACCAAGTTGTATTTGAATCAAGATAATAGCAAGGCCCCATAGACCATATTTGTAAGATTATTGCTCTTCCTTATGGGCCTTACATCATTTTCAAAAAATTTAGTGACAATGTGATAAGTTGTTTTACATTGTTTATATGTCTTTCCTAATAGCATGTTCTAGGAGTAGTAGAATGATTACTTTCAGTCTCAAGTATTAGAATAAATTGTAAATCCCGTGATAATAAACTAGGGTAATAAGGACACAAGAAACATCAGGTTCTTGAATTTCTAGAAGCTTGGCCACTATGATTCTCTTTTTCCCGAGAGTTTTGCACAATGCAGTGAAAATTCATAGCAATAAATAGTTTTCCTATTGGTCTCAGTGGATGCGAAAGTGACAAGTACAACACCTCATTGAACTCAATTGATGCAACAAAGTTAGCAGAAGCATAGAAGTGATTTGACCACCTTTACCATTAAAAGAACCTATTAGTAGAATACGGGGGAAAGTGATAATTACCATGGTAATATATTCTCAAAGTTTAATCTTGAAGAACACATGGCATAAGGGCATGGCAACAAAGGTTGATTTGGTGGAAAAAATGATGGGCATTGGAGCAATTGGCACACCTATTGAGCCAAGAGTCAAATGACCCATACTGTGGTCATTTGAAGATGATTTGGACAAGGACAGTACATGGCAAAGATAACTTGGATGACATGGTCACAAATGGCAAAGCAAAAATAACACACATGGCATTGGTCAAGCACAGGAAGAGAAAGCAAGCATTGGATGGTAGTTTGAGGATGAAGGACACTGCGAGCATCACCAAAACCCTAGCTGCGAGCTCATCATTGGTCAAGTAAGAATGACAGATTTTGGAAATTTCTCTCCCATTTGTATAATCATCAAAGGTCTAGGATGCCTAAAGTGAACATGGACAAATGTTTATAGTTTTCTTAGGTTTTCATGTTTTATAAGGTTTCATTTTTTTTGGTGGGATTATACGAATTTATAGCTCTCAAATAAATTAGACAATATTATAAACACAACTGTAAAATGTGATGATAATATGGTAATTACTCAGTGCTAATTAATTTGTAATTACTGAACACAAATTACTCGTAACTGGATCTAATTATTCAAAGTAAAGAAGTTACCTGTGTGTATGGTGCCGCAATCTCCTCTGCTTCCACCATGGCTCCATCGAGGTCAAAGGAACCAATGTCCTCCCACCTGGGGGATGGAGACCCGGCCCCGAATAACTAAAAATTAAAACAAATAAAGTCAACAATGTGTAATTCAAAGTTAAATATATTAAACAATACGATATCAAATAAAATACAACAAATACTTGAACATTAAATAAAACAATAGCAAACCTGATCCATGAATCTCCCTATGGCATGCTGCTGTGTATCACCATGGCAAGAATGACCACAGTGAGAAAAATGATGTGACGTTGTTCCAGCAGAACTAGAAGGCCCCGCCTGGGTTCCACCTGTACCCGGCATGTCCCAACCACCACCCATAGACTGTGCAGCTGTCTGTGTCTCATCGATGTCCTCCCGGATCTGGGAAGACATGGCCACGAATTTGGTATGTCTAAGCAAGTCATGTGTGGCACGTCTGACGGAGTCATGAATCTCATCTAGGCCGCTACCAAACCCGGGTGGCTGAGGAGGGGAGTTTGGCTCTCTCCTGGGTGCAGGAGGTCATCTAAGTGGGTTGCGGTGCGCCTGAGGTCGATCTTGGGCAGAGCCAAGACCGACACCCTGAAACTCAATGATGTCAAAATAGTTGACATGGTACCCTAGCTCAAACTCATCCCACAATTTCCGAAGGAAATACTGTGGGACCTCCAAATTGTTGCACGGGGGCCTGTCAAACACCATGAACCACCTCTTTCTCCAGTTATCTCTCCATGGCTGGTAAATGCACCAGTCCATGCAAACCCGAGCCCTCGTCACAACTGGAGGCTGTCCCGTCGAGGGAACTATGAAGTTGCTATACAACTGTGCTTTGGTGATGTTGAGGTCTTTTATCTGCTCTTTCGACAACCCAGTGGAGTAGTGTTCCCTCATTCGAGCCCTGTATTAGCTCAAGTTTGTTATCTCACTGTGTGCAATATTGATTGATTCAATAATGTTTTGAAGTGATGAAGCCAAGGAAACCCAAGAGGGTTCCTTGGTACTGTTCAATTCATTACTTAGTGCCCTCAATTGATTTAAGTCTTGGTCTAATTGATCTTCAGGGTTTTCATTTGGTTCATTGTCGTTTCCCATATTGTCTTCTGGAGGTCGGGTTTATTGGTTTCATCGGATGGTTCAGGTGTGTCTGACATCTTGTTAGGTGTAGATGGCCTGCAATTAAATTTCCTTGGTTTTTTAACGGATTGTAATTTTTTTTAAAAATTAAAATTAAAATGGAAAACAAAAAAAACAAAAATAAACAAAAATAAACAAAAATAAACACAAATTTGTGCTTTGAGGAGCACCTACCTGGAGAAATGGATGGAACCTTGGTGTAGGGGCGATTTCTTGGTGTTGAGGAGGATTTGGTTGCTCGAAGACGTGTTCGCGGGGTTGCACAGTGCGCTTGCGGGTTGGATAGTGGGCTCACGGGTCTGTCAAAAATGACAAACCCGTGAGCTCTATTTTTTAATAAAGAAACAGACGCGCATGCGCCATTGACGCATGTGCGCCATTTTGTGCGTATGCGTCAAAGGCGCATGCGCGCCCCTTTTTTCCACGTGGGTTGAACCACGTGGACGTTCATCATTGTTGAAGCAGCGACGTGTACGCGCCTTTGGAGGCGCGTGCACGTCATTTTTTTTTTCCACTCACGCGCGGTTGTTGCGGTTATTTTGGGTACTAGCTTCGTGCGGGTACCCAATAATAATAATAATATGTTTTTAAATCCTTTCAATATTATTAAATAAAATTAAAATGATTTGAAATAAAACATATTTTGTTCCAATTTTAAAACATAAGTGTTTAAGTATCTTAGGCCAAAGATTTACATACATAATTTTTCTAAACCAATTTTACTTAGAATGAATTGATAAAGCATTAGTTTTTTAAAATAACTTAGAATTATCTCTATGGTGGGTGCATGATGTTACCATCCTTGTTTGCATGATGATAGACTACTCTCAAAACATATTGAAAGGGTTCCCACTTGTTGTACATTCTTATGGAATGTACTGTGGAGTACTCTCGTCTGAGACAAGGGATATGATCCTTCAAAAGGGAGAGTCTTTTCCCCTCGGGTGACTGCAATGTTCCTGGTTCTGCCCATCATTGCACTCCTTTCCTATTGCTTTTGTCATTATGGCTCTTGGTGGTGTTCCTCCCCTCGTACTAACCTCAACCTAGGATACTTGGTAAGCACAATGGTATTCACATCAAAGCTTGTTGGCTCTTTGCTATGTTTCCATAATTAGCAATTGCAAGGAGTTTATTCTTCTATGTGTGGCTTTGCTTTTGTTTAGGTAGCTCTCAACACTTTTCTCACCATGGTTTGAACAAAGAAAACAAAGTGCAAAACAAAGGTCGGCCCCCGTCGTTTTCATATGCCTTGAATTTTATGGCAGTAGGAGAATGTTCAGGCTTGTTTCTCAGGCATGGTCCCTTCCCCTGCATAGAGTCACATCCAAGATATGGAGACTGGCATTCATGGTAGTTTGGAGTGCTTGCCTTGGATCATATTTTTGAGGAGATGGGGCGTCTTACTAAATATTTTGGTTCCACTTGCACCCAGTAGTCAAGATACAATAAAACCCTGACCCTCCTATCATAAATGAAGACGTTGTTTGGTCAAGCTCTCATGGATTGTCTCGAGGGTCATTTGTTGGACAACACTTAGGGAATCGGCCTGGTAGCCATACAGGACTATGTTGAAGGATCACTGCATTGTATGGCCAAAGCCCAAATGGATTTTGATGCTAAGAATAATGTTTTGGCTGGTGATCCAAAAGAGTCTTTAGGATTGAAGGAAGATGACCAAAAAGAGAAGCAACATGCCTCTCCTCAAATTCAAATTCTACACTTTATTGGTTGTTTAATTAGGCTATAAATCCTTCAGTGTGGGATCCTTTATTTTATTTCAATATCTATAGTCTTTACCTTAGTTTCTTAGTTTGCTTTATCGATAGATAAAATGGTTTCTTAGTTTTGGTCAAAAGATTATGTTGTTATTGGTTAATGACCTTATGTTAATATCTATATACGTTTTATCTATATTTTAATAGAATCTCAATTCATTAAAAAATAACTTAAAATTAATTGGTAAACTATTTATTGTTTTACATAGATTTTATTGAAATTAGGTAAGATTCTGTTGTTCTTGGTTAATGACCTTCTGTTAATATCTATATAATAGAATCTCAATTCATTAAAAAATAACTTAAAATTAATTGGTAAACTATTTATTGTTTTACATAGATTTTATTGAAATTAGGTAAGATTCTGTTGTTCTTGGTTAATGACCTTCTGTTAATATCTATATACTTTTTATTTATATTTTAATAGAATCTGAATTCATTAAAAAATAACTTAAAATTAATTAGTAAACTATTTATTGTTTTACATAGATTTTATTGAAATTAGGTAATTATTGAGTTATCTAACAAATCACTTCTTCGATTTTTTTAATTTATTTCATTTAGTAATAGATATATAATATTTATTGTCTTAATATGTTTATGTTATGTTAATTCTTTATAATAATATTTATTTTGTGTTGCAATATGTTTATATTTGTTAATATTCTTAATATAGATTTTGTTATTTGTTTATATAAATATTAAAAATTATGATACAACCAAAGAATTAATAAATTATAAAAAATAAAGAATTTTTATATATAATTATTTTACATAAAATTAAATATTTTAAAATTTCATAATTCAAAATATTTAATATTAAAACTTTTAAATATATAAAATATATTTTCATTTTAAATATCAAAATTAAACATTTTTAAATTTCATAACTAAAACAAGTATAAAGCTTCAACATCTCATCATTACCATTATATGTTATAAATAAAATAAAAACATTAACATTGAAGATTAGTATTTTATTAATACATCCAAGGTAGACATATGTTTTTCACACTAATATACCTAATTACGTCGAAGGCGTTATTTAAGGGGCCAACTCCTTTCGGGCTTTCGTTGTCTGTCGACAGCGAATGAGGAGCGGCCCCCTGTTGTCTGTCCAGGGCATATCAATGTATGACACCTGTCCCTGTCATTTAATTCAGTCAACTCTACAAACCCGATCCCGTCGGTGGTGGTCCGGTTTCGGGAGTGGTTGCATTGTTCCTGTGCTTCTTGCTCATCACCTGTACCTCCTTCTTGTGCAGCCTGGACGACATGTCCTCTGCCAAGGCAAAAAGCAATGCATTTGAATGCTTCTGTGCCTTTGCAGCCAGGATTTGCCTCATGCTTATTATATAATATATTTTAAACATTTACGTTTAAGTTTAAAGAAAATAAGTTGAGAAATTTAAGATTTATAATTTTTTCAATGTTTTTATTTATTTTAATGCTTAAAAATATGAAATGAGAAATGTAAGATTTATATGTTTTTGATATTTTTATAATGAAAATGAAATGAGAAATTTAAAAGTTATATATTTTTTAATTTTGTTGAGTTTTAATAATTAAAAAAAGTTTTGGAATATTTTTAATGGTAAATGTATCAATGTTGTTGAAATGAGGTTAAGCTAAATGTTATTTTTTGCACCCTTTTTGTTGAATTTATTAAAATGGTATATATACATTGTTGATATTGAATGATTTGGGTGTGGTTTTGGAGGTTGTTGAATCCATTTTTATATTAAAAAATGCAATTTCAACAATGTAAACTAGCAATTTCAATAATGATTCCTCCACATATTCCAACAAAAATAATTTAGAAAACACAACACTTATAGTGATTAGCTTACTCCCCACCAATAGATGTGTCAAACATATCAATTGTCGAAATGAGGTTCCACCAATAGATGTATCAGACATATCAATTGTCGAAATGAGATTCCACGACCACCAATAGATGTGTCATTTCAATTATAAATAAACCATATATGGTCAACTTACAACATTCACAATCAAAATAAACCGACCGAATTATTGTAACAGTCAAAATAAATCTTTATATTTTCTTTTTGAACCATATTCTCCCTTTTTATTATTGTTTTCATCCTCAAATTTGGTTCAAAGTGATCATGCATGCTAGCATGTTCATGAGTGAATCATGTATCATGAATAACCATGTGGCAATATAGTTTATTTGGAACAAACTCTTTAAGATGGTGACTATCATATTCCCTTTTCAAGTTTTAGATGTGGAGTGCAATAAATGGATTAATGCATTCATGAGACCAAAGTCTAGGTAGATTCTACCTTAACGTGATGTGAGTTAAGAATTGAGGTTTAGGTAGATTGATGAAGTATATCTCACTTTTTGCTTCAACAAATTATGGTGATCTAAACCGTATTTGCTTTAATTCCTTTATCATGGCATATTAGGGTTTAACGAATCTTTCCTCTTCTCCAGACAAGCATCCACACATACATTGATTTTGTAACTAATGATCATAGGTATCAGTAAAAGCGTGTTCTTTGGAATGGATCTAATCATGGATTATCCTCTCGGTGATAGCGATATTTATTTTTTAATGTGTTGGCTTCTATGTAAAATAAGCTACATCATTTCCACGTGACTCAACCTCATATTCCCATCATTGTTAAAAATCATAAGTAATTGTTGACCAAGACATCACAACCCAAGAAACTTGCCATATGTTGCAAAAATTACCCCTTGTCTAAGTACACACAACTTTCTCTCATTTTACAACATATTCAAGTTCTTCTCGGCGTTTCATTTCCCCCGCTTTAAGAAATTGGATGTACATTGTTTTGAGTGTGTTGATAGTTGAGAAGGGTTTGGCACATACATAAATCAAGTTAAGGAAAAAAATTGTACTTTCATCCCCATCCTCCATCACTAAGTAGCAATGATCCCCATTACACTAGAGGCAGAAGTGCAAGTTCCTATTGCAAATGAGGTTAGCCTCTGAAGATATATATATATTGTTCGTCTAGAGTGAATGATATGTAAACCCATGGAATAATATATATATAATTTAATATTAACTATTTAAATGATCTATTATGATCTTCGAGTGGTAAGTGATTTATGGTGAACATCTTGTATGGGTATGGTAAGTATTGGAAAAAAGTTTTCCATCAAAGGGGCACTATTTTTTCATTGTTTGATTATCTAATGAAAAACAAGTGTAGCTTTTTCTTGGTGAAAAGAAAGGGCACTGTCTCAAGTCTACTATATTAGGGAAATGAATTACTTGGTTCCAAATGGGGAAAATGGGTACTGGGTGAACAATTTGAAGCTGAGCAACAACATAGAGTTAAAGATTGTGCATGGTGATATTGTAGTAATCATAGCTGGAGGATAAAATTCCACATAGAAGGTACAACTTTGGTGCTTCCAAACCACGACTTTAAACATCTCTCTTGCATAGGCGCAATCAAGTGCTCGAGTTTGAAGGATCCATCCAAATATTGGATATCATCCCAAGAGTTGGAGAGTTTACAGTGAACTGCATGAGAGATGACTTTATAAAAGTAAAAGTATTCATATCTATCATAACACATAGGGTGTCGGGTTCATTGAAATCTTATGGAGTCGACAATCGTGTTTTTGTTCGTGGCCTTCATGATTTTGTGATGTGTTATGTAAGAAGTGGGCATCCACTGATGTACCGAATGAATTTGAATAATGCAGTTGTTCACTAACTAGAAAGTGCTGTAGAGCATCTGGTTCCAGTCGTTACTTTTTTTTTTGGTTAATGATGTCTTGGACGGGCATTGATGAGCCCAAGGACCCTATGTTTCTACTATAATATCACAACTCCTTGATTTAGTGTATATTGCTTCAGCAATTAACTACTTCAATATTTCTATATCCCTTAGTATTTATTTCATTCTCCACTAAGCATAATAAATTTAAATGTTATCCACATTAAATATTATTTTTATATAAATATTATTAATTAATAAATATTTTTATTTTATTATAAAAATAAATATAATAATTCTTTATCTCACAAAATATTATATTTTTGCACCGAGTATAAACGAGGTGCTTACAACTCAATATGGGGGAGATCCAGTAACGGATGTCACATGTAACGTTTTTCATTACACAGAGTGTAAACGAGGTGCTTACAACCCAGTATGGGGGAGATCCTGTAACGGATGTCACATGTAACGTTTTTCGAAAGTAATAAAATGTAAAAAGTAATAGTATGGGGGAGATCCTGTAACGGATGTCACATGTCACATGTTACATTTATCACGTTTGTAGTATGGGGGAGATCCTGTAACGGATGTCACATGTCACATGTCACATTTGTCACATTACGTTACAACCCAATATGGGGGAGATGTTGTAATGTTTGTCACATTTGTCACGTTTGTCATGTTACATTACAACCCAGTACGGGGGAGATGTTGTAACATTTGTCACATTTGTCACATTTGTCACGTTACATTTCCATGTTGGCTCATAACTTATAAAAAATCAAAAGTAATTAAAAATTTCATGTTCGCTCATTAGTGGCTCATAACTTATCAAAAATAAAAAATAAAAATAAAAATTGGATCCCTCTCGGTGCTTGATAGATCCAGATTTGAGATGGATCTACGCTGGTATAAATTCATCACATAACACTTTAATAAACATATTGTATTACTAACGGTGGTAATATCACACCATAATGTTTGATGAATCTTCGAGCAATTAGACAAACAGAACATGAAAAGTGTTGTCTCAAATCTTCCACGACGACCACCATTTAAATTTTACAAGTTAAGCGTGGCCACAACAAGTATGTGAATTCAAAATGCATGAACAAATTTTATCTCCTCTAAGCCAGTATGTCTCTCTTCTGATATCGTACATATCTCTCTCACTTCATTATAAGAAGACGGACTAACTTGCATTTGAGATTTTAATATGAGATCACCCATATTGATGTGTGAGCTCAAATTTCATTGTAGAGACCTCCAAACAAATATTTAACTTGCCCATATATTTGAATATATCCATGAGACAAGTGCACAAAATGGATATCAACAAAAAAAAGTTGAAATTAATTATGCTAAGTTGAGACTCTGTATCTATGTGCAAGTGCATAGTATTCTGAATGTACAAAGAGATTCACTCCTACAGTGGTTAAGATTGTAATCGGCACGCTAAATGCAATCTGATAACAATGCCTTAAATAATAAATATTCAATGGATTAACAATAGGTATTAATGAGAGCATGTTGAAATTTTGCATTTTGGTGAACATATAACCTAGAATCACAGCTACATCATGTCCACATGGCTCAACCTTATATGCCTATCATCGTCCGAACTTATAAGCAATTGTTGACTAAGACATCAGTGCTCAAGAAACTTGCCATATGTTACAAAATTTACCCCTTATCTAAGTACACACAACTTTCTCTCATTTTACAACATATTGAAGTTTTTCTCGGCGTTTCATTTCCCCCGCTTTGGGGGTATGCTAGTATAACATCTGTCCACTTGACGTAAAGTTGCTTTCATCCTTCAAATAAGTATTAAAAACATAAAAGGTACACAACACTATTCTTGATAGACAAAAATATAAGCCCTTAAAGATTAAGGAGCAGTTGAGATATTTTTCAAAATTTAAAAGGTCTTCATCTATTTTAGAGAGACTTGAAATAATGTTATAATTTTTTTTTCAAAATGAATAAAAACATACTTTTGCTATTCTTTCGAATTAAAAAGTACATGTAATATCCAAAACTATCCAATAGAGATCCTACACAAATATGACCAAGTCCAAAATTACAAAATGACAAAATCATATATCACCAAGAAACAAAAAAACTATATGTACAGGCACCAAAACATCAAAAAGATGTCCATTTAGAACAAATATAAAGATATATATATATGACCATCATGTTCCAGATGACCATCAATATACTCTTCCCCAAATAATAGACATTCATCCTACATCAAAGCCTCCTTCGAAAGTGTATATGTTGTAGATTTAGTTATCTGAAGATATGTTGGATCATCCAACTATGAAACATCTTCAATATATCTATAATCCGATTACACTGCTAAATCAGCACAATGGATTGTAAAGCACCATAATTTTTTTCCCTATTTACAACAAATAAGGAGTCTCCAAAATTTTTAATAGTGCCTATTCCTAGAATCTCAACAAACTTGATCAGACACCATAAGGCTCACAGGAAAACCACCCGCAACACATTTACCATCGACTGCTGCCCCCATCAAAAAAACCATGTGCCACATCCATACCAGGAAGATCTTCAATGATTCCATCTTGCCACATCCATACCAGGAAGATCTTCAATGATTCCATCTTTTAGTATTCTTAGCTTGAAAAGGATGCAAATCCCTGTACATTATATAAATTATCCATGTATTGGCATGCAGGAGAACCTGACCTTCAAGAAACACTCCATCCAGGAATTCTCCGAGACCGCCTAGGCTGAGAAGCTTGAGACTCGAACCCTTATTGACCCCAACCTCCTGCACGACTGCCGAAAATTCATTGACCTAGATGGGGGCACCGTGGGGCACGAGATCGGCTTCGACTTCAATGTTTCCTGCCATAGCAATGCCAATCAGTTTTATGTTCCGAAGGCCAAAAGAAATCAGTTGTATTTTGAAACACGATAAGTTTTGTACTGTAAGTTCTGTATGATATGTTACTTAATGTTTATTTCCATCCCTTTCAACCAGCACCTGCACAACCAACCCTTTCATTTATATATTTTTATGTTTGATTTCTCAGCGGGACAATTCTATTTTCGCATCAATAGAATTGAGGCATCATCTTTCAATATTCTTATTTTGGCGTTAATAGATTTGTGGCTTCATCTCTGAAATGTTCATTTTTTGTGATAAGATAATTTTTTGTTACAAAGATCTTGTGGATTTTCTCTCTATCAATGTTTTATGGGGAAAGGGTGCTTGGAATTTATTCCACCATAGATACATATTTATTCCATTTTTTCCTGACACCTCATAGAATCTTCAATAATCTTTTCCTGTTGCTTCAGGTACCTTGCCAAGAGCCCTTCCATCTTGCTGAGACCTCAGACTTCAGCTCCAGTTAAAGAAATTAATTATTAAGTTTCTAATGGAATCTTATAAATTAATCTATAATTTTTTATAGATCTAGAACAATACATGCATTCATGTATATGTTGAAGATCAAATTGGTTTATTGTACATGTACCATAAAAGGTGAATTATCGATTTTCTCATAAATGGTGCAGAGTAAAAGACTTTGAAGCACAAGGTTCATCATTCAATAGATTGGATCACATGAACTGACAGAGCATGTTTGACCGCCCTTGGATTTAATGCTAATGAAAAGGTTTATATTGCACATGAAACAAGTAATGGAAATATGAAAGGCTCTGTGGCACTTGATAGAAAAAATGAAAAGGAAGCTGATAGTTACAATCAATTGTTAAAGAAAAGGAATAAATTATTACACCAATGCTCAGAAAATAACAGAAATTGTCAGGACAGATAAACATCCTTCATGAAGCGCCTAAGACATCTCCAATCTAAGTCTATGCAAGATCATTAAAATACAATGCCCTTACAAAATAAAATGGAAACATCACAGGGGCATGAGATAAATTGAACTGGTAGTGATTGAAACAACACAATTGACCAGTAGTAAGATCACTAGAAAGTTGAGGCTAAGAATTAGGATTCTTGTGTTATAAGACTTTATACGACCAAACTTGGTATGCAATTGATTTTCTAGCCTCTGCAAAGGACATGATCAGACATTATTCTAGCTTGGGTTTGAAGGAATCCACTACGATGAGAGCTAATACTGTTCTCTGCACACATATTCACTAGTTAATTCCATCGTTGCATGATAACATTTGCAGAAACGACTAATGAAAGTATTTATATACCTCAAGAAATTGCTCAATCTCAGGGTCTTAGTCTCCTTGTTCCCCTGCAGCTGCAGAAAAGACTAATGAAAGTATTGATGTACCTCAAGGAATTGCTCAATATTAGGATCTTAGCCTCGTCCCTCTGTAGCTTTAAAGAATCTCCTGCTATCAACAACCAATGTCAAAATTCTGCAAGAAAGTTTGTATGAAATGAGAAATAAAAAATAATTAAAGCTTCCAGTGAAATAAATGAAATTCCATCAAATCCGATTATTCGAACCCAATATTTGTACCCTGCTATGTGATCTTCATTAGTTGCTGAATTTGGTGTAAATGTGAGCTGACAAGCTAAAACAATATGATCACTGCCCCATTTCTATGTTGGAAATCCTCTTGTACATTGCAAAATGTGTGTTGACAGAGAATCTAAAACTTTAACAGTTTGGAGACCCTTTGAGAACCAAATGTAATCAACTATGCTTATGAATTGAATCGTTATGCTAACTTGTGACTAATGGCTTTCCACTTTTTTTTTGAGCTATAAATAATCAACATAATCTAAAATATCTCTCCCATACTGGATTGCAGAGCACCTTACTACTCTCAGTGCAATGAACAAAGCATCATCAATTAAATTAGATACACTGCCACCTAAAATATCCATAATGCCAAGAAACAATGTGCCATTTGTGCCAAGAAATCCTTGCAAAAACAACATGCTGGCTAAAGGAAGCTATGGGTATGTTAGTATTCTGATAAGTAATGAAATCACTGGTGAAAATATTGGTAAATATGGACCCCAAAAGGAAAGTGAGTAGCGTAATAAAATTTTAAGTTCTTACTCTTAAAGAAAAAGAAAACAATGATCACAATCTACAATGCTTGAACAAGAACAAGAACAAATGACTTGGAGCAAGTTAACTATGCATCATGCCTTCTATAGCTTCAACTCCCTTTAATTTGAAAGAATATCCTTCACGTAGAAATTCGGGAAAATAATTATTAATGATCTTTGTTTCTTCTCCTCCATATTAATATCCTGAAAAACAAGCATATCAGGCTTAAACCTCAAATGAATTGCAAGGAATAGCGCGCTCTTTCACCTTGTTTCGTTGACCAAAATTTGGCCTGTTTCCAGAATAAGCTTCGTAAATTGCAATGCATGGTAACTCATTCACTCAACATCAAAAATGTCCTAAAAGTTGCTCATGTATTTCTGGAATGAGTTTTGGTAGGATTTCCCACAGCAAAGGATTCAATCTCGGAATCTTTGTAGATGTGGGACTTGTGAGATACATATCCCACATCGATAGTTAATTATCTTTCCAGAATGAGTTGGTTGTGGTAGGATATTTACCACAACAAAGGATTCAATTTTGGAATCTATGTAGATGTGGGACTTGTGAGATATATATCCCACATCGATCGTTAGTTCAATAAACCTAGTGTTAATATATGCAATGCCTTGTGTGAAATTGTAAAGCGTATTTCAGGTTATGCACACGGATTTACGGTTTAGATTGTTTGCTTGAAATAAAACAATGATCATGGATAGAAAGGGGTTATTTTGGGTTCATAACGTCGATGGTGACCAGAGTTAAAATTTAGAAATGGTATATACACCCTTTACATATGTATACTACCTTTAGAAATGGTATATACACCCTTTACATATGTATACTACCAACACGAATAGGATGTGAAACAAATCCAAGATAACGATGGATTTAGGATTTTTGTAAAAATCAAGGTATGTATACTACCCTTTACATATGTATACTACCAACACGAATAGGATGTGAAACAAATCCCCTTTACATATGTATACTACCAACACGAATAGGATGTGAAACAAATCCAAGATAACGATGGATTTAGGATTTTTGTAAAAATCAAGGTACGTATACTACCCTTTACATATGTATACTACCAACACGAATAGGATGTGAAACAAATCCAAGATGATGATGGATTTAGGATTTTTGTAAAAATCAAGGTATGTATACTACCAACACGAATAGGATGTGAAATAAATCCAAAATGATGATGCAAAGGATTTAGGATTTGTAAAAAACAAGATATGTATACTACCAACATGAATAGGATGTGAAACAAATCCAAAACGATGATGGAAAACAAGGTAATAAAGCATGCAATTTTTCAAATATGAAATTGGTGGTGACTAGTGAGTAGAAGGTAGGGAAATATGGAGGAAATCAAATTTGAAATTGGTGGTGATTAGTGAGTAGAAGGTAGGGAAATATGGAGGAAATCCACACGCTAAGAGTGCCAAAGCTAGAATTTTTAAACATTAAGTTAAAATTCACGTCAATAAGATGTGAAACAAATCCAAAATGATGATGGAAAACAAGGTAATAAAGCATGCAAATTTTCAAATATGAAATTGGTGGTGACTAGTGAGTAGAAGGTAGGGAAATATAATATGAAATTGGTGGTGACTAGTGAGTCGAAGGTAGGGAAATATGGAGGAAATCCATAGGCTAAGAGTGCCAAAGCTAGAATTCTTAAACATTAAGTTAAAATTCACGTCAATCCCGAAACTTGCACAATATATTTACCATAGTGTGCAACTAACCTTAAAATGTGCATCATTAGTCATTATTTCACAGAAATTTCAAACTCCCTAACGATGGAAACCTTAAGGTGATGTCAAGTTGGCTAGAGACCTAGGCTAGGATCACAAACTTGCAAAGAAGATATGCAACTTGATAAGAGTAGGATACAACTATTATTAAAAATAAAAAAACATAAGGGGGATCCTGGAAACACTTTGTCGGTTAAATAGAGTTGACCAAAGATGTGATCAATAGGTCGTAATCTAAGTCAGAATAATTGATTAGGGGTTTGGATGCTATAATATTGTATTCTAAACAAAGTAGATAATGCAATGAGATAGAGAATAAAGAAACTCTTAGTTAGGTTGGTTTCCTCGAATTGGGTTTCCAAGTTTAATATTTGTGTACAATGAATGTAAGATGATTGAAACCATACTTAAAATACAAAGTTTTTTTTTGTTTTTTAATAAACAAAAGTAGCTTATTCAAAGCACATAGTGCACATATATTTATGCCAAAGGAGTTCTTTCATTGAGAGATTTTCCCTGGCCACTGTTCCAAGATTCCTCGTCTCTCTAGCAACTCAAATTTCAACCATGTACCCATCAATTTTGTCATATTTTTTTCAAGTTGTTTGTGGCCACATCCATATTTTTCCTTCACCAAGTGATTTCCATGTTATTTCCTCCCTCAGCCCTTATATTCATCGTTCATGTCTCATAAAATTGTATTTCTTCAGCAGTCGTCGTCTTGTCAAAACCTTCAGCAAAACCTTGCCCCTTCGGCAAGGTTTTGTCACACCCCAATCTTGAAGTAGTTGTACTTGGATGGCTATTGCAGGATATCCTCCAAGATACCCCAAGGTTATCCACCACTATCCTATCCCAGTTGTGAAACTGTGATCACAAAATCCTATGAAGGAATCAATTAGCATGCACAGGTTCTACATCTGCCCTTTTTCCATACACTAGGCTTGCACACAAGGTCGAATAAATGTGAAATAATGACTGCAACCAAGTATTACGCATCCACCTTCACTAAGGAGTTGGCCACGATTTCTAATCATGGGGATATAGGATACAAAACAATTATTTTAAAATTAAGTGAAGAGATGGTGTAGCAATCCATTTCAAGGTTCAAGATGGAAATCACAAGTATGAGCTTGTGACTCTAGTTCAGTATCTATCTGATCTCAACCTCCCAAATTCATGTTGTGAGGTCATCAATCTGACGGGGGCGTCGTGGAGCAACATGCATTTTTCTTTCATTTAAATTTATTTTTCATTTTTTTTGTTCATCCATGAAAGATTCGTCAGAGTTATTTTGTCAAGGATTATGGATGCAAATTTCTCTCATACATGGAATTTAACTTTACTTTCCATTTTTTCCTTTCAGTTCGTCCATGGAAGATTCGTTAAACAATTTTTTGGTAGGGGGATTGAACAAATGTTTGCAAAAAAATGTTTTTAGGAAAGAATATGTTATGTCTAAGGAGGATTATGTATTCTTCCTTCCTTTATGTTTTTAGGAAAACATATGTATTCTTTTGGCCTCATAGTCGCAGACATGGAAGATCTTCGAACAAAAGCATTTGTGTATTGTTTTCAATCATTTTTCCATGGATTTAATGGGATCTTTTGGGGTTTTACTAAGATCTTCCCTTTATTTCATGGAATTACTTTGTGAATCACATAATTGTTCTTTTCGATTAGTAGGATTCCAAATCCTGTTTCAAACCTTTTTTGAAATGACTCGGAGTCCAAAGAGATGAGAACTTCATTGTCTCTCCTCTGAATCACCTCTCCTACCAACCTATTTTGAAGGTCTTTGATGCCATGCTCTTTATAGTATTTTTCTGTTTGAGATGGTTTGAAACTTCCCACTTTATATTTTGTAGATTTAGCTGTCACTGGGGTAATTGAGTTTGTGTTTTTTTTATGTATTTTGGAGTTCTTCTATATTTTCAATGATGCTAGATATGGAAATCAGAATTATTGCAAACAACTGGAAAAGAATGTATATCTTTGATGTTTGATTTATGTGTACATACATTGGCTCTCTTAATGTTGCAAACACATGTTTATTATTCAATTATTTGGTTAATTCATATTTATGATCTATTTTGTATTGTATTGAGGAGCTCAATAATTACCCTAAATATTCAAGCATTTTGGTGTTTGTAGTCTTGCAGTAACCTAGGCTGGGTATTGTGATGGACAAATCAATCTCTTGCATGTAAATCCTTCGACTATTTTTGTCAGATAGGATGACTAAATGGAACAATACATTATATTATTTTAGATACAGGTTCATGCTTACTGTACAAATTAGTTTTTTTATTTATGGGAAAGGGAAGCCCTTGGTGGTTTCGAGAGTGATTCTCCCTTCAAAAGCATTGAGTTGGAGTCTGGAAATTGAAAATCCAATACACTATATATTTATTCTTGATGATACTTGCACATTGTACTTGTATTTATGTTCTCATCTTCTTTATCAAAATGGTGGAAGATATCATCCCCACTTATACTGTTATTCTTGAACAAAGCTGTAGTTTCTACTATAGTAAGTCATTACTGAATATGTTGGATTTTGTAAATCCAATTAGTGCAATACATAATGTAAGAGTACATATTATCTTGAAACATGAAAACCATATTGGGTGTGGTGTTATTAAACAACAAAAGATGTTATGTCCATCCATGTTTGTACTCTATCCTAAACAAATCCTTCATGTTCATCCACTGTACATAAAGTGCAAGAACATATGTTGTGGTATTATTAATATCATCTTATGTCGTATGCAATTGACGTATTTGGATTTATGGTCGTTTGTAGTCATTAGAAGTATTGTACCCAAATGTTCAATGGAAGATGTTATGTTGACATGTGTATTGGGAAAAATTTGACAAACTATATTTTTTTTCATCTCATATTGTTACCGAATATATTTTGCTAACATCTATGTTTTGTAATATATAGAAGTTTAATTTGGATGTAGTTTCCTTTGTCTTTAATAGAATTGAAGAGATAATTTTTATGGGAACATGGGACTTGTTTTCAGCCTAAATCGTTTTACCAATGTGTTGATCAACTAGCAGGACTATCTCAGGGAAAGTGCATGCTTTTAGAGATGTTTACTTTATATAAAGAATGCATGTGTTGGTTGATGGTGATGACTATTGTTTATCCATATCATGATCTCTTTTTTTGTCCAAAGCAGGATGTAAGTTTTAATATCCATTGTATTTGTACCAACATTTTACCCTCAAATTCTCCATCTTTTTGTACTAAATCATAATGTGGGGAAAATATTTATTAGAAAATAGTTAATCACAATAGTTATTGTGTGGGAGAAGTGAAAGTCCTTCATATGGGTCCCATGTATACAATGTGCATCGTGTTAATAAGAACTTGCTTATTGAAATGATCTTGGAAAATAGAAGTCGTCACATACATTTCTTAAATTTTTGTAGTTAATACGTGCTTTATGGTTCAAGAAAGGGATTTCACAAAAAACATCTCCATTGATGATTTGTTTGTACAAATTATTTACTACCACGGGTTTTCTTCTTAGGGTTGATGAAAACACCAGATCAAATCTCCGTCTTCTATTTGTGCAAGACATGAGTATATTAAATGTTGTTTTGCATCTAATTAATCATAATTTTTATAGCTCCTTGATATGTTAATATTTTTAATATTATGACAAGAAATATCGTTCATTTTGGAAAATGTATTGTGTATGGTAAATTCCAAGAATGTTTTATGTGATAATATTTTTTTAGGGATTCAATTTCTTAGTACGAGTATACTTCTTGTTATTTACAAAGGGGATGCAAATGCACCTACGAAGTGTCAATTTGTCTTTCGATGACACTTGATGCAAACATGCTGAATGGATCTCTTTCAATTAATATTGATGTAGACACATTGAATGGAGATTTTTTCCAACCTTGTATCGAAACAAGAGGAACATTTCTTCAATACTAACATGGTGCTCCTCCAAATCCACTTGCCCTCAAGAATATGATGTGCATCATCACCAAATCTAAATTTAAACGCCCACCATGCTTTTGAAAGAAAGTGAAATTCTAGACAATACCCTAACTTAGGCACCCACTCTAAATCTAAAAGGAGAGGGAACAATTGGAAATAAAGTGTCCAAATAACTAACCAACCAAAGCGATGTATTGCAATTCATTATTTGACTAAGGACCATGTCCTCTCCAAAAAATTACTTTGAACCTTCTCTGATTTGACAATTTGAGACAAACATAGTGGGTCTTTCATTTTTCAAAATTTTCCTCACTAAACCTTTATTCTTTTGTACACACTAATTTGCTAGATTTTGAACTTACAAGCTTCCTCCATTCATGAAATTTAGCAGTTGGTTCCCACTCATAATTTTATTAGGAAAGCGTTGAAGCCATTTCAACAAAAAAGAAGATTTCGACTATTTAGTGGATTGGATTGAGGATTAAATGCCAAAAAAAATGGTAATGAAGACCTCAAGGGTGGAAAATATGGGATCGTCCTCATAATCGATGGTGGGAAGGAATTTACTACTTCATCACTCCCTTATACATGTGGAGGCGAAGGTAATAATGAGGATGACCTATGCCAGGGAACTTCTGACAACTATTTTGAGATGACATTAATTCTATTTTCCATAAATAAACTCACTTGTGCAAAAGTAGAGTTGTCTTATTCCTTGGGGCATTTGTTTTTCATTTTTGTGTGAATTTGACTAATTTTACATTGCTTATAAACATATTCAACCCCGCCAAATATTTGAAACAAAGTAAGGACAATACAAAGTGAGTAAGGACAGTGAGTGTAAATATAGAAGAGAGTTTCCTAGGACAAAATGAACCATCTCGTTTCCCTTGCAATAGGGTTTCAACCTCTATCTAAACACGTGCTTGGATTTGACCTTGCAGGACTTTTCCGCTCATGTTTCATGGAAGAGAGTAGAAATTGGCTTTGACCTTGTAGGTCTCGCCCAACCGTGTTTCATGGAAGAGAGTAGCAATAGTAACTTTGGGCCAAGGAAAGAATCGATTTTCTCTCCATCGATCCAAATATGATTCAAGTATTATTGAGCAAAGGTCTTGAATCAATTTATGCTCTAACAAGAGCATCTAAAACTGCAAACAATTTGCTTTTGATTGCAAATGATTAATGAGTGTTTCCATCATTAAATACACACAAAATATACCTTCAACAAACTCTAAATTAAATTCATGTTAATAATGATAAAGTTAAAAGAATTAAGTTTACTTTAATAATGTTAAGTTAAAATTCTCATAGCATTCTTCATACTTACCATTCAATTTCAATGCCCATGGCCTATATATTTATATTTATGTAAATGCACATTTAAAAGTTCTATTTTTAAAATTAAAAATTATGTTCAAAAAATAATTTTACAATAATTTATTTTATATTATATTATTAGCTTTATGTTATTGAATAACTTAAACAATAAGGCGTGAATTATGTTTCTTTATATAATCAGAGGGATGAAATCCACCTACATTTTTCACACTTTCCAGTTTTAATTTCAATTATGTTTCTTTCTATAATCATTAGGATGAATTCCACCTACTTTATTCACACTTTTATGTAAATGCATACCTCTAAAATTTTAATATTATTTTTAGTCTCTATCAAGGCAGGGATATACTTTCTGATTGAGAGTTAAATCTTTTTGACTTGTATTAATCGTCAATTTTTTGGCTGTATTAGTTAATGTTTTTACAATGTTTTAGAAAATAGTGTATTTAACTTATTTTTTCTGAAAATTGAAAACAAAATTTCTATTAAAAAATAAAATAAAAATAAATGATTTTCTTATTGGTTAAGGACAATCCAGATTTGACGTCAGTGCCTGCATAAGGATTGAAATTTTTAATAATTTAAAAATAATTTAAATATACAAATTTGGAGAAAATTACACCTGCCCTATTTGGCAGGGCACATTTTTACACGCCACCTGTTTCCAATTTGCGAATGTCAATGTGTACTGTTAGTCCAACCATAAATCTCTGCTTACAGGAGGCATGCCTTCTCCTTCTTCCATGATCAACAATACTGGACCTCTCAATGCAGCGGCATCCTTCTTTTCCCAATGACAGACAAACTTCTTTTCCCAAAAACCCTTTCAGGTAGTATATTTTTCATATGCAACGATAATAATACATTTCTAGCACCCTGTGAGAATCTGCAAGCTCCGGATAAGACTGTACACCTTTCTGGTTAACTGATGGAATACAGGACAATGTGAACACTACTTGGTTGCTAGATTCAACCAATATTTCCTTGGGCCTCTAAAAATACAATGGTTTGAACTCATCCAGCTTCTTCGTATACAAAGATCATATCAGTAGCACTTGAAGGTGTGGAATCCCCAAACTCAAATTTCTCCAAAGAATGAACATTGTTTTGTCTCATAATTAAAACGCTAGCAGGATTTATCTTCAGTGCACGTATTGTCGACAGATTGCACCAGCCAGGAAAACAGCTAGTTTCTAAGAGATCTCATCTAATGAAAATCTCAATGTAACTATTATGAAAAAGGAATATGAATGGGCCTATTTGAACTATTGGAAGCTTAAGAGTTTGGGAACGTTAGGGTTTTATTTAGAGTGTGCCTGTTGTAAGTAGATTTGTGTTGAAGAAGAGACCAAGGTTGTAGACAAATCACGACATCCACATATAAATCGAGGCCAAGGTTTTCCATCGCCTTATGAAATTAGCGAACTGGGGTATTAGAAACTGGAGGTACTTCGATGTTTGGGCTTGAACCACCAACTATCGTCAATCCCCACAGGAGCTTATTTAATTAAAATCAGACTAAGCTATATGTACCCACAATGGATGATGCTCCACCCTGAGTTTCAGAGCTTGAATCTTTAAAAATGTATTATTTTTGGTTTGCCATAATTTACTTCGAACCCTATGCGTAGCATTGCTTAGAGACCTTAGCGAGGACTGGTCTACTTGATAAAATCCTATATAAATGGTAAGGTCAGAGTCAGGTATTATGCTCATGAGCTAATGTTAGCTTGAGAAAATCTGATCATAAATGCGTATTTTCCTGAAGAAAATCCTTGTGTTTAGTGGGTCGGAGGAATATTCTCTATCTGGGATTCCTAACTCAATTAGTCTTTAGGAAACTTACATTAATAATTAGCGAAAGTTCGAGATATGGGTCAATCCCCATCCACCCGTTTCTCATCGCTTTCTCCTTCAAGTTGGTAAAATGCATTCTCTCTTCTGACCAACAAGCACTGTCTAAAGCGTAGCGTAAATATCCAACCCAACAATTTACAACATAGGATCTTTCATCTCCTTAATGCGTCTTTTTAGCATTTAATCCCTCTATAAAAACATGCCCTTCCCTTTACGTTCTTAAAATTACTATAAATTACCCAAATAAGACTTGAAAGCAGTTGCTTGTCTATCCGCATAAAAAACCTGTTTGGACAGCTCAGATGACGTAATTTACACTTGAGTATAAGTGAAAAGAGCTAGCACAACAAGAATCAGGTTGTTTTAACACTAAATTTTACTTTACAAGCCTAGGATCTCAATGCACCATTTCTTAGTAAATAGTAATACTAACCTGGTGCAAACTCGTACATCGTATTAGCATGGATAATACCTTGCACCTGTTCTGCTAAAAAAACAGAAATTGTCTCTGCAGTAAACGAAAATAAGTCCTAATGATCAATGATTTAAGCTTTACGAGTTCCTAATTCTCGTTTTTTAGTACTATCGACAATAGAATTTATTAATAGAAACATAAATTTCCTGAACTAACGTTACCTGCAAATAGTCTGAAAATGCTTCATTACCACGACGTGATTTTGTAAATTCTTGGCATGCCAGATCAGTTATACTAAATGGAAGCTCCGACAGGCCATTGGAACCATTGCCAGAAGCATAATCACTCAAGGACCAAAAATTCTCTTCAAATTCAACAATTAATTGATAACAGGAACTGGCAAGGACCGAGGGCCGCACAGGGCCATAATTGGCTTTTAAATATTTGCTTACCATGGTAAGAAACAGATCATTCGAATATTGTTCTAAATTGGAAGAAGCTAAAAAGAAGGAAGGGGTCACATCCGCAGCAATCCAGGAAGAAGCAACAGCCTGTTCTTCATCATAGTTATCATCATCAAGTTTAGACAGGAGCATTTGAATTTTGGCATCAAATACGGAGTCAGCGCACGATAATTCCTCTGGAGTTTGAATACACAAAACTTTGTCCAAAGTTTGCCTTCCAGGTTTTTTGTTGGTTTGGAGGCTCAAAAGGAGAAATTCGTTGTTCTGAATAGATGAGTAAGGAATTATGTTTTCCACCTTCACATTGTGCGGTATTGTTTCTGCACGAACATGAGAGTTGTATAGAAGTGGTAGCAGCAACAACATCCAAGCATGAAATTTTGGAATTAGTCGCGAATTTAGTTTCAAGAAGCGGCCTCTTTCCTCGCAGACCTTGAACTTGTACAACTTGACTTATTGTTGCAATGCTTGTGCTCGAGTGTCCCGACATTGTCTTACCGCTTAGACGGAGACTTATAGCTTAGTGCACTGATGGTTTTACCCAAGCCTCCCGTTATCCTAACACTTGCTCCAACCCTCTGACACGTTCACGCTTATCTTCCACGTGCTCTAGGATTATATCTTATGCTTTTGATTCAGCGTAGCTGCCGCGTGGCCCAATCCCTTTGGTAGGGACTAAGATGCCATGGAAATTTTTCCCTTGTTTTAAATATATTTATATATTATTATTTTATTAATGGTTATATATTATTTTTTTTAAACATATTCATGTATTATTTTATTAATGGTTATATATTATATTTATTAAGGGATAACATTTTATTGATGTTCACATATTATATTTATCAAGGGATAACACGATGAAAACATATCAGCGAAGAATAAAATAGTTTTAATGAAAAATATATTTTCAACTATTTTTAAATATGTACAAATTATTTAAAAAACATGCGACAAAATTTTATTGAATTGTATGTTATAATTGATCCACTCAGGGCCAGGTAGCCGAGGGAGACAACATTTCGACTGAATGAGTCGGCTCTAATATGACAGAAGCATAAGAAGTAAAATACAAAAGCAGAGTTACACTACGTAGACAAATACAAATACACACAGACAAATATGCAGGAATGCGAACTGATCTTCTCTATTACTGGATATAAAGATCCGTACTGATAAGATGTATATTGCAATAGTTTACATGATTATATAGAGAGTGTTGAGATGCTTGGGTTCCTGCTCGTTACGTTCAGTTACAAAATAAGTTATAATGATTCGACAGTTCAACCGTTACAGTCGACTGGAAGACAGAGAGATAGTCTGTCGAAGTTCGATAGTCTCAAGTCGCAAGATGGTGTTACGCAAGTCGCAGGTCAACACTGTATGTTGACGTCACGAAAATGTGAGGTCGTTGAACGTGTCGAAGTCATGTCATAGTTTGACAACTTTCCAAAGTTGTGTTGAAGCCGCGAAGTGTGTTGAAGCCATCGAAGTTGGAACTTGTCGAAGTTGTGTCGATGTCAATGACTGGTCAAAGATGTGTCGAAGTCGGAATCCGACAATAATGCCGACTGCGATATGGATTAGAACTCGTTCCTTAAGAAACAATGGTATCCATTGTTTGCTCGGGAAGGTGAGGAAACTTATCGGTTAGTTTAGTAATAGAGTACCACTTTCCTTGTGCTGGGATCTGGCCTACCTTAGCAACCTAAAACAAGGGAATTGTGTTTGTCCTTGTATGGCGTACTCATCATCCCACAATGGTGTTGCAAGGAAGAGGCTCCTGAACATCTGGATGGATGTCATCGGGTTCTACTGTCTGCAATTCATTCTCTTCCAATAGTGGTGCATGATATGGTCGAAGTAGTTCCACATTGAAGATATGATGTAGACCAAGGCACACAGAAATGTCGAGTTGGAAAGTGTTTTCTCCAATCTGCTGAAGAATACTGTATGGACCATATCGCAAAGGTTTACAATTCTTGAATGGGCCAGTGAAGCATTCCTTCTTAATATGTAACCAGACCTTATCCCCAATTTGGAATGGATGAGGGATACGATGCTTATCATGTCGGGCCTTAGATTTCGTGTTTTCTCTATGAAACATGTCATGTGCTTGTCGCTGGATGTCACAAATCTGTTCACGAAACTTCAATGCTTTTTCAACTTATCGCTGGTTGTGGTCAGTGTCGGAGTTCGACTATATCAAGAAGCTGATCAAGTCGATAGGCACTGAGGGTTGAAATCCATAACAGATCTCAAATGGACTCTTTCCTGTAGATTTGTGCTGAGCATGATTGTAGCTGTGCTGTATGTATGGACGAATTTCATCCCATGTTCGTCAATGCTTGTGGTTGTACATGCGAAGAAGTTGTACGACCAAGTGATTCACAACTTCTATAAAACCGTCGGTGTGCGGATGGAAATCTATCTACAATGAGATTCGAGTGTCTAAATGTTTCCAAAGGGTCTTCCAAAAGATGCTGATGAATCTGGCATCTCTATCAGAAATAATTGTTTTCGGTAAACCATAGTGTTTCCAAACATGTGTGAAGAAGAGCTGAGTAGTCTGCTGCACTGCTGTTGTCTTCTTGCATGGTATGAGAATGGACATCTTGGAAAATATGTCGATTACTACTAAGATCACATCGTGATGATGTTTGGTAGTAGGATATCCCGTCAAGTAGTCTATAGAAATAGATTACCATGGTCGACTAGGAACTGGAAAAGGTGTGTACAATCCCTGTCGTCGATTAGACGGTTTAGCAATGACACAAACCATGCATGATCGAATGTACTTGTTGATGTCGGTTTGAAGTGTAGGCCAAAAGAAATACTTCTAGAGAATAGAAAGTGTCATTGCTACTCCAAATTGTCCTTCAGTCTTGCTATAGTGCTTGTCCCAAATGAGTTGTTTTCGATGGTCACCTATCAGTACACAAAGCTGTCCAAGCTTGTATAGCAAGGTATCTTTCAGAAAATAGTTGGCAGTCGATGACTTGTCAGTATGAAGCTATCGGTATACTAGTGAAAATTCGATGTATTCTTGGTACAATTGAGGCCAAGTAGTGGTGTCATATCCTTGCAAACTCATCATTGTGAAAAGGAGAGTAATGGGCGGTCTACTTAGACAATCGGCGGCGGCATTAGATTTACCTTTCCGATACTTAATTACCAACTGGAACTGTTGCAAGTAATTAATCCACTTAAGCTGTCGAGTTGTTTGAAGTTTTGATTGTGTCGGAGCAAACTGAAGAGGCTTATGGTCAGTGACATTGACCGTTTCCTTTCCAAGGATATAATTCCTCCATTGATTGAGAGATTGCACAATGGCGTACAGTTCTTTTTCATATTTTGAATATCTTTTAACAATGCCATTAAAAGTTTCAGAATGAAAAGCGACTAGGTGACCAGACTGAGTGATCAGTGCGCCCAAGGCATAGTCCGATGAGTCCGTCTCAATCTCAAAGGGCTGATGCAAATCAGGTAACACAAGTACTGGTGCAATGCAAAGCTTGTGTTTGAGCTATTCAAAAGCTGCTTGTTTTGTCGGTGTCCAATTAAAGACAGTTTTTCCATTTCCCTTCGTCAACTGATTCAATGGACAGGCTATGTGACTGAAGCCGAGTATGAACCACCGATAGAAATTTGCCAAACCAATAAAAATTCTTAGTTCTTGAACATTATGAGGAATGGGCCAATATTTGAGAATTTGTACTTTTTTTGGGTCGACGTGAATGCCTGTAGAGTCAATTACAAATCCCAAATATTTGATGTTGTTCATCGCAAAGGAACATTTGTCCATGTTTAAGTAGATTCGATGTTGCGAGAGAGTGTCGAGGACTTGCTGAAGTTGTTCGACATGTTCTTCCCATGATCGACTGAAAATCAATATGTCGTCAAGGTAGACAATGACACATTTACCGATGAAAAGTCGAATAATTTCATCCATGTATCTCATGAAGGTTGCAAGTGCATTGGTTAAGCCGAAATGCATGACTAACCATTCAAACAATCTTTCCTTGGTCTTGAAAGCAGTTTTCCATACATCTGAGGGCTCGATTGGAATCTGATGGTATCCCGACTTGAGGTCGATATTAGTAAAGAACCTAGTAGCTTTCAAAGAATCAATGAGCTCGTCTATCCGGGGGAGAGGGTACCGATTCTTCACCGATATTTTTTTGAGTTCCCTGTAGTCGATGCACATGCACCAAGTCCCATCTTTCTTTAGAAATAGGACGACTGGACTTCCACAAGGGGAGGAGCTAGGTCGAATATGGCCTTTGTCGATTAATTCTTGGATTTTTCTGCGAATCTCTTCATTTTCGAGAATGGATCTTCTGTAGATAGATACATTAGGCAAAGAAGAACCAGGAGCAAATTCAATAGAGTGTTTTACCTGACAATGTAGAGGTACTCCGTCGGGAACTTGGAATAGGTTTTGGTACTCATCACGAATATTGTCGATCTGTTGCATCTATCGAGAGCTACACTAGTCGGTCACTCGACTAGTTACTGCAGTATTCCTAGAATGTTGCGGCTTTATCATAATCAATGCGAACTTCTGAGCATTATTGATGAGCTTCTTTGTCTTTTTAGCAAATATCATTGAGACAGTTGGTGTAGGTCATCGCTATGGAATGTTGTATCCCTGATTCTGGATTTTGACAATCACCTTCTGCGGTCGTGATTGGTAACTTCCATGGTGATCCCATAGGTAAGGCTTCCCAAACAGGGCGTCGACTACAAAGAGAGGTGCCACATTGCAAAGTACTTCATCTTCAAAAGGATTTATGAAGTATGTGAGCTTGCATTGTCGGGTGATCCTTAGCTCTTGTCCATCGTTCATCCAACCGATGTTGTAAGGTTGAGGATGCGGAGTGGTCACAAGACCTAGTTTTTTCACAATTTCTTCATAAACAAAGTTCTTCTGCCTCCTGTTGTCCATAGTCAGATGCAATGGATTGTTCTAAACCCATATCTATGTATAGATTAGGCACTCTCATTCCTCCTCGTCGACAATTGTCGAGGATGCTGGAGTTTTCGATGTCAAAAGAGTCGTTTCTTCTGGGTCAGATTCTAGCACAGTTTTGTTGAACGCGTTGGATGTCGACACTTTTTCCAAAAAGGTCTTCTGGGATTTGCATTCAGACGTATCATGCCAAGATGAGTGATGGTAGTCGCACCATTTTCCGGTCAGTTGCTTTCTACATTCCTTTTTATGAAAAGGATTCTTGTCGTGATCTGGCTTTGGCGGAGTCTGCGAAGGTTTCCACTTATCGAAGTCCACTGGTGCCTTCTTTTCGGGTGGTTGTCCTAATGTCGGCTTTGTCTCGATGTGCGCTTTTCCCTTCTGCTTGGTTTCAAGTTTGTTGGCATAGTGGAATGAATCGCAAGCGTGTTGACAGTCAGAAACTCCATCACCTGTTGAATGCATTGGGATAAACCGCTAACGTACTTAAGAAAAAAGCAATTTTTATTCTTCTTCGACGCCATGTCTATCCATGAGTCGATAGAACTCATCGGTGTAGCTTTGCATGGACTAGTCTTTCCATTTCCTTAGCTGCTGCCACTTCTTATACGGTTTCTCAAGGTACTTCTTATGTGTCGATGGGGTCTTTGCTTTTCTCCATCTTTGTAAATTATTATTTACAAATATGAAAAAAAATTATATATAGTGACTGGGCTTGTGCAAGCTAATGATGGCCACTCATGACGCATTAGTTGCAATGGACTTCTTGAAAAACAGAAATCTGAATGTCAAAAAGCAATATTATAGCTACCTGCACAACTTTTTGGAATATGGCGTAAGAAGATGAAACGTAGACAATTGGATTACCTTCTGTAATATATAACTATTATTGATCAAAATTAAGTATAAATCCCAAAACATGGGGTTCTCCTAAGTTTGGTATGTTATTTTTTTAAGAAAACATAATGAATATGTTTGCGTTGGGCCCCGTGTTTGGTATGCAAATGGTGAAATTTTTTGAAAAAAATTATATCGAGTCGTAGATAATAGGAGGTTCGAGTACAACACTATTTTTCCATAATTATTTATGTTAATTTTATTTTTTTTAAATAAAGGAAGTCAACGAATCCCTAAAATGACTAGGTCGAGTGTTGGGCCCCAACATCATGGTCTTAACATAATAAATGAATGTTTTTTTTTTTTGATGTAGTTCTTTGTGTGTACTTGTGTGGGTTCTTTGTCGTTTTCAAAATAGGTGAGCCAATCAAAATTTATATCCAAAAGAAATAACCTACTTTTTTTGTAAGATTGACGTTAGTCCAATTAAAATTAAATAAAAAATAGAAAAAACAAATAGATTTAATAAAAAATTACATATTCAGAATATCCACACAGATTTCTACAAGTGTGTGCAATTTCATTAGCAGTGGAAAAGTGTATCCTACATAGAATCATGATTGAAATAGAAGAATTTATAGAATACGATGTATTTTGTTATAACACAGTCCAAGCCACTTGGTTTGGAACCCTGAACCTAAAACCAAAGCGGCCAAGTCATCAACCACGTTGGTGGGAAATGAATTTCCCTCCAAAATTTAGAAATTTAAATAGCGCGTACGCGTTGTTTTACACGCGTACACACTAAAAGCACGTACGCGCTATGTACTATGTACACGCTAATAATGCATGCACGCATTTGTTTACTAATTTGAAATGTAGTTTTGATGTCATTTAATCTATCTCAAACCCCCCCCCTTGCCACCCATCTCCCTAACTCTAATCCTCCTCCTCTCCTTTGTATGTTCCTGTCCCTCCCTCTCCCTCCCTAACCCTCCTCCTCTCCACCCCATTTCAACCCCTCTCTCTCTCTCTTTCTCTCGCTCTCACTCTCTCCCCCTTTAATTCTCCTCTATCTCCCTCTCTACCTAAAATTCCTCTTCTTCTCCCTCTCCCTCATCTCTACCTAAACTTCCTTTCCTTTTCACTGTCCCTCCTATCTCCATCTCCCTAACCATAACGGTCGTCCTATCTCTCTCTCACCCATCCCATCTATTCCTAAGACCGCTCCTGCCCCTCCCACCTCTCTCACTATATACTTAACCATGCTCCCCTCTCCCCCTAACCCTCATCTTCTCACTCTCTCTATAACCGTTCTCTCTATCTCTCTCTCTCTCTCTCTCTCTCCTTCAACCTCCTCCCCTCTTTCTCCCCCCTATGTCCCTCTCTCTCTCTCATTAATATTCCTCTCTCTCTCACTATAAGGGAAAGGCCTTGTAGCGGAGGTTTCCCACAAATTGGGATTTTATACTGCCCCCAAACCAATGCTCAAGGATTTACTGAGAAGCATAGGGAGGAGGAGGATGACTTGGCCTTCAAGAAACCCTAGGGGATTATCGATAAAGAAGACAAATACAGGAAAAGTAGGCTTAATAGAGATAATTTCATTGACATAAATGAAACCTTCACCATGGGTGACAAGACCCTTGATGTCTCTATCTGGACTTATGTTGATATCATGCAGCAGAGGCCCTCAAGAGGGAAAAGGAAGAAATCCTAAGGCTAGTTGCGAAGAATCACCAGGAAGAGGATGAACATAAGGTGAAGGCTAAATATGGGGTCACTCAGGCCCCGATGGCACAACTTTCCTGGAAGCAAAGGAATCGATGGGACCAAGCACAGTATTAGGACAATGCTGCGAAGAAGGAAGAGACTTCATTGGACTGGGATGCCCCCTATGCCACTCATTGGATTAGCAGGTGGGATGGTACACCTACTATATGAAGGATGAATAGTGATGTGACTTTGGGCATTGATTGGCGTAATATATTAGCCGGTGGGATGCTACACCTACCCCAGGAAGGGTTAACAGTGACATGACTCCTAAGTATCTACCAAGTGAATAACAGCTCAAATAGAATATGAAATGGTTCCTTGGTAAGAATGTAAACCTAAAATGCTGGAAGCTGAACGGTCTTAATATATGTTTCCATTCCTCTAGCTATGTGAAATATGTAAATGATGTATGTGAGGAGGGATAGGAAGAAGCATCCATATAAGGGATTAAAGGAGCAACAACGTAAAGACGAGAAGTAGAGCCATAGCAGTGACGTTGATTCTCGATTATGCCAATGTATAGGTTGGGCTTGAAGTAGTAGCGCATGTACCTATTGATATAATTTGGACCAACATGAGTAATGAATACAAAATTTCATGCATTTCCTTATTCCTGTTAGTTGCACAATGTTTGTATTTATTGTGCGTCTATATGGTTGTATAGATTGAATTGGTTGTTGGTTCAATGGTAGTTTTTTATCAATCTTTGTAGCATCTTATTTTCTACGTTACCCCCCCCTCTCTCTCCTTAATTGTATCTCTCTCTCTCTCCCACATGCACACACACACACACACACACACACACACAGCATATCACCCTACCTCGCCCATAACGTTCAAGCAGCTTGTACCTCAACCGACCACGGAGAGGGTGAGTAAATCCATTGTATGTATTTCAGTAAGGATATAAATTTTGGTCAGAATCTGTTAGGAACCGATGTCAACCCTTCTATTTACTTTGTTGGTATATTGTTGTTGGACGCATATGCTCTGTAAGTCGTCGGGTAGTATTTGTTGATCCATAGTTTGTATTATTGTTATTGGATGCATATGCTTTGTAAGTCATCCCGTAGTAATTGTTGATCCATATTTTGTATTGGCCCATGGTTTGTATTGACACATGGTATTGACCCATGGTATTGGCGCCTAGACTTAGTATATAAGTTTGTGTTGAGACCAATGAAGGTACCGTGAAGTTATTTGTATTGAGCTTGCTTAAAGGAGGTTGCCCCCTCGAAGTGGCCCGCGATCAATATAAAAGTGATTCTGAGTTTTTTGATTTATGCTATTTCGTGTGTTTTCATTAATTAATTATTGCAGGTTCTTCACATCTAGTATCAGAGCACTTTCTTGGGCTCGTTGGGTGGAATTTATGCCAAATTTTTTTTTTCGCATCTGTTGCAAGTTCGGATCTGGGAATAATCCCTATCCGCTTAACTGTGGGAAGTACTTGGGCATAATCCCTAAAACTCATTGTGAGGAGTACCACAGGAACCCCAAAGTAGTTGGCCCATTGAGAGGACCTGCCAGCAAAAAGGGCAACGACCCCTACTTGATTGACTAGTTCCCACCCGTGAGGTAAACCAAGAGCTGTCATTTGTGGCAAAGCGGTTATCATTTTTACCTGAGTCATGGAGTGAGGGGTACTGCCCCAATACGCAAGCCGTCAGACAACATTGGTGGTCGAGTGAAACCCCTGAACTCTTAGGAAGCCGAACATACCTGGGGTCCATATCTATTTTCAGCTGAACTATTGCCGATCACTTCTGCGCCGTTTCAGATCCATTCCAAGCCGTTCTAGATCTAACCATTTCAAATCTATTCTGAAAGTTGTTTCAGATCCAGCCGTTTTCAATCCCTTGCATGTCATTTCAGATCCAATTGTTTTGATCCCTTCCACGGTGTTGCAGATCTATTTCGCCATATCTCCCTTGTTTTAACTCCGTTTCCCTTGAAACTTTCCGGACACCCCTATCCCAAATTCTACTTCCCAAATCCAGAAATCTCACATTTGTCTATTTTTAGGGTTTGCCATAACTTCTTCAATTTTCACCCACTCGCCTCCAAATTTGCCACCATGTTCATTCCCTATTTCTGCTTCTTTGTCCCTCTTTGACAAATTTTCTCATTCTTTCACCCCGCTTCTGAAATCCCCATTTTTTGCTTCCCTATCCATCAGAAATTGTCCAGAACCTAGTCAAACCCCAATTACCCATCGTAGTTTTTCCCAACTCCAAATTTCCCTTTACTAAATAGGTTTTTGTTTGTGTTTTTCTATCCATTTCCCCACAAAAAAAAACTCCTGGTTATGGTTGTCACCCGCGCAGGAGAAAAAGCCATGGAGGAAGCACTTGCAGCAATACAAACCAAACTCCAAGATCTTGATGAAAAATTTCTCAGCCTCCATCTTCAACATTTAGCCATGAACAATAACCGACAGCAAGAATCAAAATCTGCAGCCAAGGGGTTCTCTTCTTCCAGCAATTTCCGTGGTCCGAAGCTCGATTTTCCTCGCTTCAATGGTACTGATCCGACTGGATTGATCTATCATGCAGAACAATATTTCAGTCTGCATAATACTTTTGATGTCCAAAAAGTTCCACTTGCATCCTTTAATTTGGAACAGGAAGCCCTCCAATGGTACCATTGGTACATCAAGGCTCATGACGAGCCAAAATGGACAGATTTTTTCCATCTCCTTTTGCAATGATTTGGTCCTAGTGCTTTTGATGACTTCACCAGAGCACTCACTAAACTTCGTCAAATTGGCTCCATTAGAGAGTATCGAACAAAATTTGAGAAACTAGCCAATCACATAGAAGGATTGTCTGATGAATTCTACAGGAGTTGTTTTATCAGTGGTCTTAAGGATGAAATCCAGTCAGAGGTTAAAATGTTCTGTCCCAACACAATGATGGAAGTCCTAGGGTTGGCTAAGTTGGCAGAAGACAAGATTGCAGCCCAAGAGCGCTCCAAACTCACTTTTGTTCCCTTCTGAAATATGGGTTCTCAACGACCTCCCATCCCGCCAACTCCTCAACCAACTTCTATCAAGCATTTGTCTGAAACAGAGATGTAGGCACGCAGAGAAAAATGGCTTTGTTATAATTGTGATGAGAAATTCACTCGGGGACATAGATGTGTTCGACAAAATCTCTATCTCTTAGATAGGGATTCTCCGCCTGCCTCTAAAATTGGTGAAGAATCTCCATATACAATGGATGATCAGGTCAACATTCAGGAGTCGCCTATTGACCCCTCATCTCAGGATGAACAACCAGAGATATCTCTCCATGCTTTATCCGACGTCACCACTCCCCAAACAATGCGGGTGAGGGGTTACTTCAAGAATCTTCCTCTTACAATACTCATTGATTCTGGTAGCACTCATAACTTCATTGACCCTTGGATTGCTAAACAGGCTGATTGTTTTGTCCATCGTTGCTCCAACTTTGAAGCCATGGTTGCTAATGGGGGCACCTTACCTTGCAAGGGGAAGTGTCACAATGTGCGTATCTCTCTGGAATATTATAACCTACGCTCTGACATGTTGGCCTTGTCCCTAGGCAGATGTGATGTGGTTTTGGGCATTCAATGGTTATGCACACTTAGCCCCATCTTATGGGATTTTGCTGAACTTTGGATGCAGTTTTCAGTCAATGGAAAACAACACAAATTTAAGGGATTACAACAAGGGTCTCTCCGCATCATTAGTTCACATCGCTTGGAAAAGATCCTTAAGAAGAATTCACATGGTGTCATCGCTCAACTCCATTCCATTCAGATGCACCCATCAACGGTCTCCCCTACTTCCTTGGATAGATATGCAGGTGTCTTTGCTAAACCAGTGGGCTTGTCGCCTTCAAGAGACCTTTCCGGTAAGAATTTAGCTGCATCGACATCTCAGCAGGACATGATGGCTAATTTGCATGCAATACAGAAGTGGTAGCCATCTCTACTAGGAAATTATTTCTGCATCAAGACTGATTTCTAGAGTCTGAAACATTTTCTGGAACAACGAGCCTCCTCACCAGCACATTGGAAATGGGTTATCCAACTCATGGGTTATGACTATGCGATCACTTACAAAAAGGGTAAGGATAATATGGTGGAAGATGCTCCTTCTCGCTAATTTGATGACCCAGTTTCTCTTACAACTATTTCTCTGCTTGTTCCAAATTGGTCGCAATCTGTTCAATAGGGCTATCTCTTCTATGAACTCCATGCTTCTTCATCGGAAGGGCACTCTGGGTTCCTCAAAACCTATGATTGGGAACAATGTAATTTCTTTTGGCAGGGACTGAAAATGAAAATTCACAAGATGGTGGTTGAGTGCGATACTTGCCAGGTCAACAAGGGTGAAACGACACTCCTTTCGGGACTGCTCAAACCCTTGCCCATCCCTACACAGATGTGGACAACTATTTCTATGGATTTCCTAGAAGCACTCCAGTGGTACAATACCACATCTAAAAGGACACCATATGAAGCAGTTTATGGACAGGAACCACCAGTTCTTGTTCCATACACGCTCAACAACTCCCCAGTTCAGGAAATTGACTCGGTTCTTCGAAACCGCGATCAGATTCTTCTCATTCTGCAGGACAATCTTCACATGGTAAGAATTCGACTGAAACAACAAGCCGATCAACACCGTTCTGAGTGCACTTTTCACGCAGCTGATATGGTCTTTCTTCATCTACAACCTTCCAAGCAATCCTCCGTAAAACTTGAAAGGCGTCAGTGGGCCGGAATGCAACCCGATGATGCTACAGGGGAACCACTCCTTCAGATTCTGCATCAATTTCCACATCTAAAGCTTTGAGGACAAAGCTTTTTCTAAGGGAGAGGGGATGTTAGGAACCCATGTGAACCCTTCTATTTACTTTGTTAGTATATTGTTGTTGGACAAATATGCTTTGTAAGTCATCCCGTAGTATTTGTTGATCCATAGTTTGTATTATTGTTGTTGGACGCATATGCTTTGTAAGTCGTTCCGTAGTAATGGTTGATCCATATTTTGTATCGGCCCATGCTTTGTATTGAAACATGGTATTGACCCATGGTATTGGAGCCTAGACTTAGTATATAGTTTGTGTTGAGACCAATGAAGGTATCGTGAAGTTATTTTTATTGAGCTTGCTCAAAGGAGGTTGCCCCCTCAAAGTGGCCTGCGATCAATATAAAAGTGATTCTGATTTCTGTTATTTCTGCTATTTCATGTGTTTTCATTAATTAATTATTGCAGGTTCTTCACAGAATCCTCTCTCTCTCTCTCTCTCTCTCTCTCTCTCTCTCTCTCTCTCTCCCCTTAACCTTCCCCCACCTCTCTCTCTAACCCTCCTCTTCCATCTCACTCTTTATCATTATTTGGTAAACCTTCTCTCTCTCAACTGCACAAAAACCTACAAATAAATCGTACAAGGGGATCATGTGTTGGTTCAAGGACTTGTTGAAGGATATTACACATTAAAATATTCAAAAATATCATGATGTATTTCGTTACTTGGCCATGTTTGAGTCCATATGGCCCATCTTTGGTGTGAAAAACACCTGTATCCAAATTTGATGCTAAAGAATTCTGAGAGAGTGTTTGTTTTGCAGTTTATGGGAATTGATCATGGTGATTTATCCCGAGAAGTGGTGTTTATGGACTAAGTCCCAAATTATCTCAATCTGCCCTCCCCATCTATCTCTCTCCTTAACCCTCCTCTCTCTCTCTCTCTCTCTCTCACACACACACACACACACACACACACACACACACACACAACACCTAACCATACCTCTCCCATAACGATCGAGCAACTTGTACAACAATGAACCATAGAGAGGGTGAGGGAATCCATTGTATTCCTTTCAGTAAGTATAGAAATTTTGGTTAGTCTCACTCTCTCTCTCTGACACACAAACACACACAAAGTTTCTCTCTCTCTCTCTCTCTCTCTCTGACACACAAACACACACAAAGTTTCTCTCTCTCTCTCTCTCTCTCTCTCTCTCTCTCTCTCTCTCTCTCTCTCTCTCTCCCCCTCCCCTTAAAATTCCTCCCCCCCTCACTCTAACCCTCTTCACCCATCTCACTCTATCATTATTTGGTAAACCTCTTTTATTTATAGTGCACAGATCCCCACTCATGACACCCACATCCCATTTAAAGGCCTATAAAGAACTCATACAGGGGGCATACCATTTGATCTATCCATGGTCCCATGTGGTGGTCTAAGGATGTGCTCATGGTTCTTAAATTTGAGAATCTATACTTAGGGCCCAAGGTTGTTTTTTGACTCCCCCAACCATTCTAAAGGGATAAAGGCTCTTGTTTCATTACCACAACCATGGTCAAGGCATGAAGACCCATCCACAATACACAAACCATCTTAATGGAACCCATATCTAAATCCCATGCCAAATACTCCCTAATGAGGGCTCATGTGGTTTCTAGGTGGTTTTTATGCTTCACAAACTCAAAAAGGTTCAATTAGGGTTTAAAACCCATGTTTCACCCTTCACCATGTTTAGGTGTGAACACCCTTTTCTAGTGCAAAATACTTATGCATGTCCCTTATATCCCACTTGGATGCCTACAAAGAACCCTTACAAAATACTCTTGTGTTGGTCCATTGACTTAAAGAAACTAAGTCCAAGAAGTTTCAACAATATCTTGAGGCACTTAAAGTTTCCTTCCTTGACCATGGTTAAGGGCCCACGACCCATCCTTTTTAAGAAAAAACTTATAATGGCATCCATATCAAAATTTTATTTGTAAATATCCCTTAGAGAGGGTCCATGCCATTATTTGCACATGTTGTTGATGGCTATTGAACCTAAGAGACTATGTTTAATCCTTAAGAATGAAGTTTTTTCCTCCCCAAACCATGGCACTTGAGATTGAAAAGGTTAATTTATGGTTGAAGCCCTTTATTCCCCCTAGGCATGTTTAGGCCTATAGACCCATTCCCAATTTAGGAAACCTACTCATGTTGAATGCATCCCACTCACATACTAAACAACACTATCCATGGCCTCGACAAACATTCTCGACATGGGTCAAAGACATCATCTTGTTTAAGGCATGCGACGTAGCCTAATCATTGTATATGTATCCCTCTACATTTTCTAGAGATACCCCACAAGGGTTATGTGTGGTGGTTTGAAGATGCATTCAACATCATATCCTAAGAGGATTCTTGAGTTATAGGTGTTGTTCATGGTGCTTGAGCCCGAGAAGCTTCATTTTAGGCATGAGGAGCTTCTTGTTGTCCCTAGACCTTGGTCAAACCTTGACACCCATTTTTGGTTTACAACTATCCTAGGCATGGCACAAATAACACACTTGAAGTTGACTAATGCCCTATAGATTTAATATGTGGTGGTTCAGGGACTCATTCATGGTGTTTGTACCTAAGAAGCAAGAGTTAGTGTTGGAGGCTCTTGTTTCCCTCCACTAGCCATGGTTAAGGAGCCAAGATAAATCCTTGATGCCCAAGTCATCATAATGGAAGCCATATCCAATTCACATGCAAAAGACTCTTTGTAAAGGGATAGTGCCGTGGCTTCTATGTTTTATTGATGACGCTTGAGGTCAAGAAGTTTCAATTAAGGCTCATGTGGAATTTAATTGAGCTCAATATGCTTTAATAAGATTTCGAGGAACCTGTTTTCATTCTTTGATGATGTTCAAGGCTTTGAAACATATCCATGGCCTTGCATGGTAGTCTGAGGATGCATTCATTGCATTTGATCTTGACAAAATATGCTTAGGGTCTAAGATTGTTATTTCCCTCCATAAACCATGGCCAAGGGCTTGAGGCTATTGTTTTTCTACCACTACTAGGGTTAAGGGTCCAAGAACCATCCACAGTGCATAAATCATGTTAATGACAATCTATATTGGAAAACTAATGGTGTCCAAACACCTAATAATAAAATATTAGTGATAAAGGCTCTTGTTTAATACTCATACATGATTCACAAGGCATTGTAATGACACTCACATTCAACTCTAATGCCAAAGACACCTTATAGAGGGCTCACGTTGTGGATTTTAGGTTTTTTTCATGCCACTTGAGGTTGATAGGGTCATTTAGGGCTTAAAGCCCTTGTTTCAGTTTACAAAACCTACTCATGGCTCATGTATCCCACTGTTGTGACCACAACACCCCCCTTGGTAAAATCCAGGGGCACCTTACAAATGTTTTTGAAAGTTGGACTTATGAGAGGGTTTTTTTATATTATTTCCTTACTTAGCCATGCTTGAGGCCCTATGGGCCATCTTTGATGTGAAAAACACCCATATCCAAATGATTTAGGGCCCAAATCCCAAATCATTTCATCACCACATAGTAGTTCTTGAGCTATGAAACGTTCATTTAGGTCTCAATCCTCTTCTTTCACCCTCTAAGCATGTTTACATTTCAAATCATGTGTGGCATTGCACAGGATACGACCCATGCAGATATGACATGGGATGCTACTGGTCCCCCTTTAACCCCATGATATATTTCTCTCTATCTATCCCATATCCCATCTCTCTCTCTCTCTCTCTCTCTCTCTCACCCTCCTCTCTCTCTATCTATCTCTACCTCTGACTCTCCCTAAAGCACTAGATCCATTAACCCCTAAACCGTTGAACCATTCAACCTGTAATACCATAACTGTAATGTCCCTAAAACTGTAAAAAAATTTAAAAATTTCTACATGCGTTGATTATGTCAGTTATACAATAGATTCTATTTTGAGAAAGATGAATTGCGAGAGTTGGTTAAATTATGTAACTAGTGTTCTTTCATAGGTTTTCCTATCATTTTACTAGAATGTTTATCGGATTATTCATGTTGTATGTGAAGTTTTTGTATCCTTATAATGATGTTTTGCTTCCTGTGTCATGGATTTATTTCACAAGATTATTTTAGCTTCCTAAAGCTTATGCTTGATTTTGGTGACATTATAAGTATTAATCTGAATTATTTAAATGCTAAGGATATCTTCCTGTTCTTGTAATGAGATGAACTCTAATGTTTTGAATTCCTCATGTTGCTAGTTAGAAAATGGATTTTATGTAGCAAGTGAATATTGGAAGTGTATGTCTTATGAATGATGTTACTGGTGGGATTGCTAAGAGGCAAGAGGTGGGTGATGAAAGTACCCTGGGATTACTTAGAAATTTTTGCTAAAGCATAAACTAAAAACTTGTTTTGTAGGTGATTAAGTCTTTAAGGGATCCTAACCAACTTTATTAAGTTTGCAACCTAGACTATTTACAAAGAAAGGAAAACTATACTATTGTTAGTGTAAAGAAATCAAAGTTTTTGGTAAGGGGTGCACTCCCAAAACTATAGGGAAGGGTAACGTATTTCAATTCTAGTGGGAGTAGCTCAGCATTTAAAAGGGATCCATGTGACTTCACATGGTTATTCGCCAGCTGGAGGAGTGTAAAACCCTTGGCCCTAGAGACCACTTCAGTCCTTTCGTGTCTTTTTGAGTTTGGCAGGTAGCCTTATGCTGCTCTCAAGTTAAGAGGAGCTCTACACTTGACCTGAGCTATGCTCATGGTCAACGTATTCAATGGAACACATGCGAAGATGTAGAGGTTGTCTCAGTCGAGTGGAAAGGTAAGAAATGGATCCAAGAAGAATGTTTGTAGCTATGTTTTGAGTTTTCGTTCTGTTGTTTAGTGAAAATGCTAAGTGCTTCTTTCCTTTTGGATTTTGTTGGCAGGGACTTGAAGTATGGAGCAACTCTGCATTTTGGATGATGGATTAGTCAAAGGATTGGGAAAATGCTTTATCTTGGTAAGCCCAGGACTTTTATGGCTCAACCTCCTCCTATCGAGAAAGGGGTATATACTTAAATGTTTTTGTGTTAAGGGTTTTAACCTTGGAGGAAAGTTTTCCCGTAAACCTTCAGTTTTGGGCAAAACCCGGTCACGGATTGTCTTTGGGGTTGCATAGATAATGTTGAAAGTGGATTTTTAAGTTGGATCCTCTCATCCTATGGGAAATATGGACCTTTGGCCTTTGTTTGTAATTTATTTAAATGGTGAAGGCGATACGATTGTAAAAATATTTGAAGGGATAAACCCTTGTGTGGTTTTTCTTAGTATTGTAAGATGCATTTCTTCTTTTTGGGTTTGAATGAGAATGGAACTGGAATGCTTTAAATCCTAACAATCTATTAGTATTAGTGCTGGGGTTTTATAAAATGTTTGGTAACAGGAAATGTAATCGTCGTTTAAGTATGTCTATTCTGTGTTATGCTTTCTGGTTTAATAAAGGAAATGGGGTTTAGACAAAAACGTAACATTTTGTAACTCTATCTGGAATGATTCCTATTTAAAATTAAATGTTTGATTTAATTAGAGAGTCAATGGTCCTGATATTTTATGGTTTAAGCGCTTGATTAAAGAGAGTGATGGCTCTGCAATTTTATGTGGTTGCTTTGATGAGAGCGATAGATCTGTGGATGCGTTTTAGTTTTGGGGTTCTCTGTATGAATATAAAACGTAATCGTGTAATAATTGTGAGGTCATAGAATGCCTCTGTAATTATTTGATTTAAAACAAAATGGGAAGAATGTTGTGGCTAGAGGTGAAGCAAAAAGATTATTTTAAATGGATGATATGAATTATTGAAAGAACTTTTATGGGCAATCCCTAGCTCTGTGTATTTATTTCTCTTTTTAAATGTTTGAATGTCTATGTGTGGAATATTCCCATTTATAAATTTTGTTGCGTTGAAATAATTATTCTGAGCGAATGGCTATGTGACAAATCTAGTTTAAGCGTTTTGTTTTAAAGATTGTAACAGAGAGCTGGGTCCAGCACTTTAGTTTCCACGCTGTAGCGTGTGAATTTTTTCCAAGCATTGACTGGGTTATAAGATCTGGGAAAATGATTTCCTAAAAAGAATATTGTAATGTTTTTATCTTGTTCTTAAATAAGGCGTGGACTCATTAAGATGAGTTACTTTTAATGTTTAGGGGTGAATCCACGAATGTGGTTCACCATTTTTGGTGGATCGCAAGGCAAAAATTCATTTTTCGGACCTTCGATTGAGGTAATTTCAAGCCCTCGATCGAGGTTTTATATGCTTGATCGAGGGTTTAAAACTACCTAAATCGAGGGCTTTAACATACCTCAATTGAGAGTCTAACCAAACCCTCGATCGAGCCAAACCTCGAACGAGGGTTTGATTAGACCCTCGATCGAGGGTTTGTTCAATTCGTCAGAAAAAAAAAAACAAAAGTGTCTGTGCGGTTGTGCTGTGGGTTGACAGACCCTCGATCGAGCAAACCCTCGATCGAGGGAATGCGACAGAGAAAAAAAAACAAAATAGGGCCCGAACGGCCTTGTTTTCATGCGGTGGCTTGACAGATACAGAGAACAGCGACCGAGGACCTCGACCGAGCACACGCCCAACCCACAGTGACACCACCTCCCCACAGCAACACCATCATGTCATCTCTTCCACCAGGTGGGTAGAAATCTACCATTTGTTTTGTTATTTAAAAAAAATATATATTTCGTATTTTATGTATAAATTTGTGTATTTTTATCAAATCTAGGTTTAATTTAGTTTTCTAGAAATGGTTAGGATGTAGGCATTGAAACTAAACCACCATTGAAACCGAAAACCGCCATTGAAACCAAACTTATTGAAAAAAAACCATTTGATTTAACTAAAACAAAAACCTATTTCAAACCAAAACAAAAACCCATTTCAAACCAAAACAAAAACCAAATTTGAAATAGATTTAGGGTTTTAGATATTTGTCACTTATTTGTTTAAATTATTTAATTTATTTTTGTTTTTATATCAATCGGTAGCATTTCACCCCGTAAATGCTATCGGTTTTATTTTAAAATGTGATTTTACAAGCAGAAATGCTGCCCATTTTTTTTCAATCCTCTGAGAATACCAAGAGGATTGAAAAAAAAAACCATTTGAACCTAAAACAGAAAACCATTTCAAAACAAAAACCAAAACTATTTTAAATTTGAAATACTTTTAGGATTTTAAATTTATTTTGCATTTATTTGTTTAAAAATTATTTGGTATGTGAATTTGCAAGCAAAAATGCTGCCAATTTTTTTTTCAATCCTCCGAGAACGTCAAGAAGATTGAAAAAAAAATCATATATTAATATTAATATTATAATATAAAAAATTAAAAAATGAATATTAATAATATATATAATAATATATTGTTTATTAATTTTTACTTAATTTATTTTAAAAAAATAATATTTAATATTAATAATATAATATAAAAAATTAAAAAATGAATATTAATAATATATAATCATATATTATTAATCATAACCATAACCATAACCAACTTGCCAAATTGTCCTAAATAGGATCCCCTCTCAGGCCAAGAAAAGTATGTCCACAATGTGAGCATCAATGAAGATAAATTGGCCTAGAACCATAATGCATAGCTTGGAAAAATTCCCAACATCAGGTGGACTAATGTCATTAGATGATGTCTCTAAATGATATAAGCCACTTCAAATGCATTTTGCTGGACTAGACTACATGTGTTTGGATTAGATTTTTCCACCATCTTTGTGGAATACAAACTACAATTCAACAATAAAAACACCTTTTTAAAAATATGGACATTTCTAAAATGTAAAAATTATAAAAATGGCTAGACAAATAAAACTTACGGAAATGCTGTTTGGAAATTGGCAATGGATGACTATAGATCCTCTTAGAACAAGATCATATTACCTAACAAGCTCATGGATATATTAACATAACATTATTAATATTAAAATAGGAAACATTTTATACATATGATAATATTAATATTGTTTACATTATTAAAAAACTATCAATAATTATTTATAAAAATAAAAATAAAATAAAGACATATTGTGAAGAGAAATTCTCTTGTAGACAAGAAAATATCATAAAACAAATTAACATATAGTAAATTAAATTATTATTATTAAAATAAAATAAGAAATAATTTAAATTTATAATAAACTATAATGGTTTATATTTCAAATAATTACTTTAATTAAAGTTCATTATATTTAATAATGATTACGTACGAATAGACTATGGTAAAATATTGTTAAGAGTTATTATAATTAATCACAATTAATTATAATTAAATATGGTTTATGTGTTGATTATATGTTTTTTATGATTAACTATGATATTATGACTTTCATTTGAAGTAAATATTCCATCCATGTCTAGGTTGGATATTTTGTTTCATAATTAAATATGGTCTATGTGTTGATTATATGATTTTTATGATTAACTATTATATTATGACTTTTATTTGACGTAAATATTCCATCCATGTCTAGGTTTGATATTTTGTGTCAATCATATATAATATTAAGATCTTTTACCTATTATATATAGATGAAATTAATGAAAAAAATTAATCATAAAAACAATAACATTTCTTTAAATGTAATTAGTAAAAAAACTATTATATATAGATGAAATTAATGAAAAAAATTAATCATAAAAACAATAACATTTCTTTAAATGAAATTAGTAAAATAAAAAACTAAACATAAGATAATAACATTTTTTTTTTAATTCTTTACATAATTATATACATGATATCTTATGTTAAAATTTAAAAATTATGTTGAAATTTAAAAATTAGATACATATCACTACGAGTTCATTACGGTTATATTCTATTTTTCATATATTTTTCATGGTTAATTTTTTTAACATGTGAAATTTGTCCTCATATCACTTAAAGCTTCAACAGAAACTTTAAGCATGGTATCTCTACACTATCTATGCACTTAGCAAAGATAGCATGGACTAAGCACTTGTGGCTTTTTATTTTAAGATGTAATAAATACAAAAAAATTCACTCAATGTTAAGAATTTCTTTTATGTGATTTTTTTTTTTTAAATTTTTTAATAATAGCATTGTAAAAAATTGCATTAAGAGTGCACCTTATCCTAATTTATCTAGATTTTAATAATAATAATAATAATATAATAATTAAAAATTATATTTATAAGATTTTTTAATTTTCATTATAAATACAAATGATATTAATCTAGTTTTGTTTTTTTTAATAAAATATCATATTATTATATCAAAAAGAGTACATGGCTTCATTACATTAGGATTTGTTAGTGTTTAGACACCACAACAATCAGATGTTCAATAACTTCCCTTCCCCCACCATACATCAACTTGAGAAAAATGATGAATTTACTACAGACACATAAAAACTGCCATTTGTTCTTCATACATCGATTCCTTAAACTGAAACCTATACTACTATTAGCCAAGGAACAACCAAGACATAGATAAACCCAACCCAAATTACAAAAAGATTGAGGAACCATAGGAGCTATTCAGACGACCTTTGATGAACTCGCACCAATGGAAGGACGCGGCCCTTGCAACTCCTTAATATTGCCTTCTCCCACACATGCCCAATCTCCAGAGATGTCGTCCGCCACAGCCGGGCCTCCCTTGCCCGTGATCTTCATCAAACCAGTCGCACCCGTAGAGGTAATACCAGATCACCAGATCCCAGAGCAGGGGGTCGATAGAAACGTATCCGCATCTTGCTATCCATTATGTCGATTTTCTTGTACATTAGTTGACAATCTCTATTATGTTCTTTCCAAGCCCGCGCTAGCTCCTTGTCACCAATTTCCTTGTTTGCAACTTCACTCGTTCCATGAGGACATGGGAGAGAAGCCCCTTCGTAACCCAGTAGGTCGCCATGAGCCTGCCGTAGGATGCCATCCTGCCAACAGTTGTCCTCGGGTCTTGCACCCATTCTGTCACCTCCTCTCTAACTTCCTCAATATTGAGGGATTTAACTTGTTCCCATAAATTCTTCTCGACCTTCTCAATATCCCCGCAGATAGTTTGGGGGATTCTTTCTCGAAAGAAACAAGCCACTTGATAGACCCGCTTTTGCTCCCGAGTCACCCTCGGGGGATTTTCTTCCTTAACCTTCCTTCCTCTCTTCGTAGCCTTATTCCCCCTAGGAGCCATGACGACCTTTCAAGAGGTTTCCCAATATTCCTTACATAGGAATTCCAAAACTAAGCACTGTAAAAGCTTTAGGACGTCGAATAAGCTAGGAAATTTACATGCCGATCCTGTCTTTCCTTCCTCATGTATAGCCTTGTCACCACTCTGATCCTTAATTTCTTTCATTATAGTTATGTCCTGTCCATCAAGTTGCATATTATCCCTGGCTTCAATGCACTACTTCTATTAGATTGCGTCCTCTGAACGAGGACGTGGCTATATTCCTTCCTCCTTATTATTCTCGCGGCAGGGTAAATGCTCATTCAATTAAGCATTGATTTCCTTAGTACTTGTATCATCGACATGAGTGGGGCTATTTTATTCCAGGAACCTTCCTTTCACTCGATGGTTGAGGATCAATAGGAGCAAACTCTAGTCTAGTGGTGGCCTTGAATTTGAATTGGAATTGAAATTGAATTTGGAATTGCATTTGAAATTTAAATTTGAAATTTGAAATTTGAAATTGAAATTGAAATTTGAATTTGAGTTTGAATTTGAATTTGAAATGTGAAATTTGAAATAGAATTTGAAATTTGAATTGAATTTGAATTTGAAATTGAAATGTGAAATTTGGAATAGAATTTGAATTTGAAATTGAAATGTGAAATTTGGAATAGAATTTGAAATTTGAATTGAATTTGAATTTGAAATTGAGATGTGAAATTTGGAATAGAATTTGAAATTTGAATTGGATTTGAATTTGAAATTGAAATGTGAAATTTGGAATAGAATTTGAAATTGAAATGAGAAAATTTGAAATTGAAATGTGAAATTTGGAATAGAATTTGAATTTGAAATTGAAATGTGAAATTTGGAATAGAATTTGAAATTGAAATGAGAAAATTTGAAATTGAAATGTGAAATTTGGAATAGAATTTGAAACAAAATTAGAATTAGAAATTGAAATGTGATGCAGATAGTCCTAAAGAGAGAGATTCAGTGGTTTGTGCTCCGCGAAGCATAAGAGGATCTGATGTCGCCCAACAGGGCGACCATCGACAACGCTCTCATTCATCGAGGAGTGATGCCAGGTTGGGGTCGGCTACCACTGGTGGCAGCAACAGGAGAGATAGTGTGTCGGTTCATCCCGACGACATACATGTGGATCCCCAGGAGGAGGATGTGCAACAAGACATGAGTGCATCAGGTGCATATTTTTTGTTAGCACATTTTCAATAAATTTTTAGTATATAATGCATTGAATTTTAGCTGCAAGTTATAATATATATTTTTAGTAACATTTGTGTTTTGGTTTGGATCGTAGGTGCCCCGTCAGGGGGATTGTACGATGATGAGGTTGCACAGATCACTCTCGCTGACATAATTTCCCAGCGAGAGTGGGTGAGCTCATGTGTGAGCACTTTGAGGGAGGATTCTCCCACACGGCGATCTTTGTCAATGATGTTATCATCAATTGATGAGATGTTAACCCTCTACAGGAGGGTAGGACCTCTCAGTGACATTAGGAGACATTCATTCCAGAGGAGGAGAGATGGTGTCATTGGGATCCACAAATGGGAGGATGTCAAAGTCGCCATAAGAGGGCATGACATCAAAGGTGCTTTATTTGACATCCCTCCTGACCATGCCCATGATCAACCGCTTAGACTCAGGGAGTTTAAGTTGGAGGTCGCTGCACCACATATATATGATAGATTCGTGGGAGCGTGGGGAATGTTCCCCCACCATGACCAGGTCCCGTTGTACTTTGCAAAACATGTTTATGCAGAGTTTGTTTTGGACATGCACCCGGATTACACTATCACAGGGTCCCAGTTCTATGGGGCTAGTAGGGGACACTCCTACCAACGTCATGGAGCTCGGAGAGACCCTGCCTTCGTGCCACCTGCTCTGAGGTTGATACCGCTTCCAGACAGGGCGGTTATCAGGTCGGGGGATGTGGCACAATCATCCTAGCTTGCTGTAGAGGCTAGAGCTGACCTTGCAGACTTTTTGTTCACTGCCTTGGGCAGTGTTGCTATTACTTCGCATGGAGAGGCATCTAGACCACCACCTCCACCTACAGAGCCAGCGATAGAGCATGTCTCTAGTGACATGCTTAGGATTTTCGATCATGAGACCCTACTGCGGTATGCTGAGTCAGCGCGAGATGCATACTTTCAGTTATATCATAGATGCATCGCTACACAACAGGTATACTTTTGTACAATTATGTATATATGTTCTTCATGTTACATCATATCAATGTCGCAAATTGAATGGTCAATAATACTTAAGGGAGTTGTATTCTATTGATCCATGCAGGGGACCCCATTCATGGATCAACTCTTTGCTAGCGAGCCATCTATTGGTCCGACAGTCGGGGTAAGTTATAATTTATGTTCCAATTTAATTTGTGTTTGAATATTATTTCTCAGTTTAAATAATTTATGTTTTATTTCTTAATTTTCGAGATTTATGTTGTAGATCTTAACTTCAACTGAATTTCAAATTGTACAGGGCAAGGAAAAGGCGGTAGATCTTGATTATGGACATGAGGACTGCGAAGGTTCTGACAAGCTGGGTCCAGAGACACATGTGAGTTTTAATTTATGTTACAATTCATGTTATTTAGTCACATTTAGTAATTGATTTTTGTACTTTATGTTTCAATTTTTTACGGATAGCTTTTAAATTATGTTAAATTTAGTTTTAATTTTTAATAAATCTAACTTATTACATGTAATGGCATATTACATAGGCATCACAACAGGCGGGTGTCAATGCTGCAATGGATTTCACACATAGTTGGGATGTACCTCAAGTACATTATCCTGATGAAGGGCCATCTACCCATATTCCTACCCAGATCCCAAATATCAACATTGACACGATAGATATGACACAATTCCTTGAGGGTTTAGAGTCTTAGAGACAGCAGCGGGCTGCTGCACAGGAGGGTAGTTAGAGGGACGATCACAGGCCTTGTGGGAGTAGTGGCCGATGAGTTGGTGATCTATACATTTCCATGTTTTGGATATTTTCATATTTTATATATTTTCATGTTTTGGATGATCTATATATACGTTATCATGTTTTGGATATGGATTCATATCATTTATACATGGAATTTTATCATATATGGACTTTGGATATGGACTTTTGGATATTTTGTATATTTTATCATATTGATGTTTTCATGTGTATTTTGTATATGATTTGAAATCGATTGTTTTTTATATTAGATCTGGACATAGTTATTACAGTTACAAATTTATGTTTTGTCGTTTCAAATGCAAATTTAATGTGTAGTTAGAATTTAGTTCAATTTAAAATGCAAATTTCGACTACATTAGAGTTCACATCTTCCAAAATTTAGAATTGAATACATACATTACGTTTTAAAATTGAAATTACAATTCCAATTCAATTACAATGTAAAATTTCCAATTTAATGTGTAATTTCAATTGCAATTTAAAAGCTCGTTTTCAACTACATTACAATTGCAGAAATGAAATCAACATGTAAAATTAGAATACATTTGAAATTAATAATTGAAAATTTGATTACATTATGTTGTCTACACATTACAATTCAATTACAATTTACACATTCCAATTCAATTACAATTTAAAATTAAAATCTCAAATTTAATGTGAAATTTCAATTGAGAATACAATGTGTTGTTCCAATTTACAAATTCAATTTCAATTACATCACAATTGCATTTGAAATAAAATTTTTAAATTATGATACATTGTACAATCTAAAATTTAAATTTTACAATTTTACCTTGTATATAGATGTATTTTAAATTCTCAATTTTGTATTTGAAATCAAAATTTAAAATTAGAATACATTTCAAATTGAAAATTGAAATTGACATTTTGCATTATGTTGTCTACACATTACAATTCACTTACAATTTCCAGATTCCAATTCAATTACAATTTAAAATTAAAATCTCAAATTTCATGTGTAATTTCAATTGAGAATACAATGTGTTGTTCCAATGTACAAGTTTAATTTCAATTACATTACAATTGCATTTGAAATAAAATTTTTAAATTATGATACATTGTACAATCTAAAATTTAAATTTTACAATTTTACATTGTATATAGATGTATTTTAAATTCTCAATTTTGTATTTGAAATAAAAAATTAAAATTAGAATACATTTGAAATTTAAATTGATATTTTGCATTATGTTGTCTACACATTACAATTCACTTACAGTTTCCACATTCCAATTCAATTACATGGAAATCTTAATGTGTAATTTCAATTGAAAATTCAATGTGTTGTTGTATATAAGAATGTTTTTGTCCAATATTGAGAGTGTGAAATATCCCTTGAGAAAAAATTATATAATTACAAGTTATATAGTATGTAGGTAATCTTTGTGTTATTTTATTTTAAGTGTGTGCTCTAATCTAAAGTCATAAATGTATGGTTTGTTTTCTTGGCAATGGGCAAAACCACCTAGTTAATATAAGAAATGGAAATATGTTGATAGTAGATGCTTGTAAAACTATGGTAGAAACTATGCTTGTACAACTATTTCATATGATTTATGTTTTGATGACAAATGGAGATAATGACACCATTTGATCCAACTAGGTAAGTTGCATATATGAAGGCATGTACAAGTTATTACCTTTCCATGTACTGTGCTTGTATGTTGAATGTTCACATCAACATGTACAAAATAACTTTTTAAATTGAATGCGAGTATGTAAAGTTAATGAATGCTTACATCAACAAACAAAATAATGTTTTGTGAGACTATGCTTCCCAACTACTTATGACAAAACCTTACAAATCATTTTGATGATATGGACGAACATTCATTATGTGAATTATAATAAGTGTCAAGCAAAGGGATTTTCAACCACCAAATCTCCATAACTAAATGTCACCCACGAATGTAAAAATTCTACTAGCAAGGTCAATCTAATTATTAATCAATTGCTTTGGAAGGAAACCAAATTGAAGGAGTGTTTTGGTGCCCTTCATTTCCCTTAGTAAGAAAAATTAAAAACTATGGATTGATTACGGTCACGTCACAAAAAAATAGCTAAGGAAGAGTCACATATATACCACACATGGGTATGTATGAGACCTTTGGTTGAAGCTTCAATGATAGACTGTGAACAATCAAGGGAAACACAATAGTCCTAAATAGAAAAAATTCTAGGTTACCAATACAAGAATGTGTGGTCCAAACAATAACTATAATGCCCAAAATTTTCTAAATTCATATATTAAAGAATGTCGCACAAAATGGTAATCGATCACCAAATTCAAGTTCAAGGTAGGTGACAACATTGAGTATCTATTATATAGAGCATTGTCACATATGAATACAAGGGACATAGAAGAGTCTAGAGGTTTAAGGATAAAGTCTAGAGCCATATAAATTTTCCTGAAGGTGTGGGGACTCTCAATTGCATAAACAATGTATGCCTTAATCATCATACTCCTAAATTGAATTAAATGGGCATGCATTGCATGCTAACCACGGTAGTTATCTCTCAATTCCTTTTTTCTTGTGTTTTCAAGGTACTTATCATAGTTATGTGTTTTCAAGCTACCCAAACTCATTTCACATGATTTCCATTCTTATAAATATGAAAATAGAAATTAAGTTTTGGCCGTCATGAATCTTACTTAGTTGAAGCAATTATTTAGTGACCTAAAACCTAAAATACATAAGTTTATTGATTTTGGTTTAACCTGGAAATTATAATGTATAAAATTTTGCAAGTTTGGAATCAAAATTTAAAATTAGAATACATTGTACAATTCAAAATTTAAATTTCACCATTCCACATTGTGTAGATGTATTTTAAATTCTCAATTACATTACAATTGTATTTGAAATCAAAATCTAAAATTAGAACATGTACATGTTCAAGTGTATTCACATTGGAGCACCATGACCCAAATTTCACAAAACTCTCCCATCTGGTATTTGTATTCTTGACATTAAGCATAGATACAAAAATACATTTATAAAACAACCTCCACAAAAATCTCCAAAAAAATATTACACAAGACAACATGAAAACTATGACAATGATGCAAGTGGCATACATGTAACTCATTCATCTGGCCAATGGGTTATAGGAATGCAAGTCTCCATAATACGATCATGGTCAGCTTCTGTCATCTTCGATCTCTTTGGATCACCTCTCTTCACCTTGATTTCTGTTAGAGGTATCCAAGCTGCAACCACCAAATGACTGTATTGACATGATATATATCGAGGCATAAAATCTCTGTAAATAATGTGAGCACCCTGTTTTTTCACTTTTTCAAAAAGTGTCCCATTAGAACCATGTCTCCACCCTGGTATGTGAAGTTCCCATCTTGGTAGGGTCGCACCAATCTACTCTTTATTTGCATGCACCGCATCAAATAGTATGCAACATTTTCTTGGTTGTGGAGGGGTGCAATGACAACGAATAAATCACCTGCAAGATACATTACAAATATTATTCAAATGTCCTATGTGCAAATTTCTACAACATTTGTATATGTGTAAGATATAATAAACTAATTAACTTAATGAAGACTCTTGTACCTTCCCTAACCATATCAGAAACTCGATCATGATCTAATGAGACCATTGCCTCTTCAGTGTGCATCTCTTGCCATGTTGGAATTGGATGTGGGCCCTTTGGATTAAGAGATACATATTTCCATGGTTTGACATATAAATCATTTTCAGAGCGATCAAGCCCATATCCATTTGCATCAATGCAAAAATTGCAAAAGCAGGCATACTTCCTCGTTTCAATGGAAAATATGTCCCCCATATCTTTACTTCGAATAGAATGCAATTTCCTCATACTAGGGATGGTGTCACAATACCATGGAATGGATCTATTAACATCTCCAAGGGAAACATCCCAGAAGAACCTGCATGGAATTCAGTTTGTCATATTTAAATTCCTATCGAGTACATGTGTTCTTTTGGAAATGTTGATATTGAATGTTATTAGCTTATTAATTGAGTTTGGAGTTTATTACCTGCACACTGGCCTTGCTTGTTTATGACCCTGATGTCCCAAATGATGTGTGCACCAATCAACTACTTCAGTTTAGCATTTGAGTCAGGTTTCACCATGACTCATCTGGTACCTCCGAAGTGCTTGTTTCACACATGCACCTATGCCATCATGTTCACCCTTCCCATGCCCTGTCTCAAAAAAGCTCCAGGTGTGTTGGATTCCTGTCTATTTGTGCAGGCGACTCAACCAATAAAATGAGCATGCCGATTTGAATTGCCTTGCACACCCATTTGACCAAATCCAGTGTTCAGTAAATGATACACCTCTCTGCCTGAATGAATCATAAATCAACCCAAATCAGTGTTGAACGAACAATATGTCATGCTCATGATCATCACTAACATAAAAATGGTACTCCTTGATCACTTCATGCGACTGGGGAGTGCTATCCCTACCATCAATGTTTTCCTGATCATGTCTGTACAACACATGTACGAAGATAGACACCTGGTCAGAGTGATAGTACTCACTTTCTATCTCTCTCTGAGGAGCAAAGGTGTAGTTCTCCGCAAAGTCTACCACTGATAAGATTGTGCCCGACTCAAATACCTCATGTGAATGTTTGAATTCTGAAGCTTGCCACCTGGACCTATGGGAGTGCTTTATGTATTTATAAATCTGACTTTAAAACTTCTCCATGAAATCTGAAATAGGAATCTCATCATTGAGCAAGTCGATCCTCTTCAATGGCACAGATGAAGAAGGTGTTGGATTCATGGTGATGTACTCGTACCTCTTCCACCTAGCGGTGATATCTGAGAATCCATTGTGTGTTGGATCAATAGGAAAGTTCCTATGGAACAATGTCAAATCACCGCATTCATGGCATTTTCTCCCACCTACACACCTCTTATTGAAAAACACGTGTTCAGGATTCCTGTTGCATAGTATCATACAAATAAAATCTTGCATTGTGTGATGAGCTAGTACACCATTCCAGTGCCTTTTGCAAAAATCCAAAAATGTGTCATAGTATAGTTGAAATTCAACGTGGTACCGACAACAACAAGTGTCGCGAATCTTATTCGGCCTAATATACCACGGTTTCAATTTATTGAACATGCTAAATGATATTTGAACACCAGGATTGGTTTCTTGGAATTCCTCGTAAAGTGCAACTCCCGTCATCTCCATCACATGCTTACAGTGCTCCTGATAAATGCCTCTGGATAAACATTGTCGTAGGACATGCTTTCGATCTGGAATAGAATGAGAATGACTATCCCAAAACTCTATCACCTTCTCTCTAATGCCTGCTGCCATCCTATCTCGATAGGGTTCCCTACAAATAAGAGCCCAACAAGCAGCTTCATCACTTTCATCTATCCGGACTCTGAATTTAGTATATTTGAGCAATGTTCTTTTTGAAACATTGAGCAATGATGCCATTGTTGATACCATTCGATTTCTTGAGGTGCTTTGTGCCACAACAGCCGTTGTAATTGCCTTACGAGCAGCTCGGGTATCATTGTTTCTTGATTTTCCAAATGAAGATAATGCAGTTCTTACATTTTCTATTGCATTCTGGCATGTCTTTTTTGTTTTAACATCTTGAAAACTCAACAAATTTATGGCACGTTTCAATTTTTTGTGTTTTATCAACCCATGTAGGATTTGAGCTTGTGCCATCGTTGAATGTTGTTCAAAATATGACTTGATTATGTTATTGACATGCTCTCTAACTCTCTGACCAGGGATCGAGTTCCCAATCTCTTCTTGTGCAGAAACAACTACACAATCCTCTAGAAAATTTCCACCCCTTACAACCCCACTGCAACTCCCAATTATATTTTCAATGTGAGAGGGAAAGGTGTCATGTGATGGCTGATCAGGATCATGAGGGGGCACAGGGTCATGTGATTCTTGATCACCATGATGTGATGTCTGACCATAATCTCTCCCTGCGTAACATGTAAATTAACAAACTGAAAATTGGTTACTTGATAGTTGTGCATTGAACTTTAAAATAGCCAGTAACTTGAAATTTGATGTGGAAATTGAAAAATTGAAAATTGCGTGTGAATTGAATTTTCCAACTAATACATTTAGCTTGAGAATTGTTCTAAGTAAAAATCGAAATTGCTAGTAACTTGAAATTTCAAATTGCTCAAGTAACTTGAAATTGCTAGTAACTTGAAATTTCAAATTGCTCAAGTGATACGAACCGTTACACCAAAACCCCAAGGTGTTAGTGAAGGCTGCCCACTAGGATCTTAACATCTCACCACGCTCCACAGTCCAGACTCTGGGATGGATGTGCGCCCGTACGGTGGTGTCTCCTCTGCATCGTACGAGCCCCGAACGAACACTGCAATGCCAACGTTGGATCTGAAACGGCGTGAAAGTGATCAACAACAGTTCAGTTGAAAATAGATATGGACCCCAGGTATGTTCAGCTTCCTAACAGTTCAGGTGTTTCAATCAGCCACCAATGCTGTCTGACGGCTTGCATATTGGGGCAGTACCCCTCACTCCCCGGCTCGGGTAAAACTGATAATCGCTTGGCCACAAACGACAACTCTTGGTTTACCTCATGGATGGAAACAAGTCAATCAGGTAGGGGTCGTTGCCCTTTTCACTGGCAGGTCCTCTCAATGGGCCAGCTACTTTAGGGTTCCTGTGGTAAACCTCCCAATGAGTTTTAGGGCTTATGCCCAAGTACTTCCCACAGTTAAGTGGACAGGGATTATTCCCAGATCCGAACTTGCAACAGATGCGAAATTGGTAGTAACTTGTACATTTAACTTTAAAATTGCTAGTAACTTGAAAATCAACTATATATATTTAAATCAAGAAAATTATTAATAACTTGATAAAAATTATTGTGGGCATAAAAATTAATATCATTTACAATCATTACATTATATAATTGTGGGCAAATTTTCTTTATGCAATTTATGTCCATTTTACTTTTACATTACAAGAAAAATGTTATTTTAACTTTATGGTATAATTTATAAATAAATAAATATTTAAAATACAAGTTGCAAATCACCATGCAAAGAATCAATGATTACAACATTTCTACCCTAGAATTTCAAGGACAACATCATGCATCCCATGTTGTATATACATGAAATAAAAATTTGAGATTGATTTTCTACCCATCAAAACATACCTATTATACTCTAAATATGGGGAAAAAAACATTGATTTAGAGATGAATACGATATTTAATTAAAAACATTGTAGTGATATGATTGAGGGGAAATTCATAATTTTTAATGCAAAATAACATTTTCATTAGTTGATGATTTTGCAATTTCAACAATAGATATTTAAATGGAAATTGTACTTTTATCATAAATTGCAATTTAAGGATTTTTTTTATCAATAATGCTTCACATATCAATGCAAGGTTGCAAACATTGCAAATTTAATTATTTTCAATTTGTCCTAACAAAATATATGGTTCTAATCATTAATCTTATCATGGTAATATGTCATATTATGCAAATAAAAATATATGAGATAGATGAATTTTTTTTTAAAGTGAACATTATAATTAAATAGCTCTTTGAACATTCATTTGTATTCAAATATTCATTACTATGAAAATATTGCCAACCACCATAACTATGAAAATATTTATTCATTTGTTTTCAAATTGAATAAATTCTAACTAATACATAACTATCAAACATGTAAATTTCAAAATATTCATTCATTTGTTTTGAAATCGAATTTTTTAACAAAACAAGAATTGAAATTATATTTAACTTGAAATTGTTAGTAACTTAAAAAATTGCAATTAGCTAAATATGCACAATTTAACTTGAAAATATAGTGTCTAAGTGTACATTTAATTTGAAAATTATTCTAATAACATTGAAAATTGTTAATAAAGTTTAAAAATTTCAAAATAGTTAATATGTACATACATTTTAACTTGAAAATAGAATCTAAGTGTACATTTCATTTGAAAATTGTTGGACAATAAAATTGAAAAATGTTAACAAACTTTGAAATAATTTGAAAATTGTTTTAAAGCAACTTTGAAGCATAATTTGAAAATTGTTAGCAACTTTGAAATAATTTGAAAATAGTTAAAAATATGTTCATATCTTAACATGAAAATAGAATATAAATTTACATATTTCATTTGAAAATTGTTCTAGTTTAACTTTGGTTTAAAGCCACTTGAAAATTGTTCATTTAACATAAAAATTGTTGCAAACTTTGAAATTTAAATAACAAATTGATAAAATAAATAAGAATATAATTACAAATAAATATGAAACAAATTAAATTATAAAATTTAGTTAGACTTACTGGAAAATTGTTACTAATTTTGTAAATTATGTAGTATGATATTTAAATTATGATAGCATGTAATTCAATAATTTTGCATTGGTTGTCCTCCATTGGAATTTGTTGCACCAAATGTGCATCTTCTTCTTCTCTCAACCTTGCTCTTTGTTGTCTCATTCGTTCTCTATTGTACTCATGTTCTTCATTTGCATTTTGTTGTCTAGCATGTTTTCTTTGTCTTTTTTTTTTATTCACCATCAATCTACAATGAAAACAATCAATTTTTTTTCAAAATGTTATAAGAAACAACAATATGTTAGTATGAAATCTTGAAATATGCCTACAAAGAAATCTTACATGAATCAATCTACAATGAAAACAAACAATTTTTTTTTCAAATTATTATAACAAACAACAAAATGTTAGTATGAAATCTTGAATTATGCCTACAAAGATATCTTACATGTCTAATGTCTAATGAGGTCTAATTCAACAATATGAAAATGACAAATCTCTAATTCAACAAGATCAAATTCACAAATCTCTAATTCAACAAGATCAAATTGTTAAATCTCTAATGGAAAAAAACTAGAAAGGAAGTAAATTGTTTTTTTGTGAATCCTTGTTTGTTAGTTATATACAGGTTCGTTGTTGTTTTTCGGAGGGAAGGGTAGTTGGAAACATTAATTGTTTCCAACTCCTTTTGCGGTTTCGCCTTGGTTGCTTTATATATTTTTTTTACACAGACAAACCCTCGATCAAGCCTTTTTGACAAACACTTGATCGAGCAAATACGTAGATCGAGGGTTTAATAACACCTCGATCGAGGTCTTGTTAAACCCTCGATCGAGGTATCGTTAAACCCTCGATCGCGGTTCTGTTAAGCCCTCCATCGAGGTTTTTAAAAAAGCTCGATCGAGCAAATAACTCGATTGAGGGCTTAAAATAAAGGCCGAGAGCCCCTTTCTCAGCAGAATGGAATGTTGGTTTGCCTTCCACATAGTTAAAATATGTCATTAAATGCTCATTAATGAGCGAAATTGATACCATTGGATTCTTGAATGAATCCTCTATCCAGATTTATAAAATTTATGAATTTTTATCTTCATATGTCTGTTGTTTTTAATTTTCTACTAAAACTTGCCCTAAAAAACCATGCCGACAACTTCGATTGAGCTCAAAGATAAATCCACAACATTCAAAATACACATCCAAAAAATTTGAAAAAATACACAAGCCCCAGATAAACACGTCCTCTTTAAAAGGGTATTTTTAGTTTTGCAAATTATGTAAAAAATCAAAAGATTTCGTGCATGCACACACATGCGTGCAAAATGCGACTTAAATATTCATTAGTAAGTTTCAAAAAATAATAATAAATATAATTTTTAGAGAAAAAATAAAAGAAAAATATGTAAGCCCCAGTGCACTCTGTCTAGATCATGTTCACATATTTCATTTTTTAAAATTATTACTTTGACATTAATTTATTGTGCACGCACACAAACTACTTGTTAATTGCTCTTCAAATTTTTAAGTACACATGTTTCATTAAATGAAAATTCGACATGATATATGGAATTGGTATATTTAAAAAAAAATATCATTTGAAAGCCAACATAATTATTTACATTTCGTTTTTCAACCGCATGTCAAAATTCATGTGGCAAGTATGAGTTTCGAGGGCTTCAATTTAATACATGGGTAAAATTTCTGTTTTTCACCATCATATTTGGCCAAAAAGAGTTACCCATCTTCATGGAATCACCCTTAGTTTTGGTTCTGGTCGCACTAGTCTAGGACTTGTTTTTATTTGATAAATTTTAGTGTGTAGTTTTTAAAGTACTTTGGCCACAGGCTCGTGGATCTTGAATTCCTATGGGTAATTGCGTTCTGGTTTTTAGCTATGTATTTAATTGAATATTTTTAAAATGAAACCCTGAACTTCTAGTTTAAGAATAATTTTAATGAACATGATTCACATGGGTGAAAACGATAAAATCATTATAGGTTTATGTTTTGGGAATTGTTTCTATTTTTAATGCTGTAAATTATTTACGTGCGGATCTAGCACAAGCAGGTACTGGTCTGATAGATCTCTAAACTTTCAGTAAGGGTTTAATAAAATGAAACATTTCGTTAAACAACATTTAATAGTTTAAACTAACTCTAAGATAAACCCCAGGAGCCCATGCCTTTGGCCCTTGCTCACAATATATAATTGGACTAGGTTTACTATGAAAAGGAATGGACAGAATTGATTCCTAGATTTGCATCCTATAATAAATTTGAAAACATAAGAATAATCCATACCTAGACTCTGCAGCTTGAACCTCTTTTTGATAAAGACCTGCACACTTTCAAACACTGATTACTGAAAACAAATATATTATGTTCTAGCTAACCTATAGAATGATTTAACTGAATGACTTTGGGACTACCACGTTCCTCCCAACCATGATCCAGAATCGTTCTTGGTTCTGTTCGGATACCCCCGAACTGGCTCCAACATGCAAGAAGAAAACTAGAGAACCTAGGGTAGATTGTGGTCTGTGCTTCAATCTTGGAATAATTATCTCTTTCAGATCTAGGGAACAATTTTCTCTCTTCTTACCATAAAGGAATGATGAAAAGATATATAACCCCCTCTATGAGAATTGTCCTAGTTTTATAGGTGAACTTTCCAAAATAGCAGTTGCAAATATTAATTTTTTTAAGTTGATTTTTCAGTTTGAATTAATATATATATATATAATTTGAAAATTTTATTTAATTCTAACTTTAGTTTATTTAGGAATTATTAATTGTTCCTTTATAAATAATAACTTTATTTCTTAATTAATATTTTTACTTTATAAATAATATCTATTTATAAATAATATCTTTACTTTATAAATACTATTTATTTATAAATAATCTTTTTACTTTATAAATGATATTCATTTATAAATGACATCTTTACCTATACTATATATCTTTCATATTCGTACATATACTTTATGTATACCACTTGCACATGAGTGGGCTCTCTATACTTAGTCACATTTGATTAATTCAAATAGGTATAGGGTATTATAACTTTGATGCTTTCTTTAAAGAAAAGGATCAACTTGTTTGACAAGGATAATGGTAGGTTTAGAAGGTCTACTAGGTTAGGTAGCTCTAGGTCCCTCTTGCATGTTGGATTACCTCGTTTTCCATGGTAGTTTCCTCCGTCCTTGATGAGATGAGTAATGAATCAATTAATAAGAATAAAATAAGTATGATGACTGGTACTATTCAGATCCTTCCTCAACTCAACACCTTCTTAAGTAAGGTAACCCTTAGTGCTATTCAGAGGTTAGGCTCAACACTTTTACATGGGCGTTATGTTAGTGCAATTCCAGAGCTCTTCGCTCAAAACTAGTGCTAGGATGTATTTGTAGGATACACCTAGGGGTACAATGGCCAAAGATCCAATGCTCCAGAGCTTATGCTCAACATCAATTTGGAGTGCTCCAAGGATTATGCCCAGCACTCTATGTACATTGAGGCTTATGCCCAATACATAATAAAAGTATTCTATGTACATCCGGGCTTATGCCCAATACATAGGTCATCCATGTGCTTCAAAGTCCATGCTCAACACATTATAAAAGTCAATCATGCATATCATAACTCTGCATAGTATCTAACAAAAGATCATCTCAATATGTTAGGGTTTTGTACCCAATCTCATAATAAAACATCAATAAAATACATTGGGGCTTTATTCCCAGTATATAACCATAACGTGCATCTGTTAGGGTCCATGCCCAAATATGTATCCCTACAACTAAGATATGTCATGTGCATCGGGGCTTACGCCCAGCATATATAATAAAAGTAAAACATGTGCATTGGGGCTTAAGCCCAGTAAACACCAATTTCATTAAGCTTGGACTTATTCCAGTCCAAGTCACTTTGAAGACGGGTCAAAAATAGCCTTTCTAAAGCCCAAAATCAAGCAAAATCCGGTTCCAAAAGTGCCAAATCCGGGTTCCAAAAGTGCCAAAACCGGTTCCAAAAGTGCAAAATCCAGTTCTGAAAGTGCCAAAACGGGTTCCGAAAGTGCCAAATCAAGGTTTCAAAAGTGCCAAAACCGATTGCAAAAGTGCCAAAACCGATTCTGAAAGTGCCAAATCAAGGTTCTAAAAGTGACAAAACTAGTTCCTAAAGAGCCAAAACTGGTTCCAAAAGTGCCAAATCCAGTTCCAAAAGTGACCAAACCGGTTCCGAAACTGCCAAATCTGTTTCCAAATGTGCCAAATCCAGGTTCCAAAACTAGACTTTTTCTTTTGATATTGTCACTTTTGAAATTGGTTTTTGTGGTGTTGTGATATGATAATTATGACGGTCATTGGAAGTTGTAAAAAATATACAAATTATCAAATGAATTGGTGTCTGTATAATATGACAGTCATTTCAAGTTGAATTTCATTAACCAACACCGTATTTTGAATGAGGCTCGAGATAAATGAATGAAGGGTTGGCCGATCCTTCTTCTGCCCACTATTATTTTCAGAATAGTTCTAGACTGCAATAAGGGTGGTTCAATCCTTCTTGTGTTCACCATTCTGGATACAGGTGAATTATCGGATATTGGTGTTCTCAATTATCTACCAAAAGAAGGGGCGGCTGATCCTTCTTGTTGGCAGTCGGAAGTCCGGAGAAATATCGTTTAGATGTTATAACTTAAGCAATGTCTCGATCCCTACCATATACTGCAGAATTTGGTAGTGGGGAATTGTCGTCCCAACCTTCGTAGATTAAATATTTTTCATTTCTCTTTTAAATGAAGGGTCAGTAGACCCTTCTTGTGGTTAGTATTTTTTCAGCCTTCACCATTCAGGATATACATGAATTGATAGCCTATACTTCACAGGTTGAATATTTGCACAATTCCCTCATAAATGAAGGGGCTGTCGACCCTTCTTTTGACCAATATTATTTTCATACTAGTTTTGGACTGGAAGAAGGGTCGTCCGATCCTTCTTGTGTTCACCAGTCTGGATACAGGTGAATTGATGGATATTCATATCCACAATTATCTACTAAACGAAGGGTTGGATGACCCTTCCTGTGATTTTTATTTTTTTAGTCTTGACCATTCTGGTTATACATGAATTGATCTCTATTTCGGTAGGCCAAAATCTCATACGTGTGAGCCTCAAAGAGAGAACTGACACCATAGGAAGTGATGACATGGCATGTATGATGACATGGAATGTGTGATGAGGCTGGAAAGACACATGATGGTGTTCTGGTGCTATCATTAAGTCAGTGTCTCAATTTGACATCAACCTTGGAGAAAATCTTGGAAATGACCAAGTGTTCGAAAACTGGTTCAGGTGGCCTTGGGAAAATGCCGGCCGTACCTCATGGGAGAATGATAAAAGGGAGGTTAGATAAATGGCTATTCGATAAAGGGCAGTTATATCGATGGTCCATAATCTTTCCGCACCGCTAACATGCTCGACGTAATGGAGGTATGAGCGGTTGCGATACCATACCGCTGTACACGTGTCGTCTCCACATCATTATGCAATCAGAGAAAGCGGTTAGGAAAACCACCATCTTGCGTTGCGAAACCACCTTAGGTGGTGTATAAAAGAGAAGGGCACGTCAAAAATTGACTTTTGAGTTGCGAATGACGGAAGATTGGAACATATTTGTGCTGCTTGAAAGCGACAGAGCATAGTTTATTCATCATGTCCATGCCAGGTAGGTCCTCTTAACTCATGAAAGTAACAAGAATTGTTTACAGAATGGAAGGAAGTAGTGAAACCGTCTGTTAGAACGTTGAAACTATGAGGATAGGGGAAACCCTAGTGGACAGAGATAGTGACATTCATGACCCCATAATGTTTAAATTCTCGGTTTTAGAAATCAAAAGCAAGTTGGAGGGTTTATATAAACAAAATTTGGATGTGCACAATGTTTATAAGTCTCGTTTTATCCATTTCTGTCCCGAACAACCTTCAGGGTTTCCGGAATTCATTTCATGGTGTGTAGTAAATTATTCTCAGAGTCAAAGAGTCATTATGAATTCATCACGAAAGAAAATTCTTTACCGTGTAAATGCGTCTACCGTTAGGAAAGCTCTAGAAGTACCCTTGTTTTCCTCCCACCACCAGGAATATTTTGCCGAAGAAGCCCTAGTTAGCTAGTACAAAGAGTCATCCTGTGAGACCAAACAAACCTTCATGACCAGTTGTCTGAAACCTGGCCTTGCCATTGATAACACCCCCTATCCACTTGACATTAATTTCTTTGATGAAAATTCACAGTTAGTTTTGTCACTCATTTAATATTTTTTAGGGTTTGGTGATGATTCCATGGTCACATAGGTCCAGTTAAGTTTTCTTTTTAGATTAAGTGTTGCTAAACTAGAAATGGATTGCAGTCAAGTACCCTAGCTTAAATTTGATGAATTATTGGCTCGAAACATCCACTCTTAGTTAGTTCATTTCCACACTTTAAGACATTTCAAATTCTAGACACACCTGATGAAAATGCTCCTATCTAGCAGTCGAAAAGATTTACATTTCCAACAATCTGTGTTTTCAGAAACAGTGGAAGACAATATGTTTAATTTTATGAATTTTTTTTTATCAGAAGTATACAGATTGATGTTTGGAGAAAATTGTCCTAGATTATTATCAGAGATGAAGACCCTGATGCAATTAAGCCCAAAAAAAGCAATTGGAGACTGGTTTTTAGAGAAGCAAGATACAGTAATCAACCTTTATGGATTTGTTAGGGAGCCCTATATTCTACTAGCCTTTTTTACTCCGAGAGTTTTTGCTTTGGAGTTTATCAAACAAAAACTGATAGTAGAAAATGACCATTTTCTACATTTCAAGAAAGCTACAGATATAAAGTTCCCTTTAAAAATTAGTCCTTTTATCATCAAGAACAAGAATGCTCTCCCTTTTGCACAAAAACATTTAGAAGCAATGAGTTTTAGGAAAGCGACAGCTATTAATTATGATCATTCTCATGTTATTTTTGACAGAAGGCAAGAGAAAAAAAATAAATCCTTTGATCACCAAGAGGTTGAAGGATTGGCGAAGATGGCAAATTTACTAAAATATGAATCATACACAGAAGTTTCAGGAAGTTCACACACTACTCCTTCTATCTTGGATAAAGTTTCAGCTGAGTTGGTACATGAGATGGTACCTACCCCAGGAAAGGTTGAAGCAACAAGTAAAATAAGTTTTTATGAAAGTACTGATATGCAGGTGGAGGAAGAAAGATAAGCCAAAATATTAAAATCAAGCCAGCAAGATGAAGTAGTTGTATCTGACAAAGAAAAGGAAATGAAGAAAGAAAAATACCAAGGGTCAGGAATTCAAGTACAGGAATACGAATTTGACGAGGCAAGAGCTGTAGGTGATTCTAGTAAATTTCATTCAAGAGATGAAATGTGTGTAAAATATGGCAAAGACAGACATACAAACAACAGTAGAAGCAATGCATAAGTTGTTTCCAGAAGTCAGGAATGTTGTTGATTCAGAAATTACTCTGATGACTAGCAGAGATCCAGACAAAAATACTTTGAATTTGGCTGTATCATTTGATTATAAGGTCATGGAAATGAAATTGAATTTGCAAAAGATAACAGTCCTTGATAAAATTCACCTACATAGATACACTGGAGAGGTGATTTATGATGATATGATGAAAGCTACTTTAACATTGGAAAAACTACAGAAACAGTGAATAGGCTACAAATCCAGTTGAGGCAAGAGAAAACAGAGAACAAACCTCATCGGCTGCAAATAAAAAGATTACAAGATGACCTGGTGAAGAGTAATGATGAACCAAATAGAGGGGAGGCAATTAAAAAGCTTTTAGCTAAGAAAGAAAAGAATATCCAAATACTTCAGCAAAAGGTTAGAATTCCAGCAACTCGGATAATTCAAGCCTCTGAATTAACTGTGTTAGAACAAGAAAAAGAAACTTTATCTCGAGAATTGGATGACTATCTTGCTGAATTGCTCAAGTTTTAGGAAAAAGAGGAAAGTTGAGAGAAAGATAGATCAAGTCTTAAGACTGAAATTGAAGATCTAAAGGACAAATTGGAAAATACAGCACAAGAGAAGCAAGGAACAGATCAAGGCAACAAAGAAGCAAGCAAAGATGATATAGTTCAAGCTATGTCCCAAGTTAGCTTGAAAGAGGTGGAGATCATAGAACTAAAAGAAGAAAAACAAAGACTAGAAGAGGAAAATCAGAAAAAGAAAAATGAAATAAAAGAGTTGACAAAAAACAATAAATATTTGGTAGGCAGAAATCAGAGGATGATAGGCCAAGTGATAGGACAACTAGCATTGCAAGGTGCAAAGCGTTTGATTTGGGATTCAATCATCGGTGAGGCTGCAAAATTGAGGCCTTATTTATATTTTATGAAGACAAAGGAAGACATAGCAAATGATAGCTTACAAAGATGTAAAGCAATGAGAGAAGTTTTAGATAAGATACCAAAAGATACATCCCAGGGTACCATAAGTTTCTTAAATACTATGACAGGAGGTGATCTGAAAGCAATGGCTATCGAAAATAGGGTAATAGTCACAACTTGGGCTAGGAGAGTCCTTGGAAAACATTCTCACATTGAGAATGTTCAAGCTAGTGCATAACAGATGAAGGAATAGCTTGAAGCATTCAAAACGGGATTTGAAAAGGTAATACAAAAGGGACTACCTTCTTTTTGGGATGAAAATAATGAATTAATTTCCCAGGACAATTATAAGGATTTACTATATAACATTGGGAGGAACCATGAGCAATTTCAAGGTTTGACTCATGTTCTAATAGGGAAAATTCTACCGAAGAAACTCTCCGTTGACTTTGAAATTCTAAACCAGCTGGCTATGATAGCTGAAAAGATTCCTCCAACTTCCATTGCAGAGCACATAAAGATGAAAGTTCTGGTCGAGGACACGACTAGTTATGAGGTACCTTCTACAGAGGAATGGAAGACATTGGATAGATATGGGAAAATGAAGTACACCTTGCACACTTGAAGACTACTATTCGAGAAAGAATCCCTGTTAGCAGCTATAGCCAATTGAAAGACCTCAAATGTTATATTCTGAGAAATTTTGGAAATTGTATAAATTTTGACCTAAATGGAATGTAATAGTTAGTTTATAATTTTCTATTTTTAGTTATGAAGTAGTTAGGGTTTTACCTCGAGAGGTTTTACAATATATAAAAGACAATTTTTGGCAATGTAGTAAGTGTTGGAACCCGTGAAGAGATATTCGTTTTGTATTGACCCCTTCAATTTTGAATAAAGATGGCCGAGCAGAGTTGATGCATATTTTCAAGAGTAAAGATTCTTGTGTTATTTTATTCAAAGGATTAAAAAGAATGTGGTTGTCATGTCAATGATGAGCTAATTAACAAATTAAATTATGACGATAATGACTGCGCTGTGATTGCAGAATGTGAAACAATATGAATCAAGGAAAGAAATAGACTGGTGCATAAACTGCATATAAATCATATGAATGATAAATTAAACACACAGATTTATATGTTTTATGATTTAACAATACAAAACAGAGTTAGTAGATGTATATATGAAAAACCAAAATGAATCATGGAAATTTGATTCATATAACAAAAGAAAGTAAAATAGAAACTAACTGAAATTCTTTAAAGATCGTAAAACATCACAAGTCTCCAAGTATAGAGTGTCTCTAGTTCTCTCCTTCGATGGTCCCCCCCATTCATGCGATTTTCCAAGTATTATTTCCATAATAGTTCTAGACTACAAGAAGGGTCATCTGATCCTTCTTGTGCTCACCATTCTAGATACAGGTGAATTGCTGGATATCAGTGTTCTCAATTATCTACTAAACGAAGGGTCGACCAAACCTTCTTGTACTTAGGATTTTTCCATTATTGACCATTCTGGTTATACATGAAATGATGGCCTAGCCTTAGCATTTTTCCATGATTGATCATTCTGGTTTTCGGTTGTAAATGTTTTCCAATAATCGGGGATTTTTATGCCCGGAACCCGCAACCTGCAATTTTGGATTGCGGGAAGAGTATTGTAAATGTTTGCGTTCTTCATTTCCACAACCCACAATGCGGATTGCGGGAACTATTTGACTAATGAATTTGCGACATGCGTTTCTGCAGCCCGCAACCCACAATGCAGATTGAAGAAACTTTGGTTTGTTTTCATTTGAAGTTGAATGTCATTAACCAACACCCCATTTTTGAATGAGGCTCGAGATAAATGAATGAAGGGGCGGCCGACCCTTCTTCTTCATACCATTATTTTCATAATAGTTCTAGATTGGAAGAAGGGTGGTTCGATCCTTCTTGTGTTCACCATTGTGGATACAGGTGAATTGTTGTTTATTGGTGTTCACAATTATCTACTAAGAGAAGGGGCGACCGATCCATCTTGTCGGCAGTCAGAAGTCCGGATAAATATTGTTTACATGTTATAACAAAAGCAATGTGCTGATCCCTACCATATTCTGGGGAATTTCTCTTTTGAATGAAGCGTTGAACGACCCTTCTTGTGCTTAGTAGTTTTTGCAGTCTTCACCATTCATTATATACATGAATTGATAGCTTATACTTCCTAAGTTGAATATTTGCACAATTCCCTCATAAATGAAGGGACATCCGACACTTCTTCTGCCCAATATTATTTTCATACTAGTTCTGGACTTCCAGAAGGGTCGTCCGATCCTTCTTGTGTTCATTAGTTTGGATACAGGTTAATTGCTGGATGTTGGTGTTCATAATTATCTACTAAACGAAGGGTTGGCCGACCCTTCTTGTGATTTATATTTTTCCAATCTTGACCATTCTGGTTATACATGAATTGATCTCTATTTTGGCAAGCCAACATCTCACATGATAGGAAGTGATGACATGGAATCTATGATGACATGGAATGTGTGATGAGGCTGGAAAGACAAATGATGGTGTTCTGGTGCTATCTGACATCATTTCGGAAAAGTATGACAAGTTTGTGAAACTTTGGAACTTAACAAAGTATGGAAAAAGTAGACAAAACTACTCTGAGAGAATGCCCGCCATAATTCATGGTTTGAGAAAAATGCACGCACCATCATATCATGCTATAGCTTGTTGAAGTGGCTATCTAGTTATACATGATTGCGGATTGCGGGAAGTGTTTGAATAATGGATTTGTGACATGCGTTTCCGCAACCTGCAACCAGCAATGCGGATTGCAGAAACCTAGGTTTGTTTTTATTTCGAGTTGTAGTCTCGCAACCCACAATTGTGGATTATGGGGACTTTGTATATATTTCCAAAAAATTAAACCCCTGCAACTCGTCTTCCGCATTCCACACATTAGATCTCAGCCATCGATTTGTCTGAATCTTACGGCCCAGATTTTACCTGACAGAATTAATAAATATGTTGATTTTGTTTCTGTTTCCTTTTATTATTTTTCATCTTCGAAAATTACCTGCTGTGTGGATTTTACTGCGAGTTTTTACCAGGGGTCATTTTTGCCATTTTTCCAGCTTAAATGAAGGGTCGGCCAACCCTTCTTGTGCTTAGTATTTTTGCAGTCTTCTCCATTCAGGATATACATGAATTGACATCCTATACTTCGTAGGTTGAATATTTGCACAATTCCCTCGTAAATGAAGGGGCGACTGACCCTTGTTCTGCCCACTATTATTTTCATACTAGTTCTAGATGGGCAGAAGCTTGAAAGAGATCGATGGTTACAGAAGCTTGACGGAGATTGATGGTTATAGAAGCTTGATGGAGATCGATGGCCACAAGCAATGTTCACAAAAGTATGATAGGATGGTTTAAGCGTGGGAGGAGTGTTGCTAGCCTGCGATCAAGTTGGAAATTAGATCAATGGGAGGAAGCACAAATCTACGGACGACAGGTACTTTGGTGATTTCAGATGCGCGGGGAAATGGAATTTTCATATTTGTGAAGTTTTGGTAGGGACCGCATGTTTTGACAGTGCAGATCCGGTGGGGATAGGCATCAGCGGTGGAGGTTTAGTTCGCAGATTGAACATGCACAGAGTATCGAGACATTCCAAATTCATGAACCTCGATAAAGGCTGCACCTTTGGATGGTAAGGATGCAGATAGGGGCCAGATTGACAGTTGATAATAACTACGCAGATCTAAGGTGCGAGGAAGGCAGTGTTTGAGAGATTGAAGAATGTGGAAGGCCATGGGGCTAAGCATGGAAGAAGATCAATGATACCAGATCGATCATGCAAGATGGACAGCTCAGAGAAATTCTTTTATTGCTAGAGGTGCAAGAATGATAGGAAATGATAGATAATATAAAAAATGGAATGCACGGGGATCTGAGTACTGTATGATTCGGTTACCCCCTTGCCCCCTTGGTCGAGGTTAAGGGGGGCAAGTTAATTTAGATAGAATCAAATAGACTCTAGGGGTTTAGGCTTGCTCCAATGCATGCAAGAAAAATTTCCACTTCCAAAGGTATATTCTTTCTCCATGAGATCAAATGAGCTAAGACTTAAATTGGACGAAAGCATATGCAGGCCACCCGATAATTTGAAAAAAAATATGTTATTAAAACTAGACTTTACATGCATTGATTAGATGGAAACCTTAATTTACATGCTATGTGGATTTTACTATGAGTTTTTACTAGCGGTCGTTTTCTCCATTTTTCCAGCTTAAATGAAGGGTCGGCTGACCCTTCTTGTGATTAGTATTTTTGTAGTCTTCACCATTCAAGATATACATGAATTGACAACCTATACTTCATAGGTTGAATATTTGCACAATTCCATCATGAATGAAGGGGCGGCCGACCCTTCTTTTGCCCATTATTATTTTTATACTAGTTCTAGAATGCTAGAAGGGTCGTCCGATCCTTCTTGTGTTCCCCAGTCTGGATACAGGGGAATTGCTAGGTATTGTTGTTCACAATTATCTACTAAACAAAGGATCGACTGACCCTTCTTGTGATTTATATTTTCTGGTCTTTACCATTCATACATGAATTGATCTCTATTTTGTAATGCCAAATTCTCACACGTGTGAGCCTCAAAGAGAGAACTGACACCATAGGAAGTGATGACACTTTGTTTTGTTTTTATTTGGAGTTGTGGTCCCGAAACCCACAATTGAGGATTGTGGGAACGTGGTATATATTTCCAAAAAATTAAACCCCCACAACTTGTCTTCCGCATTCCCCAGATTAGATCTCATCCGTCGATTTTTCTTAATATTACAACCTAGATGTAACCCAACGGAATTAATAAATATGTTGATTTTGTTTATGTTTTCTTTTATCGTTTTTCATTTTCGAAAATTGCTCGCTGTCTGGATTTTGCTGTGTGGATTTTACTGCCAGTTTTTACCAGGGGTTGTTTTCGCCATTTGTGCAGATTTTACTACGAGTTTTTACCAGGGGTCGTTTTCGCGAGTTTTTACCAGGGGCCGTTTTCGTGACTTTTTACCAGGGGTCGTTTTCGCCATTTTTTCCAGCTTGCACAAGTTGGCTTTGTGCCACTTTCTTATTCAATTGTTCAAGGTTTTTTGCTATTTTGAGTTTTTTTTTCTTATTGTTGTTTATTTCTTCATCATATTTCTCCAGTTTTTCAAACATGTCTCACAACACTTGCTGCAAAACTCCTCAAAAAGATCTTTCGAACAAAGACCCAAACTTTGACATCCTTGCCAACACCAGCGATAAGGTTTCTGAGACATACCAAATGGATTGGTCCAAAATTTACTCCTTCTTTGACAATGATGACCTAACTGATATTCAGAGTGACCACCCCGCCTATGGAAATATTAGGGATTCACAACTCCACACTATAGCTGCCAGACCAGCTATCCTTCCCTACACTGATGCAGTTAAGTGGATTATAGACCATGCTAACCCTAAAGACCGCTCTTTCAATGATAGCGTAGGGTCTCAATTGGATACTTTTCGCCATGAGGTTTTTACCAGAGATTACGCCCTAAAACCAGCTGTTCAACTCCTCAATGTTGCATTCCTTGATTCATCAAAGACTAGGTACAATTTCAATGAAATGCTGAAGTCTTGGATGCACAGACTGACAAATTTCATGCCCAGGGATGATAATTTATACCCAATTTCCTGGTTGAAAGAGCCTTATTCTCTTTTGGAAGCCATGCTCTGCAGACTCTATGGTCTCCCTAATTGTTCAATTTTCAAAGCTGAATGGGCTCCTATCACCCATCATGTGCTAACAACGGGGCAGTCATTCCCTTGGGCTTCAATTTTATCAGTAGATTTAAAGACAACCATTGAGAAATATCAGAAAACAACAGCTACAAGGAAGCCATACTTATTTTTCTCTTCATTTGTAATTGATGTTTTCTGTACAGAGTTTCAGTATCCCACCATGGGGTGGAGTTGGATTAAGTCCTCACCCCCAGTATCCCCCAATTGCAAGATGTTGAGGCTTTGGACACTACCAATGCTGAAAAGATAACTATGCTTGAACAATAGCTAAAGGATGCAACTGCAAGTGCAACCTCCTTTACGTTTTATAGGTTTTCACAACAAGAGTTCAAGGACCTATCCAATCAAGTAAACCTGGAGCATCATCAACTTCTAGCTAAGCTATTTACTACCTTGGGTGAAATCCATGAGACTTAAATTGTATTTGACAAAATGGTTGGCACCTTGGGCCAACAAGTAGAGGAAACAAAACAAGCTTCTAAAGCTATAGAAGACATCATGGAATGGTAGAAGTATATTGAAGATAAGCCAGCTGATATCCCTAAGTTTGATAGCCTCAAATTCAGAAGGATCTGAGCTACTGTATGAGCTTGGGAGAATGTTATTGACATGGTACAGGATACTATCAACCAGGCTCAAGCCCTTTGCAGAAGAAGATGGTATGCCTCAGACAATCTCATGGAGATACTAGCATTCCCTACAATGGGGCTCATCGAGGGGGCAGATCCACCAAAATTGATGATAGAACATGTTGAAGCCCATTGTGATCAAGTCAAAGGAAGACGTGGATTGGTTGATTAATCAACCTATTTCCTTGGAGGCCAAGATCTATATGTTTATCCACACATGGCATAAAATAGCCAAAAATGAGTTTGAAGGATTCATGTACGATGCCCAGCTGGGGCTCGAATATCCTCGTTATCCAGATATAGATGAATTGATAGAAGTTTGGGACAAGTGGGAAGATTTATTGAATAATAGAATATTCTGATTTTGTAATCCCTATTAAGGGGAATTTATCCTTTGTATTATTTTTGTAATTTATTATTTAATGGGTAGATCTCTCTTAGGCAAGGGTGATCATTTTTGGGGTAGAAATTGAGAAAAGAAGACTGGATATGCTCTGTTTTATGTTGAGATTATAATTTCTTACAGACTTTCATTAATATAGTAAAGCTATTCTCTTGCATCATCTTTTGTTCATTGATCGAATTTCTTTGGTAAATATTGATTTCTACTTCAGGTTATTATCTATGCTGTTTAATCCTTTGCAAATATTATTTCATGCAGAGATTGTTAATCTGGATTTTTCCTTATGTTAGATCTGTGTATGCATTATGTTTTAATTGAATTTATTCAACTAAAATATTTATCGATTTCTGCAATTACAGTAAATTATAATCTATGTTAATTTTTCAATTCACATATTGGTTACAGGTTAATCTTGAATGAGCTTAAACACTTAATATTGCATTTAGTTAATTTTAATTGATTGATTGTAACTTAAGCAAATAAGGAATTAATCTTCTTCACATTTCTGTTAAGTGGATGAATGTACTTATTTATTTTCACATCAAGTTAATCTGCATTTAAACAAGACACCTTTTAGAGTAGGTCTAACTTAGCTTAGATTTTCCTTCCTAGGTAGATTTGTTTCAGACTGAACACACTTTGTTTTCCTTCAATTGAAGACAAATCCTTTTAGGATCAAAACCACAAGTGCTAGCGGAGGCCTTTATATCCGTGGGAGATCACCAGCCCAAATAGCTCGAGGATAGGGTAATACTTGCACGGGATTATCTAAAGCCTCTGGTTGGGATTTCTCCCTCTGTTGAGAGCTTTGGAACCCATTCCAGCACATACACACTCGAGGATTCAACAAATGGAACTAGAAGGAGGGCCTGAAGTAAAATATGCCTAAACAGAATACTCATAAAACTCCTCCAACAAGAACATCATCAGTTGTCACTCGTATCCAGTCACATGCATCTACCTATGAACAACAAATAGTCACACAATCGACTGTAATTCCTGGTACACCTGCACCTCAACAGGAAAATAGAAGGGATATCCTTATCATATCACCTACTAGATGACCCCTTTCACTTGAACAAATACTGAAAAGTTCTAATGATAGTATTGCTAGAGTACAACAAAGAATTATTAACCTACAAAGTAGAGGACTAGCAGCAATTCAACATAACACCATTTCACAGACTGATAACCAAGAACACCATGTCACAACCTCATTCATGGATGGGTGCCTCCTATATGTTCTTAGAATGATAAGCATAAGCCTAGTTAAGGAGCTGTTAATTATATGCTTAATAACTTAACTGAGCAAATTAACTTAATATGATGATAATGACTGTTATGTAATTGCAGAATGTGAAACAATATGAATCAAGTAAAGAAATTTACTGATGCATAACTTGCATATAAATCATATGAATGATAAATAGAGCACACATATTTATATGTTTTATGATTTAACAATACAATTTAAACAGAGGTACTAGATGTATGTATGAAAAACCAAAATGAATCAAGGAAACTTTATGCACAACAAAAGAAAGGAAAAGAGAAACTAACTGAAATTCTTTTAAGATTGTAAAACATTACAATTCTCCAAGTACAGAGTTTCTCCAGTTCTCTCCTTCGATGGTTCCCCCATTCATATGATTTTCCAAGGGCAAATCGCCACTTGCTCTTTTGGAAGGCTACTTTTTACAAATCCAATACTTAATCTTGAAATTTTAAAACATATTTTAGCAATTTCAAACTCTAATTTTGCATTTTCGGAAACCAAACTCGACACTTTACAAGAATTATAATCACAGTGAAATTGAACATACTAGTACAAACAAACATTCAAGTGTATTATTTAACAAAATACTTTCATTTTCATTTTATTCATAATTGGCCTCACATCGCTCACGCCATTCAGTTGCAGTAAGCAAGGCCATAATCGATCTATCAAAAATGTGTCATTGACATCGTCGGAATCATAATATTTTGTTATAATATAGTTTCCTTCCTCTTTAGAAACATGTTTTCTTGGGAGTCATCGACAATCACAGTATTTGTCTGATCCCAACAACCATGGATCAAAGTGTCCCAAACTATACTAAAAGGCTTGCGAAATACATTAGGATTTCCATCACCCTGAAAACCCTCTCTGGCTACAGAAGAACAATCTTCATGTGTTAAAATTAATCTAAATAGTTCCCTTTTCAATCCGCTTCTTTCTAATAATCTAGGCAAAAACTCGTCAACATTTTTTCGTTGAGCAGATGTCCATACGCCAACCTCAAAAATAGTAAAGCATTTTTCAAAAAATTCCCTTAAGCCTGGCCATATAAAATAATACTTTGTTGATGTTTCGATGTCCAGTGGTCATCTCAATTAGGGCTTCTGTTTTCTATGTAATGCGTGTAACAAAACACCATTGAAATAAAAAATTATCAATGGTTTACTAGAAACAAATCTTCTAGTACTATCTGCAAACAAAAAACACACACACAACCCAGTCAATAAAATATTATGGTTCAATGTTTCTAAGTATATTGCTTTCATGTTCAACAATTTTTGAAACACATTACCAGATACATGGTACGATGTCCATAAATAATATGAGAATTGTGGAATAAAACTTACATCAATTAAATGCAGGAGTTGTAAAAAATATACAAATCGCTAATTTTTTGTTTGTTTGTATAATATGACGGTCATTTCAATTTCAATGTGTTTAACCAATGCCCCATTTTTTAATGAGGCCTGAGATAATTCAAAAGACAACACAACATTGTTTTATAGTTATATCTCTCTCTTGTGAATCGTCAAATTTCCAACTAGTTGGCATTTTCAAGCAGTTTTCCTTGCAATTGTATCCTGATTGATATTGCCCTTCATCTATAAACAACATGTTTGTTTGTTTATATATATCTCCATATTGGATAAGTACATCCTTGAATGACTTTTTGTATATGTTCTGTACCTCACCAACATTATAGTATGTAGACATTGAGTGATTATAAATATTATTAAGTTTACATTGCTCTCGACCCCAAATAAATTCAAATTCTTCATTTTTAAACCATTCAAATATACCAAGAAATTTTTTAATTTCCATGTTGTCGAGCGAAGAAAACCATAGAGCAATGTCGAAATGCTCTCTAGCAACATTGATAATTTTAGGGCTGAACATGCGTGTATAATAACGATGGCAATTATGGACAAAATGAGGTTGTTTGGAAGAATCTCCAATGTTGGATAACATCTGAACTCCAAAGAGCAATCCCTCTACTCCCAGAACCAATAGTTTCTTTTGCGGTGATATCCTGGCTGCATACAAGAACATTAACTATATATATAACAACAACAAAAACACTTTGTTCATGAAGTTAATGATCACAACCATGCAACTGTAAATGAATATGGTGATTTCCAAAGATTAATACAAAAATCACCCAAAATTTCATAGATTCAATTGATTTAATAAAAGCATCACATAGAACTAATAATATGTTACATTCAGATGAAAATAGCAACATCTCGGGAAAAAACAGAAAACACATTGAATGATTTAAAATAGGCAATGATAGATTACATCTAGAAATAGGCAATGATAGGGTACATTTGATGGCTGTCACTCAACTAGGATTCAATTGGGAGAAGGCAATGAAGGTTTTGATATCATCTGATTCATGCATTTTACTAAAATGTTTCCAAAGTCCATGTACCAATTCAGTATCTGTCCTAAGGGACGATTCAATAAAGGGCTTACTCAAAATATAGTTTTGAAATAGAAGTGCTTTCTCACCATCACCCTCCAAAACAATCATTGATGTATTAATTTCTGAAATTTTCATTGGGAACTCTGTCCACACACTCTCCATATTTTTTTGTGTATTTCCTTCTTGATAGTAGGTACATCTCTCTCGAAACCAAATAAATAAAAAAATTTGCTCATATGATTTATCTTTACCGCATGCCATAAAAATTTTTGCAAGCAGTGGCTTCCCCTCATTTACACTACATTTAGATGACCAAATCCCAACATTGAATTTGGAAAGAAGTAAATCCAAAAATAAAATGGAATTTGATCGTGACTCATATGAATTTCTTCTATGTTTAAATTAAAATTCACCATTAGTAATCTCTTCCCCATTTTTTACTCTTTCCCCTCCAACAGTATTTTTTTATTTCCTTTTTTTCTCTTTTGGAGTCATTTTCTGTGGCTTTCTTGCGAAATAGAAAACCTTCCATTTCTAATATGAATAAAATTTTTGTATGGGGAGTTGTACATAAATATTTCTTGTCATTATATACTTCGGAATAAATTTGTTTTATAAATTTAAGTAGAAAATATTCTTTGTCTTTTACCTGTCAATGGTAGGCCAACATTTGACTGGTGAGTAACATCGCTAGAGACACTGCATTTTGACACCAAGCTCTCACCTTGTTCATTATTGTCTAAGATATTTCCTGGTCCATTATTCTCCAATATGATTTGCTGGCCAATATCCAGGGGCTTCATCGATTCCATCTCTGGTTGTGGATGATCCGCATGTTGACCTAGAAATTTGCAGTTATACATTTTATATAATTTTTTACAAGTATTCAAGGTCACTATCCCCTTTCATAATTTAGTTAATTTAACCATGATATTTGAAAAATATTTTTTTACCTTCTTGTCTTATTTGTGCTCGTGTTTGGTAGTTCTTAGTGGATTCTCTATCACATTCACTTTCATCATCAGATAGTACAATTTGATTGGATGGTACCTGGGTGTGCTCTTTATTTGAAGCTGTAGTAGAATATGAATTTGAAGAAGTTATTGATGATAACCGACTGAGAAAAGTAAAATAAAATCAAAGACATCTGAAAATGTTAATAGAAATACCTTGTTTTAGAAAAGTAAAATAAAATCAAAGACATCTAAAAAAGTTCATACAAATACCTTGTGTTACACCTAATTCATGATAGAAACTATTCATAAACAACTCTTGCTATACTGTCTCCACAATAGAAATAACTATTCTTTCTGGAGCCCTCATCAATGAACGAAGAAGCCTACCTCCTGCATACAACGAAAGAACTGTTCCTTGAGAAGTGACTTGTCTGGAAACTATGTGATCCCAGAATTCTTGTGTCCTTTCTTTTGCAAACACATGGCTTGTCGCACTATCGTTGTCAACCTTAGGCCGAGGTAAATCAATCATCGGTAGGCCCTCATCCTTCCAATCCATATCAATTTCAGAAGTAGATAAAATATCCTTATCCCTTCCAATGCTTCAACACTGTATAATAGAAAATCCTATAAACAAGTCCCTGGAGAATTCTCTATAAACTTCCTTTGTAGCATAATTTGGTGTAACATGTTTTTTTGATTTCTTGCTGAAAATTGTGAAAGCTTTAGAAATAATACAAGATTTTTCCATATCAACTAAAAAAATACAAGTACATGCCTCTTCATTTGTTTCTAAGTATTACAAAAACTCAACCATGTCTTGTTCTGTCCATGGATTATCACAATTACACATATCCACAACAACAAATTCACAGCTGACTGTCGCACCAAAGAATGGAATTAATCTTAGTGTCCTGACCAAAGATTTGGGATAACAACATTGATAAACAAACTGTGAACTATTTTCAACGTCGTCAATGGACATACCCATCCTCTCTTTATTGATATATAGATTCAATATTTTATGAGCATCAATTGGTGTTTTGGTACCATTATCCACTTCAGATTCGTTCTTTCTCTGTTTACTCGGAGATTTTGCTTTCTTTCCAGAGCATAAAATATTGCACAGTTGCTGGAGATGGTTTGGTGCAATTTTATATATTTCAATGATGTTATCGTCAGTGACAATCTATGATCGATCAATTTGAACATCATTAACTTTGAAATATTCAACGATCGAATGCCTGGTTGACCTGTCGTCCTTGATTCATTTTCAATATTGATTTAAAGTTTGTGCGCAAACATTTTTATCCATTGTTGTGCTCATCCAAACCGATCCGTTGATTATATTGTCTGCCACAGCGGTAAATTCATCTTCATCAAGATCATGCAATGGTATAAAAAAATTAGAGCCATAACTCTTTATTTTATTTTGAACAAAATCATCCTCAGTGATGCTCTTGGGTGAGCATGGCAAGGAGCCACTTTGGTAAAGCTCGAATATAGACTACCATTTTCTCCACAGTTGATCCGATGTCAAAACAAGAGTTAGCTTGTCTTTAAGGCTCTCCTTATTTTGAACAAGAAAGATATCCATACATTCATCTGGGAAAGACTGCAAACATATAAAATTGAATATTCCAGTTAATTTTCTAATTTCATAACACAACCAACAATCTAAAGACTTTGATTGACAAGAAGAAAAATTCTATACCTGCCAAGCATCACTGGAAACGTTTCCATTTCCCGGGCGGGATGGAGTACTGCAGGATATCCATTTCTCCCTTGCTTTTTCAACTTGAGAAATGAATGAAGTGTTTGCAAATTCCTTGTTTGACAAATTTTTTTGTTTGCATAATTTGCTGATAGTGTTCTGAGGAATGTCTCTATGTAGAAGACGAGCTGTTCGATGCCGATACCTTGAATGGAGCTCTTTATAATGATCATCTGCAATGATTATTTTCTGCGCAGAAATAGTATGCTTCCCATCTAATATATAAAAATTTACTGATGGCAAATTAATTTCTTCTACATTTCCAGGAAGAAAGGCCAATGTGGTCTCCTTATGGAAATGAAACATAATAGCATCTCTCAATGTTGTTGTAAATGTATGGACAAGAGATACAACCATCTTTTGCACGACCTCCTCATCAACCTTTTGATATTGTAAGTGCATAGGCGCAACAATGCATCTTGTTACGTCAATGGGAAAAACATTCTCATTGAACAAAAAGTATTTGATCTGCTGTTGTTGAACTTTTTTTGAACTTTCGAAGCTCTTAGTTGCTTTCCATAGCATCGCTTTAGAAGGACTTCCTTTGAGTTGTTTGAAGGAAGATTTGTCCACATCTTTTACAATATTTTGGAGAAATACTCTTCTGTTGTATGTAAGAATCTTTTCATGGCATACCTTTATTGGCTTCTTATTAATATTCATGTAATACAATAGAGAGGAAGTTTTCCCATCCAACATTTTTTTCCTCCATACCGACAATATTGCTTTCTTCAAGGATGACGCGGCATCAATTCCAGAATGATTAGAAACATCATACGAGGGAAAAACCCACCCTTGCTTTGCACAGGAAATCGGATATGGATTGGGAACAATTTTCATTAGATCTGGTCGATAATTAGAAACCATAAGATCAAGCTGTAGAAGGAAACACTTTTCACCATCGACCGCTTCAACTTGAACTCGCAATTTTTCATCAGATTCAACGGGAGCTGCATATGTCAATATTCCAGCTTTAGTCTGAGCTCCCTCATTATCCAAGTAGAATAGATATAAATCTGGGTACAAATTATCTAGTTCTTCCATCTCAGCATACCATCCATTTGTGAATAGGTGATGGTCGTGTTCTTTTGTCAAGTCAAAGAGAGGGATTTCCTGGTAGTTACTGAGGCTCAACAATGCAGCAATGCTTTATCTACAAAACAATCAATATTAAGTAGTCAATATAAGAATGCATACAATGTCTATAATTATAAATTAGTGTTTTAATATTAGATGTATACTTGCAAATGTTCATGCTAATGATCGATGGTTAAGGAACGACCCCTCATTTTTAAAATCAATTGATTGATTAAGAACAAATCTGCTAGCATCAATCATTTGATAGAGTCGTTTGAGATAAGGATCGATCATAGAATGACTGATCATCATAGAAGGGGCGGCCGATCCTTCTTGTTTATGTGTATGAGTTTATCGCATGTTTTGTATTCGATTTTATGTGAGTTTTTGTACTTAATTTATATGTATGTGATGGTAATTCCACATTGATTAATTGGAATACAAGTGTGTAATTGTGAAGAAGAAACACATAGCTTGACGAATTCGTAGCTAATTGGCAAATACAGTAGAGATTCAGCGTAGTTCTGTATACTGCGATAGCTTCCAAGTGCGAATTCATCTGGTGTTCTATCCCATTAGTTAGTTGATGTTAAATAGAACATTATGCGAAGATCGTAATGAAATCTGTGCATCGCCATGGTTAAGAGAATATTGATTATGCAACCCCCATATTCGCTTCGGGTTAGACTTCAACCTGTTTACAAGGTGATGGCGAAGGGGCCAATGAAAGGAAGTTTTGTTGTGTATACATTTATCTCGTGAATGAAGGGTCAGTTGACACTTATTGTGCTCAGTCTTCTTTCAGTGTTCACCATTCTTCATATACATGAATTGACACCCTCGCCTTTAGAGGTTGAATATTTGGACAAAAGTATATGCAGGCCACCCGATAATTTGAAAAGATTTATGGTATTAAAAATGGAATTTACATGCATTGAATAGATGGCAACCTTAATTAAGCTTGGACAATTACTGGACAAGAAAGCTCTACAAATCATACAGAGATAACAAATAAAACTTATTAAAGAGTATTGATTGGATTGTTTCTTATCTCTTCTTTTCCACCAGACCAAAGCATTTTGACTGTAACTAAATGGCTACCTTTCCTTTGTTAAAAATTCCCATGCACTGAAGGGGCAGCCGACCCTTCTTCTACCAAGTATTCTTTTCATAATAGTTCTAGAATGTAAGAAGGGTCGTCCAATCTTTCTTGTGTTCAACATTCTAGATACAGGTGAACTCCTGGATATAGGTGTTCATAATTTTATACTAAACAAAAAGGGCGGTCGATCCTTCTTGTCAGAGGTCGGAAGTCAAGATTAATATTGTTTATATGTTATAACTTAGCCAATCTTCGCTCCCCGCTATTTACTGTGGAAGTCGGGAGTTGGGAATTGTTGTCCCATCCCACAATCTACATTGGGGGTTGCGGGATAACGAAATTGATGGAACATTTTAAGAAATCTAGGTATCTGCAATCCGCAATATATTTGTGTCTTTGGAAAAGGTGATGAAATCCTCATGGGGGGTGCAAGAAGGGTTGGCCAATATTTCTTGTGCCGAGTATTCTGTTCAAAATAGTTCTAGGCTGCAAGAAGGGTCAGTCGATCCTTCTTGTGTTCACCACTCTGGATACAAGTGAATTGTAACATACAGGTGTCTACAGTTGTCTACTAAATGAAGGGGCGACTGATTCTTCTTATCACAATTCAGGATAAATTTTGTTGATATGTTATAACTTAGCCAATATACCGATCCCAACTATTCATTGCGGAAGTCGGAAGTATGGAATTGTTGTCCTAGCCTAGGCGGGTTGAATATTTTTACAATTCACTCATAAATGAAGGGTCGACCGAACATTCTTGTGCTGAGTATTCTGTTCAAAATAGTTCTCGGCTGCAAGAAGGGTCAGTCGATCCTTCTTGTGTTCACCACTCTGGATACAGATGAATTGTAACATATAGGTGTCTACAGTTGTCTACTAAACAAAGGAGTGATGGATTGTTCTTGTCACAAGTCGGGATAAATATTGTTGATATGTTATAACTTAGCCAACATACCGATCCCAACTATTCATTGCGGAAGTCGGAAGTCTGGAATTGTTGTCCCAACCTAGGAGGGTTGAATATTTTTACAATTCACTCATAAATGAAGGGTTGACTGACTTTTCTTTTTCCCAGCATTCTATTCAAAATAGTTCTAGACTACAAGAAGGGTCGGTTGATCCTTCTTGTGTTCACCATTCTGGATACAGGTGAATGGTTGAATATAGTTGTTAACAATTTTATAATAAACAAAGGGGTGGCCGATCCTTCTTATCAGAGGTCGGAAGTCGGGATAAATATTGTTTATATGTTATAACTGAGCCAATCTCCGTTCCAGGATGAATTATGCATTAATTTGGAAGATAGAACATTGAAAATATTTAAATGTGTGGACGAGAGCATATAAAATGAATTCTAACTCAGATATTACAGTCAACTATGAGGCAAAGTGATAAGATGGTGTAACACGAAATACATTCACAAAAGAGAAATTAAAAGACTGAAGAAAGTAACAACATATGAATCTTTGTTTCGGATCCAACCCCTATTAATTTGTAAAATCAAAATTTATACAAAATGTTCTTTGAATTCTTTGCTAAAAGAAGAAATTTCAAAGAAATCTAGCTGATGTAACACTCGGGCTGTTAACAAAGGAACCGCAATGTCATTTAAAATTAAGACACCTGAATATTTATTCTAGACATAACCTGTGTTTTGGTTTCCCAAATCTTTCAACAATTTTCCATTGCTCTTGAGTTGGGATTCCATAATCCATCATTTCTTTCACCATCACCTCCAATTCTATGCATTCTGCATAACATACATCTGGCAGACCCTTCTTAATCATTAAATTTTTTTCAAGTATTTCAAAATCATCGGTCAATTTATCAATTATTGTCTTTCCAGTTAATCCTTTGACCAAACCTTCAAATTTTGAGTGACCCATACAAGCCTGTACTATCAAATTGTGATAATTTTCTTGAGTCATTAAATTTGCATCGGCACTCCAAAAATAAGGTAGACCACATTCAAAAGTCCCCAGAAATAATCCCTTAAAATTTTGAACTTCAAGGACCATCTGTTGCGCCATGTCTTCTACTTCTTTAAGACAATCATGCTTGCCAATAACTCTTCTTGCCGAAATGATGATTGATGGTCTATCTTTGATTCCAAGACTCTGCATATCTAATTGGGTTAGAGTTTTTAACAAACTGATTGTATTTTGAGCTGTTTCTGAAGGCCTTTTGCGTAATGTCTCGTTTGCCACTTTACACCTCTGGAGAGCTATGTTTTCTATAGCATATTTATCTTCTATAAGATTCAAATAAGGCTAGAATTTGGTGACTTACACAGATATCACATCCCATATAAGGTGTTTTTCTCCGTGTAATGGAAGCCGACCTGTCAATTTATCTTTTAATTCATCAACTTTCTTTTGCATTTGATTTCTATCACTCAAAGCCTTTATCTTTGCTCCAGAATTTCGAATTACTTCCTTTTTCAACTTCTAGTTTTCCGCTTTCAACTCTTCTATATTTACATCTTTTAGAATAATTTGGGACATAGCACTGGTCAGTTCCTTAGGGGAGGAATTTTCCATTTGTCCTTCATCCATACATAGAGATTTATCCCCTCGCTTCTCTGGCGCTTGCACAGTTTGAATCTGATTGGTATTCAACAATGAAATTTGTGACAACAATTCAATCCTTTTGTTTTTCCCAAGCATGCTTTTGATCTTGTAACTTTAACATTTTACCTTTGTGATCCATCATTTCTTGATATACGGATTCATTTTCTTGTTGTAATGCTATCAACTCTAGAGATTGCACATGTTGATTATTTGGCACCTTCAATTTTTTCTTGAGAATTTGAATGGTATTTTTTTTTTCATCAATGTACCTTTTGATAAATTGGCTGTTCCCTGGCTCATCTCCCATAGTCACAAGGTCCACTTGTAGTCTTTTAATATGGATTGAATTTGCTTTGTTTTCTTCCTTCTCTTGCCTCAATTGACTCTCCAGCTTTTCTATCACAGACTGCAATTTAGAAATTTTTAAAGTGAATTGCAATAAATCAGAATACAGGACATCTCCTGTTTGTTTATGCAATTGAATCTTATTGGGTATATTAATCGCATCAAGCTTAACTTCCATTTCAGAAACTTTCTCATTGTTCACCACTGCAAACCTTATGGTGTTTCTTCCTGGATCCGTAGCTGTAAGAAGGGAAACATTTTGTTATGCCAACATTCTTACTTGAGGGTACAATTTTTTAGTTTCTTTGGAAGGCTGCTCCCTCTTTGATGTATATTGTGAAAGGACATCAAATATGGACTTATACTGAGAGTTACTTCCAGATTCCTTTATTTCTAAAAAATAATATTGCTGCATAATATTTGCAGGTGCCTGCGAAATCAAACTAGTTTTTTCTGCAACAATTGAATCTCATTCCTCCATATTAATAATTTTCTTCTGTCATTCCACTTTTGATTTCTTCCTTGAAACTTATTGATCGACTTCCATACTATCAACTTCTGAAATAATTCTCTTACTGGTGATATCAGATTTAGCTGGTGTCTGAACTAGCATTGCCAAATTGCTTGTTTGTTACTTATTCGCCTCTTTATTATCTTGTTCAAATTTGAATAAATTTTCCATTTCTTTCAATCCTTCTACTATTTGATGATCAAAAGCCTTGTTTCCATTTTTATGTCTCCTTTGCAATATAATTTGATGAGGATCACAATTAATCCTTTCAGCCTCTTGGAAATCCATAATCTTCAGTAATTTTTCTACTACAGAGAGGGCTGCCTTATTCTTAATGATGAATGGACCAACTTTAAGAGGGAATTTCACATCCGATGCTTTTTTGAAAGCATAGAAATGTTCTTCTTCTGAATGCAACCTTTGTCTAATAAATTCCAAGGAAAAAACCCTCGCTGTTAAAAAGGTTGGCAACATATATGGTGCTCCAGTAAAACCATACACCATAATTAACGTATGTTCTCTATACAAGAACCAATCACCTGTTTTGCATTCTGGTGTAGGCTGCAAAGTTTCTTTCATTTCTTCTAACACTCGGGGCATTTTAGCATTAAAAATAATTCTGGAAACTTCTGCCATGATTTTATGGGTTAACTCAAACATATTGACCTTTTTAGGAAGGCCATGAGAAAAGATGGTACCAAGAAACTTGGATTCCGAAACATTTGAACACACGAATAGCTTCAGGAGATATGACTGATATCTGAAATGCTTCAACAGTTTTAAATTCACCAACTGGCCATGAATCTCTTCAACTAGGAATTCATCAAAATTAAAACAACACACCGGACTCGACTATGACTCTGGTGAAATTACTTGGAGAAGGAAATCTCACATAACTTCCGTGATTGACTTATCACTATCTAGACCTAAAATTTGACTCAACAAGGACAAAACTAACTGGGTATCTCGCTGAAAGATATCAATACTCAAAGGGAACGATAGATTTTCATGTGACAGACCATCGTTTTCTGTAGGACTGTAGTTTCTATAAAACTTTGCCAAATTTTCTTCGTTAAATGACTCAGGGCTTTGGGAAATGTTTTAGGTAAACGTAGAACCTCACGGATAGTCTGCGCATTTACTGGGCATAGAATTTTGGTCGTTTTTACATTAATGATTACCCTTTTGCCCTGCGAATAATTCGCCACACACCAACAAACAAATTCGGGGAAATGTGGGGTTTTTTCGACACAAAAATAGTACAGAAAAGAACCAAAAACATTACATACATCCTTTCCCTGTGCCTTACAGTCCATTTATTTCTCCTTAGACTGTGAAATACTACACATAGATAAAATAGGGTCAAAAATATCCCTTTCCCTGTCAAATACAAGCTTCTCGTTTTCATATGAACTTTCATTAAAGGGAAGAAGGTCTTGGGTTTTCTCCATTTGGGACACAAAATCTAAACACTGAGGGTTTCGAGCTACCTGTGCAGTGAGCTTCTTGAGTGCTATTCCAGTTCACGAAGACAACGACATGTTTCATGTGGGTTCTTTTCCTCCAGGAAACAAGCGACAAAAACATCTTCTAAAACTTCGAACAAACCTTTTCTAAAACATATGCTTAGGTGCTTTCGGAAGTTGTGATGAGCGGTTTAAATTTAACCACTTTTCATAGCGGACTCCACCAATGTTGGCCACGTGGTAAACGGTTTAATTTCTGCTCCACCTTTTCCATGTTTAATCACCGTGCACTTTCTAGCGCGGGAACCCATTTCCACCGTTGATTTGCTTCTGGGTGGGTTTGCATCATTATTCCGCCACATTGCTACACGTTTGCAACTTTTGGTGTGAGTCGTCTAATTTTTTGGCGCCTTTTCCACCTCTGCCCTTGGAGTGAGAGACCTTAGAGAAGTGACAGTATTTGCATTGTTCCTCTCTATAAAAATTAATAAGCAATGTTATATTAATGTTAAGTAACCCAAGAATCCATATAGAATAAATTTATAAAACATAAAGACAAAAATGCTAACAATATGAAGAAATCACTTGTTTGATCAATTATACCAATTCTAGACATTGTTTGTAGATGGGTTTGTAGAATATCTAGTGTAACATGGGAAGAAGTCAATGAAGAAGAGGGAGAGATGACAATAAGAGATAAGATAAGTCTAAACAACAAGATCAATCTTCCAAGTTGGCATTGAGATGAAACATTAAATTAGGAAAAGAAGGAGAGATCACATGTCGTAGCAATAACATCTAAGGTTGGTGTGGTTTTTTTACACAACCCATTTCATATTAGCTGCATAATTCTGTTGTTCATGTAGTTTCCCTTTTTAATAAATTTGTCTCTTCAATGTCCGGCAACAATATATAGGGAACATCTCAGGACTATTTACACTGTCTCTGAAAATACATGAAAAAAACTGTGTACCCTATTGTCACCCCATCATCTTAAAATCATCTCATCATCTTTAGATCATCTGATCGTGAACGAAGCACCATCTGCTGGAACATCTTCTGCTGTCAGCAACCTCGTCAACTGGAACATTCTCATCAACAACACCATCAGTTGGTACATCTTCTGCTGTCAACAACCTCGTTAGCTAGAACACCATCTGTTGGACATCCTCATCAGCAGCACCATGAGCTGGAATATCTTCTGCTGTTAGCAACCTCGTCAGCTGGAGCACCATCTGCTGGACATTCTCATCAGCAACACCATCCGTTGGAACACCTGCAACAAACATCAGTAACTAAATACTGATACTATTAGTCAACCAGTACTGATCTACCCTCACCCTTGGAGAGGCATCCATCCCTACGAATAAGCATTAGCTCGTGAGTGTTGGAACTATCAGTCAGCCAAAACTAGTCTTTCGTCCCTCCTGGATAGGCATCTATATTTTTAGATAGGATCTCTATCGGTCTTTCTTTCTAGAGATATCCCTCTGGACCATATGAAGCTTCAAACTTCACACAAGCCAGAGGCTTAGTCAGCACATCAGCAACTTGTTCCTCTGTAGGAGCATAATCGAGCTTCACAGCTCCCTTTTGCACCATATCCCGGATATAGTGGAACATAATCTTGATGTACTTCAATATATCATGAAACACATGATTTTCTGTCAACTTGATATAACTCTGGTTGCCACAGAGTATCTCCATGGCATCAATCTCTGCATTGAACAATCCTGTCAACATCTTTCAAAGCCACACTACTTCACCACAAGCTGAATAAGCTTCTACATGTTCAACTTTTGCTATACTGAGTGCAACATAGGGTTTCTTTCTACTGAGCCATGAGATCATGCCTGATCCAAAACTAAAGTAACATGATCCTGAGGTACTCTTTCTGTATTCAACACTTACTGAGGTACTCTTTCTGTATTCAGCACTTCCATCCCAATCTAAGTCTATGTACCCATATAGTCTAAACTCACTATATGAGGCATATCTGAGTCCATAATACAATGTACCCTTCATATATCTCATCACATGTTTTGCCGCAATCAGGTGAACTTTCTTGGGTTCCACCATATACTGACTAAATGTGTTTACAACAAAGCAAATATCTGGTCTCATATAATTCAAATACTTATCTTATTTTGTTTGGTTGTTGGGTGGACTCCCTCTCAAACTTTGCTTCCTTGTAGGAACTACTGGAGTCTCTAATAGAGTGTTCTTCTTCTTGTGGGAGCTGCTTGTGTTCCTAGGACAATCTCCTTCTTATGATGAGGATGCAACCTCTTGTTGTAATTCCTCTTGGTGTGTGTTGTGAGAGCCTGGTCTTCACTACCCATGTTTTCTTTTCGAGCTACAATTAGAGCTTCTTCCTGTGAGCATTCCTCCCACAGCCTACTGAATGTGATGAGCTTCTTCCTAACACAAATTCCTTAGATGAAGCAATCCCATGACCTAGGAGGACCATTCAAGGTGGTCATCACTATTTCTCCATTCTCTATATTATCTTCTTCAACGGCTTCAAGGTGGTCATCACTATTTCTTCATTCTCTATATTATATTCTTCAACGGGTTCAAGTTGTTCTTTTATCTGAGAGACCCTTGTAAAGTGTAACTGCATGGTCTCTGCATTTTGTATCTTGACATTCTTTAATTGATTCCTCAAAGTCATCTTGTGATTTATGTTCTTTCCTTCAAACAATTTGGTCAAGGAGTCAAACATCTCTTTGGGTGTCTTTAGGGATGACACATGTGGTATGAGATGGTCCTTGATAGAATCTGCAATGATCCTCTTGGCCTTGACCAAGTTATTCTTATGTAAGGCCTTAGCCTCATCTCCCTCTGGGTCTAGAGCTTATGTAGGTATCCAATTCATTCTCTTCTAGGATTAACCCAATCCTATACTTCCATTTTCAGAAGTTATCAGCCCCTTAAAGCTTAATATCCTCAAGCTTGGTGTGGTGAGACATCTTAATGAGAAACTCAATTAATGGAAATAAAAGATTTAGATCTTAGCACTGGATTTGGAGCTGGTTAGGGTTTGACAGAGAAACTCTACAAATCCAAACTTGGAATTTCAAAATTCCGACTGGACAAGGAGATGCAATTGACTGAGACAAGCAAGCTGGTGTGCTCAGATTTTGAAAACTCCAGAAATTTACCCCTCAAAAGTGACCTGCGAATTTTGGATTTGCAATTTCTGTCAAATTCTGGTTTTCTGTCCACTGCACAATGGCCTCTCCAATTTTTGTCCAATGCACAATGGCCTCTCCAATTCCAAATTAGAGTAAACAATACACCTGCATGACAAGGTACAAGCTCTCCAAATTGAAAATATGCAAATAAAAATGATCAAAAGCTACTCTCCTTCTTTGTTCTTGTGACTTTTATAAACTTCTCAAGTCCTCCATGGGTCGAATTCCTTGCAAATGATTCATTCCAACTCAAATTGGTAAGAGATTCCAATGTGTGCCACTTGTCCCTTGTGCACCTTCTTGGAGGCTATTTTTATCCCTAACATGTCATATATTTCAGATGTCGGCATTCAGGTTTGATTTGTGTCATAGGTGTCATAGCATCTTCATCATTGTTGTCACACTAGAGGCTATAGAATCTAACCCAACTGTCACAATTATTCTAAGATGCCTCTTCCTCTTCCATGGGACTTACTCTTCCACTCCAATTCGACCTTACATGACTCATGCCATGAATAATACCTCTTAAACTATGCCAAGTATGTTACCCTTCATCTTGAACTCGAATTGGTGAGAGAATCATGCCAAGTGTACTGGGGAATCTTGCCACAAATGGGTGCCACAACCTCTTAATATGTGTCCTCATGGACCAATGCACAATGGCCTCTCCAATTCCCAATTAGGATGGGAATCTTTCATGGTCCTGAAAATTGCTACTAAGGCAAGTAGAGTAAACACTCCACAAGCATGGACAAGTTATGCTCTCCAATATGCAAAATGAGAAATGATCAAAAACCACTCTCCAATGGCATAGATATTATTCGTGATTGTATTGGAATATTCCATGGTAATGATATTGGCATGAGATCCCTCTAAGATTTTGGAATGTACTATGAGGTCTATGATTTAAGGGTTTGAAGGTGAAATAAGATGAAGTCTATTGGTGATTATTAATGGGATTTGATTACACTCTTTGGAGGCATCTTTATGGTCTTTCTATACATCTGAAGTATATCTTGGAAGGAGTTGCTGCCATTCTTGGCCGACAGATTTGGGGCATGTACACGTTTACATTGTGACATCGGTATTTTTTGAGGCCTTGTGACATAGACAATGATCGTGTCCTTGTGAGGAACCTAGATTGTGATAATGACATCAATACAATGATACATGGACAATGATACAGGTACAAGGGCATAGATACAGGTATAGGTTGATGGAAACCGTGATACAATGGCAATGGAATATTGTTCTTCTTATTCATATTAGGGTGGCATGATCGAGCAAGGATAGGAGTTTGAAGTCTCCTTTGGGTTGGTGCTTGTGATCTCAGGGAGTTGGGGATTCCATCGAGTTGGTGCTAGTAAAACTATTGAGTTGGACTTTACTAAGGTCTGGAGTCCTATCTATAGGTTGGAAATTATGACAACCAAGGGGTTGTAGCCTTGTTAGATGGAGCTAGTAAACCAAGGAGTTGGAGCTTCCTTAGGTTTCGAGCCTCCTTCCAGTTGGTGCAGTTAAATCAGGGAGTCAATTCCTTTGAGAGAGTCTGATAGATGGACCAAAGATCTCTAGAGCACATGGATGAACATGAAAGTCTCTACTCCGCAGATGGGGTTTGACTATTCTATGGATCAAATTATGATTTGATTGGATTATAAGAATGAGACTCGATTTAAATGCACAAGGTTTTGATATCTGGAAATCTATTCTAAATGCTTACATCGCTCTAAAAAGACTACAAAAAACTGCATCCATGAAGGAGATAACAAATAATAATGCAATGGAAATGGATATTGTGTTGCATGGAATACATGATCATGTGAAAGATAAATTTGGAATGTGTTCATAAGGTGGGACAAGGTACAAAATCTATGCACAAAGGGACCCCATTCTTAGCATTATTTTTGTCCCAAGTACCTAAAAAGATCGAGTAAATAATTCATGAGCTTTGGAGTCCAAAGAAGGCTTAAAAAGTATAAAGGAAGTAATCTTACCTTAAGGGGCCTACAAACTTATGCCAATAGTCCCAAGCACTTAAAATATTAAGCAGAGGTGCTAGAGCATCAACTACATAAGACGTTAGGCGACGATGAGGGCGCTATGTGGCAGGTGTTGGTTCATCCAACAATACTAAGAGGTGGTGGGGGGGGAATTAGTATTGTGTTTTTCAAGCCATTTATATAAAATTAGTATTAAGCATAAGTTAAATAATCATTCCCAATGTGAATAGGACAATTAAAAATTTGAACACACTGATTTATCATGGAAACCTCAAAGGTAAAACCAACAAAGATTTCTTATTAATGAGGTAATCGTATACAAAATTGTTCTATAAGCACGAACTTGATGGAGAACTTAATCTTATGGATTATTCTGCCACTACAGAAAGGATGCTCCTACACCCCTGGTTTTCTACCTGCTAAATAGAAAAAGATGTCCCACCACCCTAAATATCTACCCACGACTAGGAGGCAACAATTCCCTGAGAAGACCTGAACCTGCCCCAAGAACCACCCAACAACCCTCTAATTTATAATAGTTTTAACTTCGACTTTTCAGATCTTGCTTATGATATGCAATTACCAAAACTTCATAGACACCTATGGTCGTATTCATTCATTTGACTTGTATGGTTATATATATTTTCAAAGAACTTTATTATTTGAGAACTTTATCAAGGAAAATCACGCCTCTTCATAAAAAAAATATTGGATCCTTATAATGGCATCGATTCATCATTGATCTTCATAGTCTTTCAATATTGTTTTAACATGCGCTTAGCTAGATATCATAAAGAATTTGCATTGTATCTTGTGCTTTAAACGTTGCACAACTTAACCCAGCGTAACTATCCTGTAGCGTTGGATCGCCCCATCCAAGATCGACGATGGAATTCAAAAGTTTATGAGCCCAATTATGAACCCTTGCCGTCAATATGTCCCATCGGTTAAATCAAAGGGTAAAGTCTACCAGTTCTCGAGTAACGTCTTTGACCCTTAATGTCCTATAACCCGCTGTAACAGTCTTTCAATTGCTTTGATCTTTAATTCCAATGGCTCTGGAGATTTCCTGCGATCTGAGTTCTGGTTTTGGAGCATGTTCTGGTTTTTTTATCATTTCCACTCATTTAAATAGGATCTTCTCCTGTTCGATCTAGCTTGCCGATTTTTTTTTTGAAATTAGCTCTCTGTTCGACTCTTTCTCCGTCCACTGGCCCTCCTCAATGGCTGGTTGTTAAAGCTGGAGAAAAGTAAAGTCTCTGGATTCCGACCACTACTCTACATAGCGACCGCTCTTACAGAAGTTCTTCAGGAAAGCTTTCTTATAGCAGTTCTTCAGGAAAGTCTCCTTTTTTATAATGACGGAAGGTAGGACAGATTCACTGATGAAGACACCTGTATCAAAGTGGAGAAGCTGGAAAGGCGGATCGACGAGATTCAACAGAAGATGGACTCGATGGACAAAACCATGGAAACCAGGCTAAACTCAATGGAGAAAAGAATGGAAAGCAACCAAACTGAAATGATGGAGACAATGCGAGCCCTATTCCGTGAGCGCGATGAAGCCATTCGAAATAAATCCCCCGGAGCTCAAGGTAATGTCTAGGGGAGCCCAGTTACTTCGGTAGGTTCTGGACAGTCTCGTCCAACTACCAGAACTCCCTCATCAACTCCCTCAAGATCATCCAGCGGGGTGAGACCAATGGATATTAACTCCTGAGAGAACCACGCGGCCCAACCACCATGGTTTATGTTATTTTACAGATAAGTTTAATATTTTAGGTTTACTTTTATGTTAGTTTAGGGGAGGGATTTTTTCCAAGGCCCTTCTATTCAGTTTGTATTGGCAGCTATTTTAGATTTACTTTTGTGTTAGTTTAGGGGAGAGTTTTTGTCCTCGGCCCTTCTGTTTAGTTTGTATCGGAAACTATTTTAGGTTTACTTTTCTGTTAGTTTAAGGGAGGGCTTTTGTCCAATGCCCTACATTTTGAAAAATTTAAAATCTGTGATATGTCCGGATCCTACTTGAATAAAATATATGCAGTTTTTTTAATATTAATTTTAATTAATTTTGTTAATTCTTTGGTCTTCTCTAAATTCGTAACCTCTCTTGATTATCGATTATTATTTACCGATTATGTTTGGATTTATCTATTTTGTTTCAATTTAGATAAATTTTTGAATTTATTTTGGATGATAGGTTAAATAACGGAAAACAAAAATCCAGGCTATCAATTCGACATAGTGATTATTTACTCGAAAAGAACTCTTTGAATGTAGAAAAACTCCATGAGACACATTAACAAACCATATTTTATTTTGTTTTTTCAGATTGAGCGAGGAACCATATTTATCTTGGAAGTGCATTTTAGCTATTTTGTATAAGATTTGAAAATGGAGTTGTGTTGATTTTCAAAGTACTAATGTTTGTAAATTACCTTACTTTACTTTGCATAATGTTTGTTGGTTAATATCTAAATATGGCTTAAATTTCATGTTTGAAAACAATAATTTTTAATAAAACATTATCAATAGGATTATTATAAAAAGAGTATTATCGAAGGTCATGTATTTCATTATTTTTCCCTTGATGTTTCTGCTCTTGCATTGGAATTACTATAACTTAAATACATAGGTTTATATCGAAATGGTACCTTTAAGATCTATAATATTCTTTTAAACAATAGAAAAACCAATGGACAAATCAAATATGCCATGTGTCACAATCTGAGCATTCCATGTGTCACCCTGGAAACAAGATCTCAACATTTTAACAACAAAATTTATAGAAAGATTCCTCGAAAGAGTTTGATGGCAAGCTGAAACTTGTGTTTAGTGAAAGGGTGTTGGAATTAGATTCTAAGGAGAAAGAGCATCCGCTCCTTCCTCCAAAGATGTTTTGTAGCAATGGCGAAAGTAGATATCAACACTTTAAGCAGAAATTTCAAACACAAATTTCATAGGAACATTGCTTCGCACAACTTGATTGCAATTGGAAATATTCTCAGAGAAAGAGCGGCCGTTCTTTCTCCAAGTTGTCTAGTTTTACAAATCCCTCATAAAGGAAGGGGCAGCCGCCCCTTCTTCTTCCCATAACTCTATTCATAATAGTTTTAAGAATGCAAGAAGGGTCGGTCGATCCTTCTTGTGTTCGCCATTCTGGATATATGTGAATTGATGGATATGGGTGGTCACAATTATCTACTAATCGAAGGGGCGGATCCCTACTATTTACAACAGAAGTTGAAAGTCTAGAATTCTCAGACTCACCTTCGTAGCTTAAATTTTTTTACACTAATCTCGTAAATGAAGGGTCGACCGAACCCTTGTTGTGGTAAGCATTCTTCCAGTGTTCACCATTATGGATATAAATGAACTGATGGTCTAGCCTTTGTAGTTTGACTAATTTTACATTGCTTCTCACAATTTGCGTGCAAGTGGAAGTATTCTCAGAGAAAGAGCGGCTGCTCGTTTTCCAAGTTGTATATTTTACAAATCCCTCATAAAGGAAGGGGTGGCCGCCCCTTGTTGTAGAAAGTATTCTTCCAGTGTTCACTGTTATGGATATAGATGAATTTTACATTGTTTCTCACAATTTGTTTGCAAGTGGAAATATTCTCAGAGAAAGAGCAGCCGCTCTTTCTCCAAGTTGTCTATTTCTACAAATACCTCATAAAGAAAGGGGTTGCCGACCCTTCTTTTTCACATGACTCTATTCATAAAAGTTCTAGGATGCAAGAAGGGTCGGTTGATCCTTCTTGTGTTTGCCAATCTGGATATAGCTCAATTGCTGGATATGGGTGGTCACAATTATCTACTAAGCGAATGGGTGGATCCCTACTATTTACAGCGGTAGTTGGAAGTCTATAATTCTTTGCCTAACCTTCGTAGCTTAAATATGTTTACACTTCACTTGTAAATTAAGGGTCCGCTGACCCTTATTGTGGTAAGTATTCTGCCAGTGCTCACCATTTTGGATATAAATGAATTGATGGTCTAACCTTCGTAGGGCCTTGTAAGTGGAAATATTCTTAGAGAAAGAGAGGCTTTGTCTTCTTTTTTCAAGTTGTCATTTATCCCGAATGTGGATGGCAGAAACATTAAATTCATGCCAATATTTCAATTAGCATTTTATAACAGGATAATCTTGTATGTGCTTCAATTCTTAAGCTACAATCATACTGTTGGTGCCAGCTTTTCCCTAGCCGATTTAACGGGGTTAGGTCCATGAAAGGAGGGTTAAGGCCTCGGTTGTCGAATCAGAAGACCCAAGGGATGTCTAATGGGATCTCTAGATATGAAATTGCTGCGCGCGAATAAAATAATCAAAGATCGTAAGCTAATTGATATTGAATAAAGTGTCAAGCAATTTTGATATTGAATAAAGTGTCAAGCAATTTTGATATTGAATAAAGTGTCAAGCAATTTTGATATATTGTTTGTGATTTAATCTTAAAAGTTAAGGATCATAACTATTTTTTTAAACCAAAAAATTCTTTTTTTTTTTACGCAAACAGTTAAAGAGCTTTTATATTAAAAGGATGGAACATATTACATAGCATAGGGGAGACTGGTCCCAAAAAACAAGAGCTGTCGAAACAGTCTCTTCATATTTCGGTCTCTGATCTTCAAAAAAGGCCTTATGCCTGCTACTACTGAAAATTTTAACAAAGTGACCTAAGAGAAACTTGCAAGAGTAATACATATGAGAAGGATTACAAAATTCCAGCCCAAACATAGCTGCTAAAATGCCAAGATGGGAACACAAAGAAGGAGTCAATTGCCATGATGGGGACGAGCATTCTTTTCCTTGCCTCTTATTGCTGCACCTGCAATTTCATCGTCATTGATAGATGGGCTATTTTTGCCATTGTCTCTGATACAATCAACTTTAGCCTCCACTAACCTGAGGCTAGTATGGAACATATAAAGCTTTCCCACCAACTTCTCGAAGTAGTCTTTCATCTTTCCGTTGTTATTCCAGACTTCAGATTTAGAAATTCGAACGGAGTTAGCAAGGCGAGAAATTGATTTCTTCATGTCGAAGAAGTCACCCCGAACTTGCGTGAGAATTTTAGGGGAAGGGATATCCTACCCACTAGGAGAGTCAATGTTAACTAGACCACCATTTTCACCCAATGCATGTTGCCAAGTTTTGTTGCCTCCCAGTTCTCCTGGGCTACCACAAAATTGCTGCATAGGATTTGAAATAAACCCAGAGTTAGGAGTCGAGAGGACCTTGCAATTCTTGCTTCCAGAATCAAAACTGTAGCCAGAATGCTGGATAGGGCCCCTGATTCCCTGACCCTGACCAAAGTCTGGAGGAACCCATCTTTTTCCGCTGCCATGGTCCTCATCTTTGGAATGGACGTGGAAAGCCTTCTATGTCTAGCCACTACGAGAGAGTTCATTACCGCCAGTGTTGTGTCCATGAAAAATATCAGAGAGGTATCGCTTCAAGCCAACCCCCCCGGAGTGCCCCTGGGAAGGCTTCCTACATTTGCAACATTGCAGAGTAGACAAACACAAATTGGTATCCTCTATATTCATACCAAACAATAGACTTCGGAGAAAATCACTGGGAGAACCTTGGCAGAGAGAGACATGCGAGATACAGAATGCACCACCTTCGTGCATGAAATAGCCACTGAAAACCTTGGGACTAGTCCGCATCGATCTCCTGCATGCGAGACATATGGAGCCTATCAAGGGTGGCCTCCAGTTCAGACGAGGAGACGTTTGAAAGGAGCAAGAGAATCCTGAGGAGATTTGGCCATTAAAGGAGTTGATAAAAAGGGTGAGACCTAGGTTACAAGGGTGCAAGGGGGAAGGGATCAGATGGTTTAAGGACATAGCTAAGGGACCCAATTATCCACTAGGAGGAGGTCGTTTATCATAACATGACCACAATTCAATCCTACACCAATATTAGGCATGGTTTTCCATGAAAATTTTCCAATTATCAAGACTACATTGTGGTTGGCATATACTAATTATGAAATTCCTTTTCAAGCAATATGAAAAAATTATAATGATCCATAGGGCCTTGCATTTTGCATATGGATAAAGGGTAGCAAATTAACAATCTTTCAATCCAATTATAGGGAATAAAAAACCATTAATTACATGAAGTAAAAATAATCAGTGAGAATAGTTGCAGCACAAAAGGTTATATACAACAATTGATTGAGCATTATCAATAATGCTATCGTTATAACTACAATGTTACATGATCCTAGATTTAATATAGAAATACTGATTGAACATTATCAATCATGTTATCATTGTAATTATAATGTTACACGATTTTGATGTCGTCAATTTAAAATTGACGCAGTATTAATTTGTGTGAAAGTAGAATCAGGGGTGATCAAAATAATTATGTATTATAAATTTTATTTTTGACAAGAAAAGGTAACTACCAAATGTCAACGTTTGACAAGTTCAATACATAATTTAATTCACATCAAGCTTATTATTAAAATTTACATATGTAAAAAAATAATAATTAGATAGCAAATTAAATCAATGTAAAAAAATATTATTTAGACAACAAATTAAATATTTTTGACTTAAATTGTATGTTTGAATGAGAAGCAAAGTTTTTTTAGAAATGATTGAAATGAAATTTCAATATACTTATTTATTTTATATATATGTATAAAAACTATATATATATATATATATATATAATGGTATATTACTTTTTTTTTCAGAGAAAAAAAACGTACTTGTGTTATTTCGAGGAAATAAAAAAGTGCAAAAACAGATATGATCTTTTCCAGATCATGTCTTTCAGCTTCCACACAGAAAACTAAAAACAAACTGTTCATCCAAAACTATCCGATCATCATGACTCAGAGATCGACCAATACAAAAACTTGCTTATATAAAGCAGCTACAAAAAAGCAGAAATATATTTTATGAATACACATACACATTTAAAAAACAATATTATTATATTTACCCACACATAATATATTTATAAAACAATTGTCTCGCGCATCCTAATACATATACCTTAATTCTTCATGAGTTGTGTGTTGACATCTTCCAAAAGAAATCACATGCGTTTTAATCGGAAATTAAAAACACCTATCCTATGAACAACCTTCCCTACAATATCAAAAGCATTGAGGTAGGAAACATTGTAAGAATCAAAATTGGTTGACTCGGGAGACACTCATAGAATATGCTCATTTCATGAACAACATCATGTCGGACGTCCACAATGTTATCTTTCAAAGGAAGCATTGTAATAATCAAAATTGCTTGACTATAATGGGAGAGAGATTTTATGGTTTGTAAAGATGCGAATTTATATCAAGCTAATAGAAATACAATAGAGATTATAGTCAGCGGTGGTCTTATCCAGAGGTGCCATCCATAGATATCAGCAGAGTTGTGGTAATTCAAAATCAAACTATACAAAAAAACCCTGGCCATTGTAGGGAAACCGGTGTGAATATCAGGAGTAGTCATGGCCATAGAGGCATACAAAAAACTGGCAGTCATAGGATGCCATAACCAAAACAGACAAAAAGTAAGAGAGACATCAGAAAAACCCCCTCAACCAGTTGCGGAGGGGCCTTCTACATCAGAAGGTGCCTCCTCTAGAATTAAGCAACTGTAGTAATCCGTGTCCTTCCAATCACTTGCAAGTGTTGGAGAAGCATTCCCAGGTGTCGAAGCAGCAATCCCAAGTGTTGACGTAGCTCTCACGGGAAGCAGAGTAGTCTTCGCAGAAGGATGAGTGTCCTGAGCAGGGAGCTTGATCGGCAAGGGCGTCGTCTTCTGGGGCATGACAGAATGAAACCAGTTGGCTCATTAAGTGTACACTTGGCCAGGATCGGGCCCAAGGTGGGTGGGATGGGGAAGGAGGTGTGTGGTTGCTCCTTTCCCTTCATAAGGTTCCTGCTGCATGTCAAAACCGACATGCTACCCCCTGGGTTGGACTTATCCATGCCAAGGGAAGTAGCCAGAGTTCCAAGGGTAGCTTCAGGTCTAACAATAGACGTGGTGGCGCCAGGTGTATTGTTCCCAGGATGACTATCCAACCTGAATGTGTGTTCCAGTGTGCTGAGGGTGGCAGCCAAGTTTGGCACAGTATCCCTCAAAGTTTGGGTGGTGTGGAGAGTAGGGGTCCAATTAGTCTGCATGTCCTCCATAAGCTGGCCTAACATGTTATTCACAAGCCAATAGGGGTCCCAGGTCTACTCCTGATTCCTGTTAGCCAAATTGTCCGCAATTATCCTAGCCTCCCAGTTATCAATCAGTAAACGGACTGGAATGGAGACTTCAACACCATAGCCCTGACTGGTGTGACTCATCTCCGGAGCTGCATCTTTTTGCTTTCTCTTGGTCTTGGTACCATTTGGCCTACCCATGGGAGCCAATGAGAATATGTTATAGGTGCAAGTAAGCAAGAGCGTGAGGAGAATTGGAGCACGAGGAGCCTGGAGCAGAACCAGGTGAGTGCAAATGCATAGCGCAGAGGGCCATGATAGAACATAGTAGCATGAACCTGGCAGCCTGATCTTTGCACGGTGGAGATCCATGTGAATTGTTTCCAGGAAGGATGAGGTGATGTCAGGGGCAGGGGAATTAAAGATCCCAGTGAATTGACGTCGCATGGTTGGCCTCACAATTAATACATTGATCTGTGGAGGAGACACGTGGGAGGAGCCCAGACGAGGAGTTGCGTGGGAGAAGGTGGTTTCGCAAATGGAGGAAGGTGGATTTCCTTACCGCCCTTCCAACTTGCAAAATCATGTGGTGCTGCCACGCGGAGAGCAGTTTCAGATTCCACAACCACCCATCCCTCCATCCTAGCGCATGTTGGGGATGTGGAATGGATGTGGGACTGTAGATCTATTCCACGATTTACAATGGTTTGTACATTGGAAGTGATACTGACCCTGACGACACCAATGGTAAATGATAGATTGTATCACTCGTGTGAATAATCTCATCACGTTTATGATGGATTGTGTTTATGTGTCACAACATATAGATGATATCCCACCACACTATGATAATTAATGTCACGAACTTTTATGCATTGATACTGTGATGATATCCCACCCATTGCCTACATTGAAACTTAAAGTTCAAACTCTGTGTGTTTTCCAGTTTGGAACTCTATTTTCTCTCAGGACCGAGGTTTGCTTTTGCTGAGGTGGAACCGAGAAGAGTGTTGGGCGGGTAGAGCAACAAGATTGGTTTGAAGAATCGACTGCTAGTTTTTCACTTGGCAGGTATTTATATTATTCAAACAATCTACTTTTGGGTCTGCTATTCCCAAGAATGTGTTGAATGATATAGCAACTTCTACTTTTCCGAGTGTAGCACATATCAATTATGGAATAATCAAAGCCACATGGCACAATCTGAGCATTCCACGTGTCAGCCTGGAGACTAGAGTTTGCTGTCAAATCAAAATTTCGTCAGAGAAAGCGAGGTCGCTCTTTCGTCAGGTTGTTCCATTTCAGGGTGTTGGAAGTAGATGCTAAGGAGAAAGAGCGTCCGCTCCTTCCCCCAGGGATGAGTTTTTCAGAGTGGCTAAAGTAGATATCGGCACTTTAAAGACATATTTCATAGGAACATTGCTTCGCACATTTTGTGGAAAGTGGAAATATGCACAGAGAAAGATCAACCGCTCTTTCTCCAAGTTCTATTTTTACAATTCCCTCGTAAAAGAAGGTGCGGATGATCCTTCTCCCAAATATTCTTTTTGTTATAGCTTGAGACTGCAAGAAGGGTCGATCGATCCTTCTTCGTCTTCACCATTCTGGATATCGTTCAATTTCTAGAGAAAGGTTTTCACAATTATCTACTAAACGAAGGGGCGACCAACCCTTCTTCTGATGTTCTAGAATGCAAGAAGGGTCGGTAGATATAGCCTTCGTAGATTAAATATATTTAAATTTATAGAATAATTTATACTAATACATCAATGTTCTTTAAAGGTAATTTGTATTTTTTCATTTTCATTAAAGTTTTATAAAAGGAAAGGCCATTGGGATTGATAATGGATGTTTATCTATTAAAAAATTGGATTTGTGATCACTGTCGTCATTTGCGCATTTACTGTCGCTAAGTGTTGTAATTAACACCTTAATTACTAGTTAATTGTGCTTAAGAATAATTGGCCTTTAGAAGTGGTTTATCCGCTGCACTGAAAATCTAGTAATTATCCTCAAAGTAACTACCTAAATACTAAAATATCATCCGCTATACTCAAAGTGCCAAATTCAGTGGTGCTCATACGATAAAATATTATGTACGAGCCAATACTATAATTAAGCTATATTTCTAATATTCAATGTGCCAAATCAAATATGCCATGTGTCACAATATGATCGTTCCACGTGTCACCCCGGGATACTAGATATCAACATTTAAACAACAAAATTTATAGAAGTTTTGCTTCAAAGACTTTGCTGGCAAGTGAAAATATTCACAGAGAAAGAGCGACCGCTCTTTCCCAAAGGTGTTCTATTGTTACGATCCCCTCATAAATGAAGGGTCGACCAACCCTTCTTATTCCCAATATTCTTTTCATAATAGTTTTCACAATTAACTACGAAAAGAAGGGGCAGCCGATCCTTCTTGTCGAAAAACAGAAATCCGGACAAACGATTTTTATATGTTATAACTTAGCCGGTTGACTGGCTATTCACACAATGAATGAATATTTTAGACATTGGACTTTTCACCTCTGAAATTTTGAACATTTAAAAATTAAAATGGTGGTCTTCTGCATCCGCAACCTGCAACCCGCAATTGTGGATTGTGGGATGAGTCTTCAAATAGTTTTGCACTTTGCGTTTCTACAACCTGGAACCCTTAATTGCAGATTGCGGATTGTAGAAAGAATGTATATATTTATGTAATAAAACCCCACAACCCTTCTTTTCCTTCCCGCATGTTTTACGTTTTAACCGTCGATTTGTCTTGATCCTGCAGATGAGATTACACTCGGTGATTTAAATGAAGTTTAGCTTTCCCATTTAGCTTGTCGGTGTTAGCACTAGCTTTGTCCTGGATTAAAGTGGGAGGTTCAATTTATAAAAAGAATGGATAAATGATCAAATCCCAAGCCCGAAACTTTACAAGGAGAATTAAATTGAAGAGGTTCACCTCTGGTTATATATCTGTGCAAATAAACGGTCTAGATCGGCGGTGGTGAAGATCTACAGTCGGGAAAATAGGGTGAGGTGTTTTAGATGGAGGCAGGTGGTTTATCCCACAAGCATCTTAAGCAGTAGATCAATGGCCAATGGAGCAGATTGATGGTTGGGCATTACTTCTCCGATACGACATGCACAGAGCAAACAAATTTTCAGATCCACGAACTTTTGGTAAAGGTCTGTGGGTTTGGACGGCATAGATCTAACAAGGTCGAGATCTATGGCCAAGGTTTTGATCGCAGATCTAACTTGCACGAAAAATCAATGCAAGCCAGATCTGCGAAGTTGGTAAAAGTCACACTGTTTGATGGCCAGGATTCATGCAATATCCAGATCAATGCTGGGTGACATCCTGTGGTTTTAATTGGCAGAAAAGGTGACATGTGGTGGGATTCAAGGCCACCACGGATCATAGAGTTAGAAAGAAGCGGTGATCCACGGCCCAGAACGGATCAATAAAATAGACCAACAGGGAAGCTTCCACGTAGCAGGAGATGCAGGGGTGATAACAAAGGAGAAATAATATAAGAAACTCGCCTACATGGAAAGATGGATTCCATCTGTCCTATTTTGCGTTAGAAAGGGATAGGAGAAAGCTGTGCAGAAACAGACAGGTCAACCAAGGCCCCAAGCCAATCTTCAACGAACCAGGTAGGTTCTTTTCTCTACACTAAACTATTTAATGGCTGAATTGAGTGATAGAGAACCCCCTATTTTTGAGCTTCAAAGCATAGAAACAGTGTTGATAGACAGAGACGCAGAGGTCTACGACACTATGATGACCGATGTCCTCATGGAAACTGTACAAAACAAGCTGAAACTGGTTAGGGAGCGAGGTATAGACGTACACTAGGTACACCAGTCCTATTTCCATCTGTTTACAGTCGGCCAAACCCCTGGTTTTCTAGAATTTGTTGAATGGTGCGCCGCTAACTACTCTTCTACCGAGAGGGAAGTCATGGATGCTTCCAATTCCAAAATCCTTTGCAAAATCAATCCCTAAACCCCTAGAAAAACGCTGTCCGTCGCATAAGATTTTTTCCAGAAAGCTATAGGGTATACCGAGGAATCCCTAATCCTATTTTTTAGACAATCCCCTGTTGAAGTAAAACTTAATTTCTACAGGTCTTGTGTGAATCCTACCATCCAAATACAAGAGCAGGCTTTCCCAACTGAAGCCAGACTATTCACGGAAGAATCCAGAGGTGTTATCGCCATGATGAGCCAATTCCTAAGTCTAGACTCTGATATGTATGCCACAGAACCTCTAATAAGTTTGCTTTTTGTCCTAGGCACTTGCCCCCTGGAATCAGATGACCCAAGCCAGTCTACCCAATGTGCATGCCTCAGGTTTGATGAATTTTTGGCTGAAAGTATACACTCCTAGCTAAAGGATTTCCAGGAAACAAGGATTTTCAGATTTCAGTCCTACTTACCAAAAATTTTCCTAGCATTCAATGAGGAAAACTTGCAAATTCCTGAGGAACTACTTACTCACGAGATATACACTGATTACACCAAGTTCCATGATGAGCTCATGTATGAGGTTTATCAGGTCATTTTTCAAAAGAGGTTGCCTAGAGTCTTACTAGAAATGCAGGAGTTACTACATCTTTCTCTTGAGAAGAGGGCCAGAGATTGGTTCCTTTCAGAGCATGGCACAAGCATCAGGGTTTATGGGTTTGCTTATGCACCCTACGTGCTACCATTTTTCCTGACCCCCAGAATACTTGCATTAGAATTCATTAGACAAAAATTGAAGGCAAAAGCTGAGCACCTTCTAGATCATAGAAAGGGCTCTGATATTGTGTTTCCATGGACTGTAGGTCCATTCTTAATAAAAAACAAAGGATCTATTACAGCCATCGAATGCAATATAAAGGAGATGGGTTTCAAAACAGAAGCACCCTTAAACTATGATCCCCACCACATCATTTCCAATAGGAGGAAGTAAAGCAACAGGAAGGCTTTTGTGCATTTCAAAATTCCAAGCATGGCAGAAGCTGCAAATTTATTGGAATGTCCTGGCAAGAGCCAAATGGAAATAGAAACCCCTGAGAGCTCCTCCCTGTTGACACAAGGGAACACACCCTCAGTGCCTGTCTCTTCTAGCCTAGTCCTATCAGTGCCAACAGCCATGCCTATGGCCACCAACTTAATAAAGTCTAGCACGGAAGATGACAGTGTCCCTATGGACACAGAAGGGGAAGTTGAGAGAGCCCCAAAGAGGAAGAAACCTCAAGAATTTGAGTAGCAGCTAGTACCTGTGGGGATTGGTAAAGGAAAAAAGAAAAAAGTGCTAGCCCAGCTAGTACCTCTCGAGTCTGGTAAAGGAAATAATGAACAAGTGGATAAGCTACCAACATTTGAGATGAAAGAGTATGTGTTTAACCCAGTAGCCACTGAGCCTACTACCTTAATCAAGATTGGAGATGAGTTGATAGATGAATACAAGGTGGAATCAGGGGAAGCCTCAGAGGAGTCCAAGTTATATACTGAAGTAAGGAAAATTTCAAGCAAAGAAATGTCTATAGTGACTAGAAGGAGCCTCGCTCAGAACACCCTGAGTTTGACCTTGGCCACCAAGAGCAAGGCCACTAAGCTAAGGATAAATTTAGAGGACATCCCTGTCCCAGATGTAATAAAATTGCACAAAGAAACTGGGGATGTTATTTATACTAAACTGTTGAGGATAGCTTTGGAGCTATCAAAGGTACATGTCAGTAAGAGTAAGGTTGCCAGCCAGCTCAAGAAGGAAAAGATGGAAAACAAAGCTCATAAGGAAAAGATCAAGAAATTGCAGGGTTGACATAGTGGCCACTGAGGGCCATCCTGATAAAAGAGCCAGGATTCAAAACCTACTCAACGAAAAAGACAACTGTAACATCCAGAAAATTTACAAAAAATTAATTTTTTTTAAAGTAGCAATAAATACTGAAATTGCTAATGCGGAAAATAAAATAATGGTTAAAACTTTTAACTAGAATAATTAATGATAACGACACATCCTAGTTATTAAAACACATTATGATGATAGTTTTATTTGCTAATGCAGAAATAAAATAGATACTAATCTTTTAACTAATGACAAATTATGATGACATCACTTCATACTTCTTAACACAAATTATGATATTAGTTTTGCTTCTGTTAATTATAAATCTATGTGATGTGTTTAAATGTTCTTGTGATATAATCATCTAAACATAATACTAACAGTTTGCTTTTGAATGAGGACGAAGGGTTACTATGGGGTACCCTGAGGTTTACTTAGCTATTATCAGCTAAAGCATTTGAACCTATTTCCTTCCACAGATACACAGCTAAGAGTATTACGTCGATTAAAGTTTTACAAGAAATTCTAAATATGTTTTTCAGCTAGCCGTCAATGCTTAAAGTAACTCTAAGTACTTCCAAGCATGAGAACTAATAAGGGTATGGATCTCTTTCATATTTCTGTAAGTGTTACTTTGGCCATGCTATAAGTTGCAGAAGTTCTAACTAGTTATTTACACTAGGCTCTTTAGGGAAACATCAAGAAAAGATACTTATACTTATGAATTAAGTGGTAGATTACAATGTATACGTGTTATTATGATCATGTCATCATTTCTCCATTTTGTAAGGAGTGATAAGTTATTACGTGAACGTTTCAATTTATGTGTTGTTCTACACTATAGAAACATGAACCAAGTATTATTTCAATACCTGGATTTAACTTGAAATTATGAAAATAACTGTAGTAGCTCCTATATTCCTCCATTTATAAATGCATGTAGAATTATACTAATATAGCAATGTCTATTATGATATTACCATCATATTTCTATTGTGAATTTGTCACACTTTAGGATTAGACCTTCTAATTTAATATTTAAACAATGCAATATGATAATGAATACTTGTAAATAAAGTTGGAGAAATAAACAAACATGACGATATACATATTATGGAATTTTAAACTATACACTAAAATCCAATGTCTTCTATATAACATTACCTATGCTATTGCGAAAAAAATGTGCAACATATATCAACCATGCATTATACAACCCATACATTAGAAATGTATTACTAATAAAATGATGTCGACTACAAACTTTGGTAAATGAAATGAAATATGTATTGCAACACTAAATATTGTATTGAATGTGATAATGACAGGGCATTTAAAGTCTTGGTACTAGCCTACTGGTAGGCTATCGTAACTCGCTTCGGAATTTAAGTCACCTGCCTACTATGTTGAGTGGAAGTCTTAGGTGGATGCCTTCATGGTTGTAGGTCACGTGAATGAGTTTACAAACTTGTATCAACATGCCAAGTTGTATAATGCTTTGTCCCTTGGTCTACGGAGTTGGCATCGTGGTGGATAGAAATAATAAATATGGTATTTAAGAATGGATGCTGCCCGATTCTCAACATGCTTGGTTGGCATCATCTCCATCGTTGATCTCAAATGATCTGGGACTTTGGACTGGAACCCTAGTTTTTCGTTATGTGTATCAATGAAGTGCTCCTTCGACCTTCATTTCACTTCGCAGTGGTAAGGAAGAGAGGCCGACCACTTGCTACAATGTAGTGTTTGGTGTTGTGGTTCGGAGGACTCCTTCCTCGAGTTCGATCCCTTGACCTGTTGGGCAATTTTAAAAGTTGCAGGTGTTTGTTTTTCCTGAAGAGCCGAGTCACCATACAGACTTGAAGATGTTTTTAGGAAGTAAAAATTAGGGTTTTCTATTAGTTTTTGAAAGTGAAGTTTGAACCAGAGATCGATTCTCTTGTAAGAAGAATAGAAAGTGATTCTTAGAGTTTGAATCGCCTCTTCGCTGTGTTTGTTAGATGGCTCCGTCGTTCATGTTTGCTTAAGGTGTCTCTTGCTCCAAAGATGCATACACAGGTAATGTCTTAAACTTAAAGTGTTTCTGTTATTTCATGCATTGATAAAATATCTCTGTAGTTTCTCGTTTAAACCACCTGTGGAATTTTGTGGTAGGTGTTTACTTCATCGAAGGTTCACTTACTTGGAGCTTGGTGGGAGTATGCAGCTCTGCCACCTAGTAACCCTCGGTCATTCTTACCCTTGTAGGTTATCCTTGTCCGGTTGTGGCTGATGCTTGATGTTAGGTGAGAGTTTTGGTGTTTGTACCCTGGAAAGGTTTTCGGGCAAGTGTTTGAAATTTTTAAGAGTTAAAGATGAGAGTTGGAATCCTCAGCTCGTCTTGAAAGTCAGCTATGCATCATTTCGCTATAACGCTTGTTGTAAAATCAAACTTGTTGATGATGTAATGAACCCTAGGTCGATTTTAATGGAATATACAGTATATTAAACAAAAAATTTGAGTTCAGATATAATCGTTTCTGCAAAATAAAAGTCCTGTGCTACAATGTTAAGTCTTTTGTTTAAAATGATGATAAGAGACTGAGTTTGCAATGATCATACTTAAAATGGTTTCTGTGTGATTTCTTTGTTTATATAAATCGATGTTTGTTGTATTGAAAACTGTGAGTTTAAAATGGCTGGGGGCCACCGGTGTCTACCTTACTCTTTGCAATTAAAAACCTACACTTTAGGTTTCGATGGTAGACTTGTTTTTAGCTAAAAACTGTAGTGTCGTTTGATAAAGGCTGAGAGTCGTAGGTTAACTTGTTTCTCAAAAAATGAAACCCTGAATTTGCGTTGTTTAAGTTAGAGTTTAGAATGGTGATGATACTTGGTTTCTGGTATTTGAAACACCACTTAAATAAATAATATGGTTTATAATAATAATAAAACTCTTGTTTGAGTTTGTAGATAGTTATCGTTAAGTGAAAGTTGAATAATAGTAATCAATTTATTTCTACGTATTATGGAGTCATAGCAGTTTAGCCGTTTAGATAATGAAAGTGTTAGGTTTAAATCATAGCTGTTTAAAAGTCATGAATATCGATGAAGGGACAAAATAAAATTATGATAATTTTACTGTTTTTGAATGAAAAGATAGCATAATGCATTGCATGCGAAATCTAGAAAGAAGTAAATAACCTAAGTGTAAACCCTAGGTTTTTATACAGAAAAGTAAGATGTATTTCTGACAGTACATGAAGAATACATTAAAATTCCTGTACTATGAAATGTTATTTCGATCCTAAATCTAAACATATACTCTATATCACAGAATAAGATTAATAAGACAAACTAGTGAAAGTCAATAGTATTTGTCTCTTCATTCATTTGGCAATCAGCCTATCAATTCATCTATCTTAATTTCTCCTTCTCTATACTAGAGTACTATGTAGAAGACAGCATGGGGAAAATACAACAAATATATTTAATCAATCATCTCATTTACTTAACCAACATTATACAAAATCATACGTAGGTCAGAAAATGAAACAATTACTTTTGTATGCTATTAACTGTAAACACTAAATCTACAAATGCAGAAAATCATATAACTGGAAATAAACAGGACAAAACAGTAGAACCTGGTGAATGTAGGAGAAACAAACAACCCAAGGAGCCTGTTCCACCCAACCTATTCCTAAAGATAGCAAAATTACTTGCCTTAGGACCTCCAAGCCTGTTCAATGAACCACTAGGAAGAAGAATCCGTAGACGCTTTAGGTCATCAACTTGCAACAACAATTTGGATCATTTAGTCCTATAGACTTAGCAGTCAAAGAGACCTGCACCGGCACCTTTGGTTCCCTTCTCAGAATATTTTCAGTAGACTCACAATGCACATTCACTTAGGCTCCCTATTCGAATCTCTTAGTGATCACCTGATACACTTGAGGAATTATTTCTGCAGAAAATAATGTAGAGCTCCCTGCCCAATTCTAAATGCCTTCTCTAGGCTGCCTAGGTATTTTTAGTGGTTAACTTGGTCATTAATGAGCTAACAACTCTGTTCCACTCACCTGGGGGATAATGCCACAATTTTAGGGGTTGTTGTCCCATAACCAACAGCTAGTGGTGGAGTGCAAATGCTAGCACTTGTCCCATGCCTCCTAACAGCTTCCATTCCTCCTAGTGGGTCAGTGAACACTCATTTAATAGTTCCCTTTGGTGTTTGTCTCATGTTTTAATTTATTAAATAATAAAATTATGTTTATTACAATCATCCTTGACTATATTTGGTCATAATTACAAAACTTTGTAATTATAATTTAACATAATGTTTTTGCAATTAAAATATATAGTCTCAAAATTTGGGTAGGTGACATACACCCCCCCTTAAGTCTCAACATCGTCCTCGATCTTGTTCATTCATTTTTTGAGTATTCCTAAAAAAAGTTGGATATGCTGCCAACATACTACTCTCCAACTCCCAGGTTGCCTCTTCTGGGCTAAGGTGCTTCCATTGCACCTTTACCTGCCCAATGGTGCGATTCTGGAGTAGAGTTTCCCTTCGTTCGAGGATACAGTCCAGTTCGACTTGAAAATTGTCATCTTGTTCCACCTGTACATCATCCAATTTATAACATGAGTAGCATCGTGTACATATTTATTTAAAACTGAAATATGAAAAGCATTATGTATTTTTATATTTGGTGGCAAAGCTAGTTGATATGCCACGGGTCCTACCCTTGACAAAATTTCGAAAGGACCACAATACCTGGGTGCCATTTTGGCACAGATTCCCAATTTTAATGAGCTCTTCTTCGGTCTTACCTTAATGAAAACATGATCACTAACCTGGAACTCTTTATGAGTCCTTTTAAGATCTACTTGACTCTTTTTCCTATCTTGGGCAGCTTTAAGATTTCTTTGTACGTGTTGCACAGTTAGTTCTATTTCCTTCAACAATTCAGGTCCTAGTATAACTCTATTAACTAGGTCATTCCAAGAAACTGGTGTATTACATTTTCTACCATAAAGAATTTCAAAAGGGCTAAGCCTGGTTGATGCATGATAATGGTTGTTATATGCAAATTTTGCTAAATGCAAGTAGTCCTCCCACTTACCAAGCTGGTCCTTAACATACATCCTTAGCATGTCTTCCAATATCTGATTCACTCTTTCTATCTATCCATCCATTTGTGGATGAAATGCTGTGTTGAAGTTTAAGGTTGTATTCAACCCTTTAAACAAATATCTCCAGAAGTTTCCAGTAAACTTAGAATCACGGTCTGAAACTATCACCCTTGGTATTCCATGTAATCGAAAAATGTGTTTCATAAAAATTTCTGCAATATCTGGAGCCTTACAAGTAGTTTTTACTAGTATAAAATGTGTTGGCTTGCTGAGTTTGTCCACCACCACCATGATAGAATCATTTTGTTTCTGATTCTTGGGTAGTCCAGTAATAAAATCTATGCTTATGATCTCCCATTTCCAACTAGGTATAGGTAATGGCTATAACAGTCCAGTCGGATGCTGATGATCAACCTTTACTCTTTGACAATCAAAGCATTTAGCTATATATTCTGCTACTTCATCCTTCATCCTGGGCCAATAATAATCTTTTCGTAACATAGTTATGGTTTTCTGATAACCTGGATGACCAGCATAATGACTTTTGTGCATCTCATCTAAAATCAGAATTTTTATCTTTGGTACATTGGGCACATATAATCTCTTCTTGTACAGCAGCAATCCATTTTCTGTTAACTTGAAATCTGCCATAGAATTTTCATAATTGCTTTCTGCTGTCTTTTCATGTAAATTTCTGTACTCTTCATCAGTTTTGAGCCCTTTGAAAATTTGATTTTCCAAATCTGTTGTGTATGTACTGATAGCTGAAATAAAATTTAACTTTGCATTACGACTTAAGGCATCAGGAACTTTTTTCTCTTTACCCTTTATATGATGAATTTCAAAATCATATTCACTTAGAAAGGTTAGCCATCTAACCTGTCTATCATTCAAGTTCATTTGATCTAGTAAATACTTCAGCCCCATGTTATCTGTCATCAAAGTAAATTTTCTACCAATAAGATGGTGATGCCACGTTTTTAAGGCGTGTATTATTGCTAATAATTCCAAATCATATGTAGAGTAATTTTTCTCATGTATCTTCATCTTTCGAGACTCATGCAATAGCATGTCCCTCTTGTGTTAGGACTCCACCGAGTCCATCATTACATGCGTCGATGCATACTATAAAATCTTTATTAGTATCTACAATTCTCAAAATAGGTGTTGTAGTTAGTAATTCTTTCAACTTCTTAAAACTGTTTGCACACTTTTGATCCCATACAAACTTTTTCCCTTTCTTCTGTAAAGAGGTTATGGGGTTTGCAATCTTCAAAAAACCTTCTATGAATTTTCTATAATATCCTATAATCCCCATAAATGATCGTATGTCTGACACATCCTTAGGAACTGGCCATTCATTAATGGCTTTTATCTTATCGGGATCAACCGAAATTCCTTCCTTAGAGATTATGTGACCTAAATACTGAATCTTATCCTTGTGAAAGTCACACTTACTAAAATTAGCATATAATTGATGATCTCTCAGAACTTGTAAAATAATACGCAGATGTTTGTCATGTTCTTCCTTACTTTTAGAATATACTAGAATGTCATCTATTACACAATGACGAACTTATCCAAATACTTATGCAGAATATTATTCATTAAGCACATAAATACTGCTGGGGCATTAGTCAACCCAAATGGCATGACCACAAACTCATAATGTCTGTAACGAATTCTAAAGGCTGTTTTAAAAATATACTCATCCTTCATATGAACTTGATGATATCCTGACCTCAAATCAATATTTGAAAATATCGTTGTTCCACGCAGCTGATCAAATAGATCGTCTATGCGGGGAAACAGATATCGATTCTTGATTGTCATCTTAGTCAGTTGGCGATAATCTATGCAAAGTCTTAAAGTGCCATCCTTCTTCTTAACAAAAATAACAGGTGCTCCCCAAGGAGACATGCTAGGTCTTATATAGTTTTTATCAATCAGTTCCTTCAATTGTGATTTCAACTCATTTAATTCCAGTATATTCATCCTATATGGAGCTTTAGAGTTCAGCACCACACTCGGTATCAGCTCAATGGTAAAATCTAGATCTCTCTTCACAGGTAACCCTAGAATCTTTTCTGGAAAAACATCCTGGAATTCTTTTACGATAGGTATATCTTCTAGTTTTAGTTTCTCCTCTTTTGTAATTAACTCCTCGTGAACTACATTCAATGCGAACATCTTACATCCTTTTCTAACTGCTATTTTTACTTGCATAGCTGAAATTTGTCTAAGTGATGTATTTCTAGGAATAGTCTTCACTTCTACTGTTTCTCCTTCATCATTTAGACAGGTAAAACTTTTCTCATAACAATTCAAAATAGCATGATGTGCTTCTAAACAGTCCATTCCAATTAAGATGTCATAGGATCCTAAAGGTAAAACATTTATCTTGGTTCATGTCTTTAACTGATTCATAGATAAAACACAACTTTCAACAAAATCATACACTTTTCTTTTTGTTCCTGTTGCTAGTCTAACTAACCAGGATTTATTAAATTTTTCTGTTTTCAGATTAAAATTTTCTACAATATCTGGAGATATATAACTCAGGCTAGCGCCTGGATCAATCAAAATAGAAACAGTGTGGTTTTGTAGGATACCTTCAATCTCTACCATAGAGACTTGATGCTCCGCTTGCCTGTTGTCTAGAGATGCATTAATTCTGGGCATCTCTCTTGCCAAGTCTCCCACAGTAGGTTTAGCTTGTATGGAGTGAATGCTATTGGCCGTCCGCTTCTTATTGGGACAGTTTGAATCATAATGAGGAGCTTGACACTCGAAACATTTTATAGGTGTCCTCTGGTTGTTAGTTCTAGTAACATTGGGTGTATTTCTAGGAGCTGTAAAATTCTGTCGTTGATTATTTCTGGGAGTGTTTCCTTGGAAATTTTGATTTGGAAAGTTTTCTTTTGAAAACTAGAATTTCCACTGAACCTGAAATTCTTCTTCTTCAGCTCAAATTTGCTGGGTTTATGATTTTTTCAATTAGATATCCCTTCTCTTTTCCGATTAGTATCATAGCAGAAAGTTGCTTTCTTCATGGCTTCTTCTAAGGTATTTGGATTGTCATACTCTATTCTGGCCTTGATGTTGAAAGGTAGACAACTCAGATACCTCTGAATCTTTGGCTTCTCCTCCACAAGGTATGGCACATACCTTAGCAAATTCAGAAATTTGTTGTTCAGCTCTTTCATGTTCATGGTTCCCAGTCTTAAATCATAAAATTCCTTGGAATTTTCTTCGTAATATTGTTCAGATAGGAACTTCTTCTTCAAGTACCTCTTGAAAGTGCTCCAATTCACATCATTGTCCTTGATTCCCTTCACTCTTTTGATGTCCTTCTACCAAATGTCTGCTTTCCCGGTCAAGTTGTATATGGCCATCTTTGCTTTCAATGATTCTGAATAATCATAAATTTGAAAATATTTCTTCATGCCGGACAGCCATGCTTCAGCTGTCTCTCCTTTCTCAGTTTAACCATTGAAGTTTGGGGGTTTGATCTTCTTAAAATACCCAGAAATATGCTCATACTATTTATGGATTTTTCTTTTTGGTTTGTAATCCCCTTCGCTGCTATCACTTGAATAATTATGTTTCTTTTTATGTATCTCAATGATAGCTCCTGATGATGTTGAACTGTTATTCCCATCATCAGTTTTCACTTTCTTACCCTTGTTCCCATGAGGTAAGTCTTCAATCTTGGAGGTATTTTCAACCCCTCTATCTTGTTCATAAGTTGGGCACTGATCGAACAGTACTTGATTCAGTTCCTCTCATGCCTTCAGAATTCTCTCATTATCCTGTTTAACAGATCTTATTTCTGCTTTCAGTTCCTGAAATGCATGTAACAATTTTGATGAATTGTCATTTAATTCACCATGGACTTCTTCTTCATAATGTTTTCCAGTGCTATTGTTGGTATGACTATTTGGTCGAAATTTGTCCTCCATATGTTCATCTGATCCTTCCATACCTGTAACTTAGAAACAATTTTCTGTATACAAAATAATTTAATTAGTAAATATTTTTGCTGTCATAAAATTTTCTGTTGTGCGTTCTTTGGACTTTTTCAGGATGAGAGTTCGAACATGAGCTCTGATACCACATGTAACATCCCGAAAATTTACAAAAATTTAAAATTTTTTAAAGTAGCAATAAATACTAAAATTGCTAATGCGGAAAATAAAATAATGGTTAAATCTTTTAACTAGAATAATTAATGATAACAACACATCGTAGTTCTTAAAACAAATTACGATGATAGTTGTATTTGCTAATGCGAAAATAAAATAGATACTAATCTTTTAACTAATGAAAAATTATGATGACGTCACTTCATACTTCTTAACACAAATTATGATATTAGTTTTTCTTGTGTTAATTATAAATCTATGTGCTGTGTTTAAATGTTCTTGTGATATAATCATCTAAACATAATACTAACAGTTTGATTTTGAATGAGGACGAAGGGTTCCTACGGGGTACCCTGAGATTTACTTAGCTATTATCAGCTAAAGCATTTGAACATGTTTTCTTGCACAAATACACAGGTAAGAGTATTACGTCAATTCAAGTTTTACAAGTAATTCTAAATATGTTTTTCAGCTAGCCGTCAACGATTAAAGTAACTCTAAGTAATTCCAAGCATGAGAACTAATAAGGGTATGGATCTCTATACTATTTTTGTAAGTGTTACTTTGGCCATGCTATAAGTCGCAGAAGTTGTAACTAGTTATTTACACTAGGCTCTTTAGGGAAATGTCAAGAAAAGATACTTATACTTATGAATTAAGTGCTAGATTACAATGTATACGTGCTATTATGATCTTGTCACCATTTCTCCATTTTGTAAAGAGTGATAATTTATTACGTGAACGTTTCAATTTATGTGTTGTTCTACACTATAGAAACATGAACCAAATATTATTTCAATACGTGGATTTAACTTGAAATTATCAAAATAACTGTAGTAGCTCCTATATTCCTCCATTTATAAATGCATGTAGAATTATACTAATATAGCAATGTTTATTATGATATTACCATCATATTTCTATTGTGAATTTGTCACACTTTAGGATTAGACCTTCTAATTTAATATTTAAACAATGTAATATGATAATGAATACTTGTAAATAAAGTTGGAGAAATAAACAAACGTCACGATATACATATTATGGAATTTTAAACTATACACTAAAATCCAATGTCTTCTATATAACATTACCTATGCTATTGAGAAAAAAATGTGCAACATATATCAACCATGCAGTATATGACCCATACATTAGAAATGTATTACTAATAAAATGATGTCGACTACAAACTTTGGGAAATGAAATGAAATATGTATTGCAACCCTAAATATTGTATTGAATGTGATAATGACAGGGCATTCAATGTCTTGGTACTAGCATGCTGGCAGGCTATCGTAATTGGCTTGGGCATTTAAGTCACCTGCCTACTGCGTTGAGTGGAAGTCTTAGGTGGACGCCTTCATGGTTGTAGGTCACGTGAATGAGTTTACAAACTTGTATCAACATGCCAAGTTGTAGAATGCTTTGTCCCTTAGTCTATCGAGCTGGCATCGTGGTGGATAGAAATAATAAATATGGTATTTAAGAATGGATGCTACCCGATTCTCAACGTGCCTGGTTGGCATCATCTCCATCATTGATCTCAAATGATCTGGGACTTTGGACTGGAACACTAGTTTTTCGTTATGTGTATCAATGAATTGCTCCTTCGACCTTCATTTCGCTTGGCAGTGGTAAGGAAGAGAGGCCGACCACCTGCTACAATGTAGGGTTTGGTAGTTTTGGTTCAGAGGACTCCTTCCTCGATTTCAATCCCTTGACCTGTTGGGCAATCTTAAAAGTTGCAGGTGTTTGTTTTTACTGAAGAGCGAAGTCACCCTGCAGCCTCGAAGATGTTTTTAGGAAGTAAAAATTAGGGTTTTTTGTTAGCTTTTGAAAGTGAAGTTTGAACCAGAGATCGATTCTCTTGTAAGAAGAATAGCAAGTGATTCTCAGAGTCTGAATCGCCACTTTGTTGTGTTTGTTAGATGGCTCTGTCATTCTTGTTTGCTTAAGGTGTCTCTTGCTCCAAAGCTTCATACACAGGTAATGTCTTAAACTTAAAGTGTTTATGTTATTTAATGAATCGATAAAATATCTCTGTAGTTTCTCGTTTAACCACCTGTGGGTTTTTGTGGCAGGTTTTTACTTCGTCAAAGGTTCACTTACCTGGAGCTTGGTGGGCATATGCAGCTCTGCCACTTGGTAAGCCTCGATGGTTCTTACCCTCGTAGGTTATCCTAGTCCATTTGTGGCCGATGCTTGATGTTAGGTGAGAGTTTTGGTGTTTGAACCCTAGCAAGGTTTCGGGCCAGTGTTTGGAATGTTTAAGAGTTAAAGATGTGCATTGGAATCCTTAGCTCATCTTGAAATTCGGCTCTGCAACGTTTCACTGTAACTCTTGTTGTAAAAGCAAACTTGTTGATGATGTAATGAACCCTCGATCAATTTGAATGGAATATACAGTGTATTAAACAAAAATTTTGAGTTCAAAGATAATCGTTTCTGCAAAATAAAAGTCCTCTGCTACAATGTTAAATCTTTTGTTTAAAATGATGATAAGGGATTGAGTTTGCAATGATCATAGTTAAAATGGTTTTTGTGCGATTTCTTTGTTTTTATAAGTCGATGGTTGTTGTATTTAAAACTGTATGTTTAAAATGGCTACATGCCACCAGTTTCTACCTTACTCTTTGCAATTAAAACCCTACTATGTAGGTTTCGATGGTAGACTTGTTTTTAGCTAAAAACTGTACTGTCGTTTGATAAAGGCTGAGAGTCGTAGGTTAACTTGTTTCTCAAAAAATGAAACCTTGAATTTGCGTTGTTTAAGTTAGAGTTTAGAATGGTGATGATACTTGGTTTTTGGTATTTGAAACACTACTTAAATAAATAATATGGTTTATAATAATAATAAAACTCTTGTCTCGGTTTATAGATAGTTATCGTTAAGTTAAAGTTGAATAATAGTAATCAATTTGTTTCTACGTATTATGGAGTCATAGCAGTTTAGCCTTTTAGATAATGAAAGTGTTAGGTTTAAATCGTAGCTGTTTAAAAGTCATGAATATTGATGAAGGGATGAAATAAAATTATGATACTTTTACTGTTTTTGAATGAAAAGATAGCATAATGCATTGCATGCAAAATCTAGAAAGAAGTAAATAACCTAAGTGTAAACCCTAGGTTTTTATACAGAAAAGTAAGATTTATTTCTGACAGTATATGAAGAATATATTAAAATGCCTGTAATATGAAATGTTATTTCGATCCTAAATCTAAACATATACTCTATATCATAGAATAAGACAAACTAGTGAAAGTCCATAATATTTGTCTCTTCATTCATTTGGAAATCAGCCTATCAATTCATCTATCTTAATTATTTCCTTCTCTATACTAGAGTACTATGTAGATGATAGCATGCGAAAAATACAGAGAAGATATTTAATCAATCATCTCATTTACTTAACCAACATTATACAAAATCATACTTAGGTCAGAAAATGAAACAATTACTTCTATATGCTATTAACTGTAAATACTAAATCTACAAATGCAGAACATCATATAACTGAAAATAAACATGACAGAATAGTAGAACCTAGTGAATGTAGGAGAAACAAACAACGCAAGGAGCTTGTTCCACCTAACCTATTCCTCAAGACAGCCAAATTACTTGCCTTAGGATCCGCGAGCGTGTTCATTGAACCACTAGGAAGAAGAATCTGTAGAAGCTTTAGGTCATCAACTTGTAGCAGCAATTTTGATCATTCAGTCCTATAGACTTAGCAGTCAAAGAGACCTGCACCAGCACCTCTGGTTCCCTTCTCAGAATATTTTCAGCAGACTCACAATGCACATTCACTTAGCCTCCCTATTCGAATCTCTTAGTGATCACCTGATACACTTGAAGAATTATTTCTGCAGAAAATAATGTAGAGCTCCCTACCCAATTCTAATTGCCTTCTCTAGGCTGCCTAGGCATTTTTAGTGGTTAACCTGGTCATTAATGAGCTAACATCTCTGTTCCACCCACTTGGGGGATAATTCCACAATTTTAGGGGTTTTTGTCCCATAACCAACAGCTAGTGGTGGAGTGCAAATGTTGACACTTGTCCCATGCCTTCTAACTGCTTCCATTCCTCCTAGTGGGTCAGTGAACACTCATTTAATAGTTCCCTTGGGTGTTTTTCTCCTATTTTGATTTATTAAATAATAAAAATATGTTTATTACAATCATCCTTGACCATATTTGGTCATAATTACAAAACTTTGTAATTATAATTTAACATAATGTTTTTGTAATTAAAATAAATAGTCTCAAAATTTGGGTAGGTGACAACAACATCATCCAATCTCTAAAAAAGGGGTTGAAAATCCCCTCTACCTAGTTAGTAGTAGTCTCTAAGTTAACAGAACCAGAGGAAAAGAAGGAGAAGTTGCATACTGACTTGACAGACTGTAGGGCCAAGCTATTGAAGCTTGAAGAGAAGGAAAAACAATGGCAGATAGATATAGCCACTGTGGTGGCAAATGAGAAAATCTCAAATGCCAGAGTGGAAGAGCTTAAGAAGAAACTACAGGAGAAAGGGTAAGAAGTAGAAAGCATGGCCACACCATCCATAGAGGCTGGTGATTTCTCCCTGGTAGGAGCTATAGCCGAAGCTAGTATGGAAGACGTCGACATAAAAAGATTAAAAAAGCAGAATGTGAATCTAAAAACCCTCAAGGATAATGCAGAAAGAGAAAAGGAGGCTTGGGAAGCCAAGCACCAAGAGTTGCAGGGTAAATATGATGAGTTGGAAAGACAAGCTACAGGGTAGAATTCCTTGCTAGAGGCCAGGCAGGTCATCTGGGATGGCATGATTGAAGAAGCAGGAAAATTGGGGCCCTTCCTCAATTTTGTCTTGGACAAGGAAGCAATGATAAAATTAGCCAAGAATAGTGTGACAACAGCAAATGAGAAATTGAACAAAAAACCTGTAGAGTATACTGAGAATGCCATCAAGTTCCTGAATGGCTTATCTGAGGAGTAGGTTAAGACAATTGGTGTAACAGATAGGGTTTCCATCATCATTGGAGCCAAAAAGGTGATGCACAAGCACTAGAAGGTAAAGGCTATTCAAGCTTAAATAGATGTCATGGCACAGCAGATCAAGTATTTCACAGACATGTTTGACCCTTTGTTCAAGAAAGGGTTACCTCCCTTTTGGGAGGAGGATGGAACAATGCTCACAGAATAAGAATATCAGAAGAAAATGGCAAGATGTAAAGTGGATTTCACAAATTTTGCAGGAATGGATCAGTTTGTATCAGGGAAGACTATGGTGGAGAAAATGGCGAAGGATTTTGAGTTAAGCATGATTTTCAAGGAGGCTAGTGCACATCTGCGAAGCTACTCTTATAGGGACCACACTAAGATCCGAGTCTTAATGAAGAAGTTGGCCACCTCAGATCTACCAGCTGCCAAGCTATGGAAGCTCGTTGAGATATATGGGAAGCTAAAGCTGATATTGAACGATTTAAGCATTTGTTTTATTTTGTTAGAGTTTGTTGTCTTTCGGTAAAATGCTCATTAATTTTGTAAAAGGAAATTGAGCCAGTTTTGCCAGCATTGTCATTTTGTTGTAACTAATTCCTCTGGGTGGCGAACCCATTTGAATAGGTGACACCTACATTGTAACAACATCCTGTTGGGGTAGCTCGAGCCTGAAGGCTCTGAGCATCTATATAAGAAATGTAATAGAAGGAGAAAGGGTTGGAAACTTTTGTTGGATTCATGAATTCCCTGTTCTAAGCACTCTGAGATATATTTTAATAAAATATGGCTAGGCCGAGCAAGATTTTCTATCAGTGATTCCTGTGTTATTCGTCTTACATTCTGTTTACTTCTTCTCCTTTGTGAATGTTTCTCTCACTGTTTAATTCATACCGTTATGCTTTTTCATGCTTAGATAAGTGTTGTATTGGGATAGGCTTCATACATATGATGCTCTATTGCTTTCATTTCAAGCATTCACTACCATTTTCTGTTAAAGTCGGTATAGAACTCATTATCATATGCTCTATATTGATGGCTTGTTCATATATTCTTCTTTAATCACCAAACAAAATCTCTTTTACTTTGAGCGGGTGCCTATCCTACCTCTAACTAGTTTTCTTTGCAAAACACTGTCATGTTTAATCGTATTTGTATGTTTTGACTCCATTGCCCAATGATTTTGTCCACTTTGCTTTCAACCAAACAACATTTCAATTACAATATTCATTCATATGTATCTGGCCTTGTTTAAAATTCTGTGAGAGATCCCTCTCTGGAGAGCAAGAAGCCAACTTACCTTTCCTGAAGTGGTTTTTTTAGCCTTTCTGCAACCTTAAGGTACAATTCAGGTGCTAATAGTCGGTATCTTCAACAGTTTGTTACGGGATACTTCCCTGTTTAGATTTGTAATCCCTGTTTTATGGGCAGTCTAACTTGTGTAATTATTTTTGTAATTATTATTTAAAGGGTAGAGGTCTCATGGGATAGGGGGGAGAAAATCAGCAAAAGAAGATTGGAGACACTCTGATTGATGCAAAGATTGTAATTTTTTGAAACTTTGAAGTAATACAGTTAGTCCTTCTCTTCATTCTTCTTTTGTTAATTGATCAAATTTCTTTGATGAATGTTGATTTTCACTTCAAATTATTTATGAGCGCTGTTTCATTTTTTGCAATCAATAATCCATACATTGATCTATAGTTTGGATTTGTCTTTACTCATGATCTATGTGTCTTTTATGTTTTAAGTGAATTTATTTAATTAAAACATTTATCTATTTCTGCAAATGAGTAACATAAATTAATAAATTCAAGTTAATTTTTCAATTACCATTCCAGCTACAGGGTAATCTTGCATGTGCCTATTCCTTAAAACTACTATGAGTGAATTTTCATTTCCTGATTGTGTTGTGGTTAAACTCGCATTAGTAACCTCGCTATACTCAATGTGCCAAATCAAATAAAAAATAGTAACCTCCCTATACTCAATGTGCCAAATCAAATATGCCACGTGTCAAAATATGATCCTTCCATGTGTCACCGTAGGATACTAGATATCAACATTTTAACAAAGAAATTAAAAGACGTTTTGCTTTAAAGAAATTGATGGCAAGTAGAAATATTCTCAGAGAAAGAGTGCCTGCTCTTTCTCCACTCTTTCTCCAACGTGTTCTACTATTACAATTCCCTCCTAAATGAAGGGTCAACAGACCCTTCTTATTCCCAATATTCTTTTCATAATAGTTCGACATTGCAAAAAGAGTGGGTCGGTCCTTCTTGTATTATCCATTATGCCTATATATGAATTCATGGATAAAGGTTTTGACAATTAACTAGGAAAAGAAGGGGCGGTCGATCCTTCTTGTCATAAAATGGAAGTAGGGACAAACCATTTTTATATGATATAACTTCCAAGGTGTTCTATTTTTACAATTCCCTCGTAATTGAAGGGTAGGCCGACCCTTCTTATCCCCCATATTATTTTCATAGTAGTTCGACACTCCAAGAAGGGTCAGTCGACCCTTCTTATTACCAATATTCTTTTATAATATTTCGACACTTCAAGAAGGGTCGGTTAATCCTTCTTGTGTTCTCCATTATGGATATAGCTGAATTGTTGGATAAATGTTTTCACAGTTAACTAAGAAAAGAATGGGAGGCCGATCCTTCTTGTCGGAAAACGGAAGTCGAGACAAACTATTTTTATATTCTAGGTAGTTATCTTCTTACAGTCAAGGGCTTAATTTGCAGTTTGATAATGAATAAAATAAAACAGTCCATTAATGTTGGGCATTGGTCATAAGTGAATCCAATATCAATTTTAGCAAAAAATTGGTGAATACTTAGATGCGGTAAACCAGAGCATAAACATATCAATTCTGATTTAACATTACTTTCATCCAAGCATAAATAATAACACAATGGAAAAGATTTACTAGAAATAACAATTAACAGAGAAAGGAAGGAAATTTACAGACTGACATAATTTACTGCAAATAAAAACTAACAGAGAAATGAAGGAAATTTACAGACTGTCATTACTGGAAATAAAAATTAACAGAGAAAGGAAGGAAATTTACAGACTCTCATTAATGAATAGTTTTGTCATCAGTGGTACAATTATATTTAACACATTCCATGTATAATTTCAAAAACAAGCAACACATGCATGCCTTTCCAGACACACCATAATGCTAATTAAAATTTAACAGTGATCGACACGACAGTTCGACATGTTCTCTGACGTGGTCGAACGGAGGACCTAGTCGGGTGGCTGACGTAAGATCCTCCAACATCTCCCCCATGAACAATGCCTTTATTCATCCCAAAAGGTGGTACCGCAAACTCCCTTGAATGCTAATGGGTCGCCATGTCTGTAAAGTACAGTCCTGCCTTCTACTTGCTGCTACTTCTTATTACTGCGGCAAGTTGAAGGCATAAGGAATATGCTTTCCAGACATGAACGAATGTACTAAAACAAGATTCGATGACTGTTGCAAGTGTCTTTGAAAGAATGAAACCAAATCATTCACTGAATACATCATACCTCCTGCACAAGGTGGTAGTATAAGGTAACCTTTAAAAAGTGTTGAAAATCCCATAGTAATCCAAGGATTCCAATTTCCATCCCCATTAACTTGGCCTAGTTACTCGTGTATGTGGGCTGGAGAAACTTTAGAATGCCTCCTACCCTGATGATTTTCCCACCTTCAGCTACAAAGGGAATATTCTTGCAAAGACTGGTAAGCTCTCCGGGCCAGATGTAGTTATTTGTTGATGAATAGTGCAAAAAATGTATGATGGGCCTGATAACAAGTTTGTTATCTGTCAAGTCTGATACTACATCATCCGAGAGTCACTCAACAAACTTTGAGATAGAATGCTCTATAATTTAAGATGCTGATTCAACCACTTGCATAGTTTCTCACCTTCCTGAGGACCGTTTCATTGAAGCGAAGTGATATGTTTTGTTTTCCAATGAACAAAGGTGAGCAATGATGCATGGAATTTAGTTGATGAGTTGAAATTTGGCGAGTTGTGTTCCCTACACTAGGACAATTTCTCACCTTCTACTTGGCGCAGTTAGAAGAAGCTGACAGCACGATCTAGAGGCACAAACATTCGAAGATAGCCTAGCCACAATAGTATTGCATCTCTCTCGAATACCTACATAGGAAACAAATAACTGTTTATCACGTTGCCATAAAAAGAAACCATTTCCAACAAATGAAAAAATAATCATTTTATTGCAGCCAAGGTAGTGCGTGAGCACACATATCATCATGCACAATAAAAACAGAAAAAACTATTCATGAATTGAAACAAGAGTAAGAAGAAGCTGACAGCATGGTCTGGTACTAAAACATTCGACGACTGCTGCAAGTGTTGACGACGGAAACAACGCATGTTGTCTTAGAGAAGAAAGCTTCCAAGAATTCTAATCTCCCTATGTCCCCTCCTCATTGCATACCTAGGAACATAATGACAAATCCATGTATTGGGACTTAGACAGTGCTAATCTCCCTTTTTCCCCATATCTGTTTGCTGTGTTGTGGGGCATGGTTAGCCTATATATATTGAGTGGCCACTGTGTTGATGGATTGAATTGGATGGGAGTCTAGGACGGATGGGGAATGGTAATTATCATAGTATGGTGGAATCATGGTGGTCATAGATATCATCTGTAGCCAGTACAGATTTTGCTCAAGTAATCATACACATCTCACTCCAATCCGACTACAAATCTGTAGCAGGCTCCTGAATAATATTTGCTATAAATGATGGATTGTATCACTCATGTGAATAATCTCATCATGCTTCAGTCCACATTATGTTTATGTCTTGTCACCAACAACATCTCTGAATGTTTTAGATTCTCCTTAATATACTTGAATCAGATCATCTCCTTTGCAGGAGTAATAAAAGACTAAAATTTTATTGGAGCTTCAACTTGTAGACATAGAAGCAGTGGACTCATCCCTTGTAGCCGCAAAAATAAGGAGTCATTATTCCTCAAAGTTGGATGAGTTTTTACATAAAATTTGGATGTAAAAACTCATAAATCCAAAATAAATCCTATAGTAGAAGAGTCTGTGTTTGTGAGCTCAAGCTCATAGTCATGAAATGTATTAAGATCCCAAGCTCTGTAACAGAACATTTCAATTGCCAGGTATTTATAGTTTTATCTAAATCTGTAACAGAACATTTCAATTGCCAAGTATTTATATTATTCAAACCATAAATCTGTAATAGAACATTTCAATTTCCAGGTATTTATATTATTCAAACCATAAATCTCATTTTTCAATTGTCAGGTATATATATTTTTCAATATTCATAAGATGGGCGCATGAAACCATTTGGGTTTGATGGTCGATTAGAACATCAAACATAGGCACATAACATCAAAACGATTACAAGTATCTAGATCAACATGAATGACCAAGATAATAGGGTGTACCAGGAGGCGCTAGAGAGGCAGTGGTAGTGCGAGAGCACAAATGCTACTATAATTATTCACTTCCTCTTGCAGTTCGCCCAAGCATATTTAAAACGTAGTGTTTAGTAGAGAATAAAACGTAGCATGGATTCAGTGGTGCTCAAAGGAGAAAATATTCTATACGAGTCAATATTATAATTAAACTATATTTCTAATACTCAATGTACCAAATCGAATATGCCACATGTCACAATATGATCGTTCCACGTGTCACCCTGCGATACTAGATATCAACATTTAAACAACAAAATTTATAGATGTTTTTCTTCAAAGACTTTGTCGACAAGTGGAAATATTCTTAGAGAAAGCGCGACCGCTCTTTCTACAAGGTGTTATATTGTTACAATTCCCTCGTAAATGAAGGGTCCGCCAACCCTTCTTATTCCCTATATTCTTTTCATAATAGTTTGACACTGCAAGAAGGGTCGGTCGATCCTTCTTGTGTTCTCTATTATGGATATAGCTGAATTATTGGATAAATATTTTCACAATTAACTACGAAAAGAAGGGGCGGTTGATCCTTCTTGTCGAAAAAAGGAAGTCGGGAGAAACTTTTTTTATATGTTAACAACAAAATTTATAGACGTTTTGCTTTAAAGACTTTGTTGCTAAGTGGAAATATTCTCCGAGAAAGAGCGGCCGCTCTTTCTCCGCTCCTTCTCCAAGGTGTTCTATTGTTATAATTCCCTCCTAAATGAAGGGTCGGAGACCCTTATTATTCCCCATATTCTTTTCATAATAGTTCGACATTACAAGAAGGGTCGGTTGGTCCTTCTCATATTATCCATTATGGCTATATCTGAATTGATGGATAAAGGTATTGACAATTAACTAGGAAAAGAAGGAGCGACAGATCCTTCTTGTTGTAAAACGCAAGTAGGGACAAACCATTTTTATATGATATAACTTCCAAGGTGTTCTATTTTGACAATTCCCTCGTAATTGAAGGGTCGGCCAACCCTTCTTATTCCCCATATTATATTTATAATAGTTCGAAACTCCAAGAAGGGTCGGTCGACCCTTCTTATTACCAATATTCTTTTCAGAATATTTCGACACTGCAAGAAGGGTCGGTCGCTCCTTCTTGTGTTCTCCATTATGGATATAGCTGAATTGTTGGATAAAGGTTTTCACAGTTAAATACAAAAAGAATAGGTGGCCGATACTTCTTGTCGCAAAACAGAAGTCGGGACAAACTATTTTTATATGTTATAACTTCCAAGGTGTTCTATTTTATAATTCCCTCAAAATTGAAGGGTCCGCCGACCCTTCTTATTCCCAATATTATTTTCATAATAGTTTAACACTGCAAGAAGGGTTAGTCGATCCTTCTTGTCTTTTCCATTAAGGGGCGGCTGATCCTTCATGTCGGAAAAAGGAAATCGGGACGAACAACTTTTTTATGTTATAACTTAGCCGATTGACTTGTTATTCAAACAATGACTGAAATTTTAGACATTGATTTTTTCACAAAGGAAGGAAATTTACAAACTAACATAATTTACTGCAAATAACAATTAACAGAATGACAAAATTTACTGCAAATAAAAATTAACAGAGAAAGGAAGGAAATTTACAGACTGTCAGTACTGGAAATAACAATTAACAGAGAAATGAAGGAAATTTATAGACTGTCATTAATGAATAGTTTTGTCATTAGTTGTACAATTATATTCAGCACATTCCATGTATAATTTCAAAAAAAAGCAACACATTCATGCCTTCCCAAACACACCATAATGCTAATTAAAATTTAACAATGATCGACACGACGGTTCAACATGATCTTTGAAGTAGTCGAATGGAGGACCTAGTCGAAATATTCTTGCAAAGAATGGTAAGCTCTCCGGGCCAGATGTAGTTATTTGTTGATGAATAGTGCAAAAAATGTGGGATGGTGATAACAATTTTATTGTCTGTTAAGTCTGATACTACATCATCTGAGAAATCCATGTATTGGGACTTCGAGAGTGCTCAAAATGCCCATATATCATGGTGTATTGGGACTTCGAGAGTGCTCAAATCCTTCTACTTGGAGCATTTAGAAGAAGATGATAGCATGGTCTGGTACTAAAACAACATTCGAAGACTGCTGATAGGATTTCCCTCCCATCATATCCCTTCATGTCTACTTTTAACACTTGAATATTAGCAAGCGGATAGCCTAGACACAGTAGTATTGCATCTCTATCGAATACCTACATAGCAAACAAATAACTGTTTATCACGCTTCCGTAAAAGGAAACCATTTCCAACAAATGCAAAAATAATCATTTTATTGCAGCTAGGGTAGCGCGTGAGCACACATATCATCATGCACAATAAAAACCGAGAAACTATTCCTAAATTGCGAAGTGCACCATAACAGGGGATGGCCAGACAGTTGGTCTGGGAAGCCCGCTTACACAGGTTAGCTCCTAACACCGTAGTTAGTGGAAGCAAAGGAATGCAACCAACAAAATATACTTTGCAAATGATAAGCAAATACTTCAATTAGACGTGTGTATAATAATGACTACAAAAATTCTTTCTTATCGAGAAAAGCCTTTTGCAGATATGTAGTCATTCAAGGTTAGGAACTTGCTCCAATAAGTTGAGAAGAGGAAGAGGCTTCAAAATATGTATATCAAGATTGTTCAATGATTCCAAGCTACCTATTATCTCCACAAATATCGCTGCAGGAAAATGGTGCATTATAGTCAAATTTCAATTTGAACGAACTACCAGTCCAATTAAATTACTTCCACATTCCATTTTGAGGTCCGCAATTGCATGAGAAATCTCATGAAACAATACCCTGTTGAACATAACTTTCTTCATAGCTATAATATTTTGGCAGTTCACAGTTAACTTTCTTCATAGCTATAAGATTTTGGCAGTTCACAGTTAAAGCCTCTATTTCAGCATCCCATTACCTCAAGTTTTTGCAAAAGTGGGCAATGGGAAATAAAGAGAGCTAAAGAGTCATTGTCAAAGCTCGTAAAACAACACCCCATTGTATCTTACACCATTTTCATGAATTGAAACAAGGGTAAGAAGAAGCTGACAGAATGATCTGGAGGCACAGAGATTCGAAGATAGCCTGGACATGGTGGTATTGCATCTCTCTTGAGTACCTGCATAGCAAACAAATAACTGTTTATCACACTGCCGTAAAAAGAAACCATTTCCAACAAATGCAAAAATAATCATTTTATTGCATCCAGGGTAGCGCGTGAGCACACATATCATCATGCACAATAAAAATAGAGAAACTATTCATGAATTGAAACAAGAGTAAGAAGAAGCTAACAGCATGGTCTGGTACTAAAACAACATTCCACGACTGCTGCAAGTGTTGACGACCGCAACAACACATGTTGTCTTAGAGAAGAAAGCTTCCAAGACTGCTAATATCCTTATGTCCCCTCCTCGTTGCATACCCAGGAACATAATGAAAAATCCATGTATTGGGACTTAGATAGTGCTAATATCCCTAATATGTCCCCATATCAGTTTGCTGTGATATGGGGCATGGTTAGCCTATATATAGTGAGTGGCCACTATGTTGATGGATTGAATGGGATGGGAGTCTGGGATGGATGGGGAATGGTAATTATCACAGTATGGAGGAATCATGGTGGTCATAGATATTATCTGTAGCCATAACATATTTTGCTTGAGTAATCATACACGTATGCTGCCAGTGCATTAAATGGCCTATAGAAGGCTAAACAATATTCGCTGTAAATGATGGATTGTATCACTCGTGTGAATAATCTCATCATGCTTCAGTCCACATTATGTTTCTGTCTTGTCACTAACAAATTCTTGGATGGGGAATCATAATTATCATAGTATGGCGGTCATAGATATCATCTGTAGCGTCTACAGATTTTGCTGGAGTAATCGTACACTTATCGCTCCAATCGATTCCTTAAAAATCCAACTGCCAACAAGCCTGCTGCCAGCGCATTAAATGGCCTACATCAAGATGAATAATGTTTGCCGTAAGTTTCAGCCTATGTGAATCAAGTATACCATATATTAAATTGTACAATTACTTCCATGATTGTTTTTAAGAAACAAAATTGTTTATGTGAATCAAGTATACCATATATTAACTCCGGATGCGGGCGTTTTTTGTATGATCTCGGTTAGACTTTTTGTTGGTCTTGGCCATGCCGTTGGAGGCAGTTCTTTTGTATAACCCACAAGTTGTTCGGTAATACTCTTGCTAGTTCTAGTTTTTTCTCTTGCTAGCTCTCCTCCCGACTCGGTAGAAATGAGAAGTATAACTTGTAGTTTGTGGAGAAATGAGAAGTAGTTAGAGATGAAGATGGTGTAAGGAATTTATGGTCGAGTTGCTAAGTAGAAGTTCCTTAACGAAGTTTAAAACTGATACACTCCAAATCAGGTAAATAATAGTAACCTCGCTATACTCAATGTGCCAAATCAAATAAAAAATAGTAACCTCGCTATACTCAATGTGCCAAATCAAATAAAAAATAGTAACCTCACTATACTCAATGTGCCAGATCAAATATGCCACATGTCACAATATGATCATTCCACGTGTCACCCTAGGATACTAGATATCAACATTTTAACAACAAAATTTATAGACATTTTTCTTTAAAAACTTTGCTGGCAAGTTGAAATATTCTGAGAGAAAGAGAGACCGCTCTCTCTTTCTCCAAGGTGTTCTATTGTTAAAATTCCCTCCTAAATGATGGGTCGGCCAACCCTTCTTATTACCAATATTATTTTCATAATAGTTCGAGACTGCAAAGAAGTGTCGGTCGATCCTTCTTGTATTATCCATTATGGCTATAGCTGAATTGATGGATAAAGGTTTTAACAATTAACTACGAAAAGAAGGGGTGGTAGATCCTTCTTGTCGTAAAACGGAAGTCGAAACAAAACATTTTTATATGATATAACTTCCAAGGTGTTCTATTTTTACAATTCCCTCATAATTGAAGGGTTTGCCGACCCTTCTTATTCACCGTATTATTTTCATAATAGTTTGAAACTACAATAAGGGTTGGTCGACCCTTCTTAATGCCAATAGTATTTTCATAATATTTCGACACTGCAAGAAGCTTCGGTCGATCCTTCTTGTGTTCTCGATTATGGATAGAGCTGAATTGTTGGATAAAGGTTTTCACAGTTAGCTACGAAAAGAAGGGGCGGCCGATCTTTCTTGTCAGAAAAACGGGAGTCGGGAGAAACCATTTTTATATTTTCACACTTCCAAGGTGTTCTATTTTTAAAATTGCCTCGTAATTGAAAAGTTGGCCAACCCTTCGTATTCCCAATTTTATTTTTATAATAGTTCGACACTACAAGAAGGGTCGGTCGACCCTTCTTGTGTTCTCCAATATGAATATATCTGAATTGCTGGATAAATGTTTTCACAATTAACTACGAAAAGAAGGGGTGGCCGATCCTTCTTGTCAGAAAAACAAAAGTCTGGACAAACCATTTTTATATGTTATAACTTAGCCGATTGGCCGGCTATTCAAACAATGAGTGAATATTTTAGACATTGGACTTTTCACCTTAAAATTTTGAACATTTAAAAATGAAAATTGCAATTTTCAAATAAAAAATTGTCTTATTTTATTTGAAATTCACACTTTTCAAATCAAAAATTGTATTTTTTAATTTTAAATTCACACTTTTCAAATGAAAATTTTCATTTTTTGATTTGAAATTTACACTTTTGAAATCAAAATTTGCATTTTTTTTATTTGAAATTCACACTTTTCAAATCAAAATTTGTATTTTTTGATTTGAAATTCACACTTTTCAAATCAAAATTTGCATTTTTTGATTTGAAATTCACACTTTTTGAATTGTAATCCATAGTTTTATAACAAAAAAATGCAATTTTAAAGTTCATAAGTAGAAAAAAAACACACTATTCGAATAGAAAAATGCACTTTTCAAAGCCAATATTGCCACTTTCAGAACCTATTTTTGCACTTTAGAAAGGTTGATATTGACACTTTGAAGAAGTAAATTCACTCTCTTAGTCCAAAAATTGCCTAATATGTCCAAATTTAATGAAATTGGCGTTAGTATACCAAAATAAATCATATGCATTGGGGATTATGCCCAATATATAACATCAATATAAAGAACAAAATTCAGGATATTACATCCCTCCCCGCTTAGAACAACATCGTCCCGGTGTTCTAGGGACTAGAAATGAAGTCATGAAACAAGGTAGGGTAAGCCTTCTTCATGGTGGTTTCATTTTCCCAAGTAGCCTCATCTAGTCTAAAGTGCCTCCATTGCACTTTCAATTGAATGATGGTTCATCTCCTAAGCTGCACCTCCCTCTTGTCCAGAATGTGGAGGGGCTCGGGCATGAATTCCCCCTCGGGTTCTACTTGTAATAAGGACCAATCAATCACATGCTTAGTCTCATAGACATATTTCTTTAATAGAGATGCATGAAAAACATTATGTACTTTTATATGAGTTGGTAAAGCTAACTCATATGCTACTGGCCCTTTCTTGGCCAGTATCTCAAAGGGTCCACAAAATCTGCGGCTAACTTTTTGCATCGATCGAAGCTCAAAGAGCTTTTCTTTTCCTTCACTTTTAAGAAGACATGTTCACCGACTTGGTAATACTTGTCCTTAATTTTCCTATCCGCATAACTCTTATGGCAGTCTTGTGCCTCTTTTAAGTTTTGTTGTACTTTGGTAACTAGCTGCTCCAAGTCCTTTAGTAAATCCGGACCCAGCATCAATCTATCTACCGGGATATCCCAAGTCACTGGTGTCCTACATTTTATGCCATAGAGTACCTTTAAGGGCCTCATCTTGGCAGAGGTCTGGTACCCGTTGTTGTATGAAAACTCTGCGAGGTGTAGATAATCCTCCCATTTCGTGGGATTGTTCATAACATACATCCTAACCATATCCTCAAGGATCTGGTTGACTCATTCCGTCTATCCACCAGTCTGCAGGTGATAAGCGGTACTGAAGTTTAACTATGTCTATAGTCCAGAGAACAAGGACCTACAGAAGTTACTAGTGAAATTCATGTCTCTTTCTGAAATGATTTCCTTGGGTATCCCATGTAATCGAAAAATCTCTTTTAGGAAGATATTCACAATGTGGACAACTTTGTAAGTAGACTTCACTGGTATAAAATGTGTCGCTTTAGATAACTTGTGTACTACTACAAATATGGAGTCATTCTATCTCTTACTCTTGGGTAAACTTGTGATGAAATCCATACTGATGACCTCCCACATCCACTCTGGGATGGGTAGCGGCTGTAGCAGTCCAGAAGGGTGCTGGTGTTCTTCCTTGACCAATTGGAATTCCCGGCACTTGGCGATGAATAGTGATATGTTGGCTTTCAATTTAGGCCAAAAGAAGAGTTTCTTTACCGCTGATGTCATCTTTTGATACCCCAGATTCCCTAAGTAGGGTTTCTGATGGAACTCTATGAGAATGTTAGGTCTAATGTTTCAGCTCTCCAGAAAACAAAGTCTTTCCTTTGACCATAGAAGTCCTGACTCGTCTATGTTATATTCCTTTTGTTGTTGGAATAACCTATCCTCTTGAATCTTTTCAAGGATCTCGGCATAGAATCGGTTATTCCTACATGTCATTCTAATCTGGTTGTGCAAGTCTGAGTTGGTTTGACTTACTGTCACCTCATATAACATATGAGCTCTTCAACTTAAAGCATCAATGATCTTGTTCTCCTTTCCCTTTGTGTGTTTTAGCTCAAAGTGGTACTTGCTAAGGAAGGATAACCACCTGGCTTGCCTAACATTTAGGTCACGTTGTTCAAACAAGTACTTCAAACTCATGTTATCCATCTTCAACAGGAACTTCTTTCCCATAAGGTAATGCCTCCACATCTTTAAGGCATGGATGATGGCGGCTAGTTCAAGATCGTGCGTGGGGTAGTTCTGTTTGTGCTCCTTCAACTTTCTTGACTCATAGCAGATGACGAATTCATTCTGCATAAGGACTCCATCGAGTCCTTTTTTGCTTGCATTTGTGCAAACAACGAAGTCCCCATCGGGATCAGCAATCCGTAAAATAGGCACACTTGTCAAAAGTTATTTTAGTTTCTGGAAGCTTTTTTCACACTTGGTTGTCCATAGGAATTTGGTTGCCTTTTTCTGCAAGGCAGTCATAGGAAAATCAATCAGTGAGAAGTTCTCAATGAACTTCTGGTAGTATCTAGCTAAACCTAAGAATGATCTTATGTCGGTCACACAAGTAGGTGTAGGCCATTCCTCTATGGCTCTAATATTTTCGGGGTCGACGGCTATCCCCTTCTCAGAAATGATGTGACCTAGGTACTCTATCTGTGGTTTGTAGAAATCACACTTGCTAAAATTAGCGTAAAGTTGGTGTTATCATAATACTCGTAACACTATTCGGAGATGTTATTCGTGTTCTTCCTCACTTTTGGAGTAGATCAAAATGTCATCAATGAAGACTAGAATGAACTTGTCTAGGTATTGACTAAAGATGTTCTTCATCATGCACATAAAATTCACGGGTGCATTCGTCAATCAGAAAGGCATTACCACAAACTCGTAACGACCATATCAGGTTCGAAAGGATGCCTTACTAATGTCTTCTTCATAGATTCTTACTTGGTTATATCCATATCATAGGTTCATCTTTGAGAATATCTTCACTCCTCTGACTTGATCAAACAAGTCATCAATTCTAGGGAGTGGGTAACGATTCTTGATGGTCAACTTGTTGAGTTGAGGATAATCGATGCACATTCGCATCATCTCGTCTTTCTTCTTGACAAAGAGTATCGGTGCTCCCCAATGAGACACACTCGGTCGGATGTATCCTTTATCGATTAACTCTTGTAACTGAAGTTTGAGATCCACCAATTCTGGTGGGATCATGCGGTAAGGGGATTTAGAAACTGGTACTGACCCAGGTGTTAGTTCTATAGAGAAGTCTAGGTCTCGTTTGGGTGGTAGCCCCGGTATTTCCTCGGGAAATACATCCTTGAACTCTAACAGGACCGGGAAGTCCTCAATATTTTGTTCCCTATCGGCTTCTACGGTTTGGATGTTAACTGCAAAGAGTTTACAACCTTTCCTTACGCATTTCTTTTCCTGTAAGGAAGATATTTTCCTAACGGAAACCTTCTTAGGTATGCCTTGAATCTTTCTTTGATTCCCTTGGCTATCTGTGCATAATATTGACTTGTTAAAGCAGTCAAGCAGGGCATGATGTTGCTCCAACAAGTCCATGCCAATAAGTACGTCATAAGGACCTAGTGGTAAGAATATTTAAATCTACCTTTGTTGGGAACCCATTTAAATATACCTCGCAAACCTTAACTAGTTCAAAGACTTTCCATTTGGTACCAGTGGCTAGTTGTACCAGCCATGGTTTCTCATGACTCTCTCGGTTTAACTTACAAGTATTGACTATCTTAGCGGAGACATAGCTTCGGCATGCGCCGGGATCGATTAAAACTGAAATAGCTATGTTTGAAACCTTACCCTCAATCTCGACCATAGTGGCCTGGTGATCTGCTTGTCGACCATCGAGTGCGGCATAAATTCTTTGTGTTCTTTCCATGTCCCCTACTGTTGGGTTTTCTTGTAGGTTGTGTAAAACTCCGTCCGTTTTGTTGGGACAATCTCTGAAATAGTGGGGTCCATGGAATTTCCAACAAGTGATGGTTGGTGGGGCAGCTTTTGCTCCTTTGTTAAAAGCTGGTCTATTGGCATGCGGTGCGGGTACATTTGGCCATGCATCAGGTCGGTTGAATCCTCTGTTGGGAGGGAAACTATTGTTTTGTTTCCAGTAAGGTGGTGGTCTAAAACCTGGTCTTCGGTTGTCTAGGAAAGTTTTGAATCTATCTCTGTTCCGGTTTATGTTGTCATTCCTTGGTTTTCCATGTTCATAACAGAGTCTAGCCTTGTGTAAAGTCACGTCTAAATTTTTAGGCATGTGAAACTCAATCTTCTCTCGAACATTGGGAGGTAGGCATCCTAAGAATTGTTGTTTCTTGACTTTTTCTTCCTTTATGTATAATGTAGTAGATCCAGAAATTAGTTGATGAAGGCTTCCATAGTTAGGGAGACCATTTTCAGTTCATGAAAATCTTTGATATTTTTGTCAAAGAATCTTTCAAATATGTATTTGTCTTGAAACAATTTGTTGAAAGCACTCCATTTGATATCTCTCACTCCGTGCCCTTTTCTATGTTTCAAGTCTCTTCACCACCTGGCTTCTTTACCATTTAAGTTGTAAATGGCCAGCCGTGCTTTCATCTTGTTGGAATAATTGTGGAATTTAAAATATTTTTTCATTCCTAACAGCCACTCCTCAACTTTCTCCCTCGTATTTATCTCTCCATCATAAGTTGGGGATTTAATTTTTCGGAACTCTCCTTGTAGACTGTCATCATTTTTCCTTCTTTTCTTGCAAGGGGAAGGTGACCCATCATCATTGGAAGAGCTCTTACAGTCCTCTTCCATAAATTCAGGTATGTGTCCTTCATACTCATCCTCTTTAGGACTGATAGATCTTTTTGTGTGACAGTTGTTGTCTTTGGATATGTTTACTGAATATGTGGACTGTCCATGGGGTTTTGCCCCTGTTAAGCTATGAAGCAGAGCTTCATTTATAGCTTGTTGTTCCTGTCTTTCCTGCATATTAGCATCTCTGAAGCTCTATAATTATGCTTGTAGGCTTTTGATTCACTTCATTAGATCTAAGTTCAATTCCACCACGATATCTTGTTCTCGTGGTGGGGAATTCAAGTTTCCATGTATACTGTTGTCTTTTTCTGTATTCATAACTCAGGTTGTATTTGTACCTGCAATGTTTCATCAGTTTGTAAGAAAAAAATCTTGTTAGTTATATATATATATATAAAGAACTTCATAAGTACATTTTTCAAAGTATATGTATCTGCAGCAGATGTTTTATGTAATGAGCCCAATAGGTCTCTTAGTGTTGTAGCTGGGCTCTGACACCACTTGTAATGCCCCTAAAACTATAAAAAAAATCTACATGCGATGATTATGTCATTTATACAATAGCTTCTATTTTGAGAAAGATTAATTGCGAGCGTTGGTTAAATAATGTAACTAGTTTTCTTTCATAGGCCATCCTATCATTTTACTAGAATGTTTATCAGATTATTCATGGTGTATGTGAAGTTTTTGTAGCCTTATAATGATGTTTTGCTTCCTGTGTCATGGATTTATTTCACAAGATTATTTTAGCTTCCTAAAGCTTATGCTTGATTTTGGTGACTTTATAAGTATTAGTCTGAATTATTTAAATGCTAAGGATCTCTTCCTGTTATTGTAATGAGATGAACTCTAATGTTTTGAATTCATCATGTTGCTAGTTAGAAAATGGATTTTATGTAGCAAGTGAATACTGGAAGTGTATGTCTTATGAATGATGATACTGGCAGGATTTTCGAGAGGCAAGAGGTGGGTGATGAAAATACCATGGGCTTACTTAGCAAATTTTGCTAAAGCATAAACTAAAAACTTGTTTTGCAGGTGATTAAGTCTTTAAGGGATCCTAACCAACTTTATTAAGTTTGCAACCTAGACTATTTACAAAGCAATAAAAACTATACTATTGTTAGTGTAAAGAAATAAAAGTTTTTGGTAAGGGGTGCACTCCAAAAACTATAGGGAAGGGTAACGTATTTCAATGCTAGTGGGAGTAGCTCAGCATTTAAAAGGGATCCATGTGACTTCACATGGTTATTCGCCAGTTGGAGGAGTGTAAAACCCTTGGCCCTAAAGACCAGTTTAGTCCTTTCGTGTCTTTTTGAGTTTGGCAGGTAGCCTTACGCTGCTCTCAGGTTAAGAGGAGCTCTACGCTTGACCTGAGCTACGCTCATGGTTAGCGTATTCACTGGAACACCTGCGAAGACGTAGAGGTTGTCTCAGTCAGGTGGCAAGGTAAGAAATGGATCCAGGAAGAATGTTTCAAGCTATGTTGATGTATATGTAACTTCGTAATGTATTTCACATATATGTATATTGTATTCCTATAGAGATGGTATTATTCCTCTATAATGAAGTGTCATCATTTATATTGTAAGTGTCGTAACTTATACTTGATGGGTTATTAGACCACCTTGTTTGGGGTCGGCCCTGTATAAGTCATGTGGGTCAAAGGGTTATTAGACCACCCTATTGGGGGTCGGCCATGTGGGTCAAAGGGTTATTAGACCACCCTATTGGGGGTCGGCCCACTCAGCATTATGTTATGTGGTAAAGTTCAAGCCTACATGAGTTAGGTAAAAAGGCAAGTCAAGTCAAGTATAAATAGAGTGCGGGAGGCACTCTATTTACTCACTCACTTCTCACACATGCACTCAAGGAGGAGTGGCGCACTTATGGAGGAGGAGGATCTGCTGCTAGGTTATGTCTATCTCTCATGGTTGGTTGTATCATTGCTCTATCTATCTCTGAGGAAGTTATTGGGGTTTTTCACCTTTATGGTTTTCCCCAAGTAAATCTTTGTGTCTCTTGTGTGCTTTCATTATTGTCTCCATGATTGATATGCTGTAGATATGCTGTACATGTTGTTCTCTCAGTTAAGATCCTAGATCAGATTGAAGTAAATTCAGAAAATTTAACACAATGCTAGTGGGAGTAGCTCAGCATTTAAAAGGGATCCATGTGACTTCACATGGTTATTCGCCAGTTGGAGGAGTGTAAAACCCTTGGCCCTAAAGACCAGTTTAGTCCTTTCGTGTCTTTTTGAGTTTGGCAGGTAGCCTTACGCTGCTCTCAGGTTAAGAGGAGCTCTACGCTTGACCTGAGCTACGCTCATGGTTAGCGTATTCACTGGAACACCTGCGAAGACGTAGAGGTTGTCTCAGTCAGGTGGCAAGGTAAGAAATGGATCCAGGAAGAATGTTTCAAGCTATGTTTTGAGTTTTCTTTTTTTTGTTTAGTGAAAATGATAAGTGCTTATTTCCTTTTGGCTTTTGTTGGTAGGGACTCGAAGTATGGAGTAGCTTTGCATTTTGGATGACGACGTAGTCAGAGGATTGGGAAAATGAGTTATCCTGGTAATCCCAGGACTTTCGTGGCTCATCTTCTTCTTGTCAAGCAAGGGGTATATGCTTAAATGTTTTAGTCTTAAGGGGTTTAACCTTGGAGGAAAGTTTGCCTGTCAACCTTCAATGTTGGGCGAAGCCCGATCACTCTCTGTGTTTGGGGTTGCGTAGATAATGTTGACAGTGGGTTTTTAAGTTGGATCCACTCAGCCTATGGGCAGGCTGGACTTTTGGAATTTGTTTGTAATTTATTTAAATGGTGAAGGAAATACCATTGTAAAAATATTTGAAAGGATAAACCCTTGTGTGGTTTTTCTTAGTATTGTAAGATGCGTTTCTTCTTTCTGGGTTTGAATGAGAATGGAACTCGAATGCTTTATATCCTAACAGGCTCTTAGTCTTGGCGTTGGGGTTTTATAAAATGTTTGGTATCAGGAAATGTAATCATCATTTGAGTATGTCTATTATGTGTTATGCTTTCTGGTTTAATAAAGGAAATGGGGTTTAGACAGAAATGTAACATTTCGTAAATCTGTCTGGAATGATTCCTATTTTAAATTGAATGTTTGATTTAATTAGAGAGTTAATGGTCCTAAGATTTTATAGTTTAAGCACTCGATTAAAGAGAGTGATGGCTCTGTAGTTTTATGTGGTTGCTTTGATGAGAGCGATAGCTCTGTGGATGCGTTTTAGTTTTGGGGTTCTCTGTATGGATATAAAACGTAATCCTGTAATAATAGTGAGGGCATAGAATGCCTCTATAATTATTTGATTTAAAAAAGAATGGGAAGAATGTTGTGGCTAGAGGTGAAGTGAAAATATTCTTTTAAATGGATGATATGAATTACTGAAAGAACTTTTATGGGAAATCCCTATCTCTGTGTATTTGTTTCTCTTTTTAAATGTTAGAATGTCTTTGTGTGGAATATTCCCATTTATAAATTTTTTTGCGTTGAAATAATTATTCTGAGCAAATGGGTCTATGAGAAATCTAGTTTAAGCGTTTTGGTTTAAAGATTCTAATAGAGAGCTGGGTCCAACAATTTAGTTTCCATGTTGTAGAGTGTGAATTTTTCCCAAGCGTTGACTCGGTTGTAAGATCTGGGAAAATGATTTCCTAAAAAGAATATTGTAATGGTTTTATCTTGTTCTTAAATAAGGCATGGAATCAGTAAGATGAGTTATTTTTAATGTTTAGTTTTGCTTCTGGTCGCACTAGTTTGGGACTCATTTTTATTTGATAAATTTTAGTGTTGAGTTTTTAAAGTACTTTGGCCACAGGATCGTGGATCTTGAATTTCTGTGGGTAATTGCGTTCTAGTTTTTAGCTATGTATTTAATTGAATATTTTTAAAATGAAACCTCTAGGTTAAGAATAATTTTAATGAACATGATTCACATGGGTGAAAACGATAAAAGCATTATAGGTTTATGTTTTGGGAATTGTTTCTATTTTTAATGCTGTAAATTATTTATGTGGGGATCTAGCACAAGCAGGTATTGCTATGCTAGATCTCTAAAGTTTCAGTAAGGGTTTAATAAAATGAAAAGTTTTGTTAAACAACATTTAATGGTTTAAACTAACTCTAAGATAAACCCCAGGAGCCCATGCCTTTGGCCCTTGCTCGCAATATATAATGTGACTGGGTTTACTATGAAAAGGAATGGAAAGAATTAATTCCTATATTTGTAGCCTATAATAAATTTGAAAACATGAGAATAATCCATACCTGGACTCTGCAGCTTGAACCTCCTTTTGATAAAGACCTACACACTTTCAAACATTGATTATTGAAAAAAAATATATTATGTTCTAGCTGACCTGTAGAATGATTTTACCGAATGACTTTGGGACTACCACGTTCCTCCCAACCATGATCCGGAACCGTTCCTGGTTCTGATTGGATCCCCACGAGTTGGCTCCAACATGCAAGAAGAAAACTAGAGAACCTAGGGCAAACTGTGGTCTATACTTCAATCTTGGAATAATTATCTCTTTTAGACCTGTGGAACAATTTTCTCTCTTCTTACCATAAAGGAATGATAAAAAGATAGATACCCCCCTCTATGAGAATTGTCGTAGTTTTATAGGTAAAATTTCCAAAATAGCAGTTGGAAATATTAATTTCTTTAATATTAACTTAAGTTGATTTTTCAGTTTCAATTAATATATATATAATTTGAAAAGTTTATTTAATTCTAGCTTTAGTTTATTTAGGATTTATTAATTGTTCCTTTATAAATAATAACTTTATTTCTTAATTAATATTTTTACTTTATAAATAATATCTTTACTTTATAAATACTATTTATTTATAAATAATCTCTTTACTTTATAAATGATATTCATTTATAAATAACATCTTTACCTATACTAGATATCTTTCATATTCATACATATACTTTATGTATACCACTTGCACATGAGTGGGCTCTTTATACTTACTCACATTTGATTAATTCAAATAGGTATAGGGTATTATAACTTTGATGTTTTCTTTAAAGAAAAGGTGTTGGGCCTGGCCCAAGTGGGGCAATTTTGAGCAAAAAGAAGTTTTGGAACTACAGAGTTGAGCACAGTTCAGCTGAAACATTTTTGTATATGTTTTTGAGATGCTGCGAAGTTGTGCGCATCGCAGCGTCGGAAGAGCTATGAAGTACAGCGCTGCAAGGAGACAGTGCTACGAAGTGTCAAGTCTACGGAGATCCAGCAAGGCAGAGTGTTGGATAGAAAATGGCACGTGTTCCAGTTAGACCGTCAGTGGTCTATTTTTGGTAAAGATGCTCCAGGAGTGCCAAGCGATGGGCAGGAGCAAATCTGGAAGAAAGCAATTGGTCAGACACGCGGAAGATACCACTACTTGAACCAGTCGCACGAGACCATTAGAGGAAGAACGGCTCCGTGAAAGCAACCTGTTGGCACGCCTGCAACAGGAAGGCCGATAGCGATGTGAAGCATGTGTGGAAGACCGCCACGATGGAATATTCACTACCAGGAGCCAGCAGTCTGGTTTTGGGGAAACCGTGAGAGTTTTGTAAACCTAAGGGTTTTTTCCTATAGATTGTAAAGACATGACCTACGGGCATGATCTATAAATAAGGCATTTTCGTATGGGAAAGGGTTAACTCTTCATTTTGGTTAAGCTTGAATATTGTTGCATCTTTTAAAGCTTAGTATTATTGTAAAGGCTCTGCAGCTGTGTGTGCAGAGACCTATCTGAGAGAGAAGAGAGTCTGCAACTGAGTGCGCAGACTAAGAACTGTTGTACCCTTCCCAAAAGACTAATTTAGCAACAGTTCTTGTGGACATAGCCTTCATCGGGGGGGGGGGGGGAGGGGTGAACCACGTTAAATATTGTGTAGTGTGATTGTTGTATTTTTTGAGATTGTTCATTTGCTTAGTATGGATGTTTAATACCGCAGTTATCTGTTATATGATTTATTTTATATGTATTCTCCGTAGGAATGATGGGAGTAATATGTTAAGTAATACATGTGTGGATGAATGTTAAGTATTCAGCACATCTAAGTCTTTGAATGCATGAATCTATTGGATAGTCACATAGTTGAACACTGGATTTGAGCGTAGCATTGGAGCGCACAGTATTGTGTGTTTCATTAATTTACATACACCATAAAGATAATAACCTAAGTGTTGTTGAATGGATAAAGATTGTTAAGTAAGATTGATTAGAGTTGATCAAGTGTTGAAGTAGATGCGCGGTCTAGCTGATGCACTGACCCATTGTGAGTGCTGTGAGGTAAGCTGTTGATAGATTATCATCGTGACGCTGGAATTATCCCATACCCCGCAGTATTTGGATGTGTTGGTTGTGCAGTTACCTTAGCTGGCCAAAGTATCCAAGGCGAAGTAGAGACTTCACGCGATTTTCTGCCCGCAGCAAGAGTCCTTTACCACGCTTCCCATCAGTTCCTTTTACACTCGCATCACCAGGTTGTGGAAACATGATTTTGCAACCACCCCCTCAGCTTCACCTCGGGTGAGACTTCAGGTTGCTCGTAGTCTGTTGCCGAAAGGGCCGGTGAATAGGGGTTTTGTTGGTTCCTTGAACCGCGAAGTACATCTACATTGGAAACCTCTAGCTTAGTTATATACACCAATAAATGGTTCTGTTGTCGTGCTAAGACTCAATGATGCGATAGTGTATTTGGAAAGTAATGTGTGATGAAGAATATCAGTTCCCATTGGGTTTAGATAATTGGCATCCCGAGAAGAAAGAGATTTGGTACTAGTGTGATAAAATCAAAAGATATTTTGTAAAGAAAGAGAACATACACCCACATCTCTCTGATGTAGAGTGGTTGAACAGGTATTTGTGGAAAGATATTCACGAGATATTCTGGGATTCGTTTGGAAAATAGCTGCACGAGTGGATATCACGACTCACAGAGAAGAAAACCTATTTTCAAGGGGGAGTACCTACAGAGTGGACTCCAGAGCTCACTGCGCAACTCAAAGCAATAGATAGCCCATTGTCGTGAGCAGTCAACTTCTAGGTTGATAGCATACTTGAATGATTTGTAACAGAATTTGCTATAGACACACTGAAATCCTACAGCCAAGCTGAAGCATACTTTTTCGAAGGATTTTGAGGTAAGTATTGTTAGGATATTCCTATACTCCATCCTAGTCCTACCAACATTTTCATTATTTTCATTTTTCAGTTTTGCATGCATTTTGCATGCATGCAACATGCATTCTACATGCATGCATCCTAGTCATCAGTCCCAGCACCTAGCCCTCAGTTAGCTAGCCCCGAGAGCTTCTCACTAATCAGTTTTAGCCCTCCTAGTTCTTAGTGCACCCTGCATGCAGTTACATGCATCTCATGCGCCCTCTCTCACCTACCATTCAGTTGTACTTTAGTTCTTTCCTTGATTTAAGGCTAGACTAACTCTCAACTGATTGTATCACTCCGATCGACCTCCAGTGAGACTAGACTTCCCATTTTGACTCCAATTAGCTCCTCATGTGCCCTCCACTGAGCCTCCTTCATTCAGTTAGTGCCTCCATGTGCCAGTTACACCTACCACACTTAGTTACACTCAGTTTGACTGATGATTGATAGTTACTTGTGCATTGATGAATCCACTGATGATGATGAAGACTTCTAGTTGTGCTTTGATGACACTCTAGTGATCTTTTGAACTCTCCATGAAGGCTAATTCGAATTGCCACCTTGGCATTCGAATCCTCATGCATTGTATTATTTATTTGTCCATTTGTGATTAATGAATTAGTGTGTGTGAAGTTATTTTGCTTCTATCAGAGTTCTACTATATTATTATTCTATTGCTCATTTAAACTACATTAACCACTCTTCTTCTATCTTCCTGCTTAATCATAATCTTTCTTGTGAGGTATACATTAGCTCTTAGATCTGTTGTGAGGATTTTCACATGGTATCATAGCATGTTGAGAGTTTTGTCTATCTTCATTCCTGAGAGTTTTTTGCAGGTTATTATCAAGATTTCGAGTGCAACAATTGTAGCAGTTTCTGCACTTTTGCAGCAGTAGTAGTTGCAGACATTTTCTAATGTTTTTGTAGGTGTTCTACAGCTTCCATGAATTAAGAAGAAATCCCTCCTCTTTCTCCATTCGACTATGATGAGTGGAAACCAAAAATGATAGCATATTTGAAGAGCCATGATCTCTTTGATTATTGTTTTGAAAGAGAGTTTGAATCCTCTAAATAAGAGAATGATTGGTTAAATGAAGGTGAAAGAGCCATTGCAGCCATGCTGTATGTTATCTTTCGATGCATGGTAATCCACTCCCTTGATGTTGAATCTCCAAAAGAGCTATGGGCCAATCTGGATGAAAGATTTGGAAAACAAAATGAAGGGATTGGTCCAAACCCTTTCTAGAGCAAGCCCAGTGATGCATTCGCCCTCCTTGATGATCTCATTGATCATGAATCAGTATCGAACATATCTCATATTGAATTTTTCCACAAAGAAGAAGAACTTGTAGATTCTACACACATGCTCCAAATTTCTTCTATTTTGAATTTTGTGCCAGGTCACACTCTAGAAATTGCAGAGGTTCCTAAATCCTCTCTTGCACCAGATTCTATTGGTTTGCATCATGATGTCATGAATGTTTCAGAGGTCAAATCAGCCATTGGAGGTATTGCATTCGCTCTCCTTGATCAATCACCTCTTATTTACTACTGTAAGATCATTATTTCATGCCCTCATAAGGTTATTGAAGATGAAGGCCATTGAAATTCGCTTGGGATAATTTCTCATGCATTTACTGGTTTAGATCTCAGCTCAAATGGTTCAAAGGAGATCTTAAGCAACCATGATTCAAGTCTTGAATCTGATTTGGATTCCAAGCAATCACTAACATTTGATGGTTCTTTTGAGCATAATATCACCTATGATGGTTCAAAGGAGAAGACAAAAGACTATCTGCACAGATTTGATCCTACCTCAGCTGATTCGAATCACAGGTTCAAGGATCATACTCATACTTTTGGATTTGTTCTCATCACATTCGATTTGAAGAGCAAGTACAAGCACATGCTTTTTGAGCATGAACCACTTCTTCCCAAGAAGAAGATAACTCCAGAAATATGACCAAGCATCACACATGCTTGAGTTTGGTGCACTTATTTTTGTGTTTGCCTTACAGTCTATTTTGAAGGGGGGTATTTTTCCCATGATGTTTTCCCCATTTCCTCGGTTTATTAACTGTTATTATTATTCATTGTATTGGGTGACCTTTGGTCCTAGTTACCAAGGCCTAGGATGGATTAAGGGGGTTGTTAGGATATTCCTATACTCCATCCTAGTCCTACCAGCATTTTCATTATTTGCATTTTCAGTCTTGCATGCATGCATGCAATTGCTTGCATCCCAGTCATCAGTCCCAGCACCTATCCCTTAGTTAGCTAGCCCCGAGAGCTTCTCACTGATCAGTTTCATCCCTCCTAGTTCTTATTGTGCCTTGCATGCAGCTACATGCATCTCATGCACCCTCTCTCACCTACCATTCAGTTGTACTTCAGTTCTTTCCTTGATTTAAGCCTAGACTGAATCTCAACTAACTTTATCACTTCGATAGACCTCCAGTGAGACTAGACTGCCCATTCTAACTCCAGTTAGCTCCTCATGCATCCTCCACTGAGCCTCCTTCATTCAGTTAGTGCCTCCATGTGCCAGTTACACCTACCACACTCATTTAGACTCAGCTTGACTAATGATTGACAATTACTTGTGCATTGATGACTCCACTGATGATGATGAAGACTTCTAGTTGTGCTTTGATGACACTCTAGTGATCTTTTGATCTCTCCATGAAGGCTAATTCGAATTGCCACCTTCGCATTCGAATGCTCGTGTATTGTATTATTTATTTGTCCATTTGTGATTAATGAATTAATGTGTGTGAAGTTATTTTGCTTCTATCCGAGTTCTACTGTATTATTATTCTGTTGCTCATTTACATTGCATTGAACACTCTTCTTCTATCTTCCTGCTTAATCATAATCTTTCTTGTGAGGTATACATCAGCTCTTAGATCTACTGTGAGGATTTTCAGATGGTATCAGAGCATGATGAGAGTTTTGTCTATCTCCATTCCTGAGAGTTTTTTGCAGGTTATTATCAAGATTTCGAGTGCAGTAGTTGTAGCAGTTTCTGCACTTTTGCAGTAGTAGCAGTTGCATACATTTTCTATTGTTTTTGCAGGTCTTTTATAGCTTCCATGAATTTATAATAAATCCCTCCTCTTTCTCCATTCGACTATGATGAATGGAAACCAAAAATGATAGCATATTTGAAGAGCCATTATCTCTTTGATTATTGTTTTGAAAGAGAGTTCAAATCCTCTAAAGAAGAGAATGACTGGCTAAATGAAGGTGAAAGAGCCATTGCAGCCATGTTGTATGCTCTGTCTCGATGCATGGTAATCCACTCCCTTGATGTTGAATCTCCAAAAGAGCTATGGGCCCATCTCGATGAAAGATTTGGCAAACAAAATGAAGGGATTGGTCCAAACCCTTTCGAGAGCAAGCGCAGTGATGCATTTTCCCTCCTTGATGATCTCATTGATCATGAATCATTATCAAACATATCTCATATTGAAGTTGTCCACAAAGAAGAAGAACTTGCAGATTCTACACTCATGCTCCAAATTTCTTCTATTTCGAATTCTGTGCCAGCTCACACTCTAGAAATTGTAGGGGCTCTTAAATTCTCTCTTGCACCAAAGTCTATTGGTTTTCATCATGATCTCATGAATGTTTCGGAGTTTCAATCAGCCATTGGAGGTAATGCATTCACTCTCCTTGATCAATCACCTCTTATTTACTACTGTAGTATCATTATTTCATGCTCTCAGAAGGTTATTGAAGATGATGGCCATTGCCATTCGCTTTGGATAATTTCTCATGCATTTACTGGTTTATATCTCACCTCAAATGGTTCAAAGGAGATCTTAAGCAACCATGATTCAAGTCTTGAATCTGATTTGGATTCCAAGCAATCACTGACATTTGATGGTTCTTTTGAGCATAATATCACCTATGATGGTTCAAAGGAGAAGACAAAAGACTATCTGCATAGATTTGATCCTACCTCAACTGATTCAAATCACAGGTTCAAGGATCATACTCATACTTTTGGATTTGTTCTCATCACATTCGATCTAAAGAGAAAGTACAAGCACATGCTTTTTGAGCATGAACCACTTCTTCCCAAGAAAAAATACCTCCAGACATATGACCAAGAATCACACCTGCTTGAGTTTGGAGCATTTATTTTTGTGTGTGCCTTACAGTCTATTTTGAGGGGGGGTATTTTTCCCATGAGGTTTTCCCCATTTCCTCGGTATATTGACTGTTATTATTATTCATTGTATTGGGTGACCTTTGGTCTTAGTTACCAGAGCCCAGGATGGATTAAGGGGGGGTGTTAGGATATTCGTATACCCCATCCTAGTCCTACCATCATTTTCATTATTTGCATCCTCAGTCTTTCATGCATCCGAGTCATCAGTCCCAGCACCTATCCCTCAGTTAGCTAGCCTCAGGAGCTTCTCACTGATTAGTTTCATCCTTCCTAGTGCTTAGTGCGTTGTACATGCAGTTACATGCATCTCATGCACCCTCTCTCACCTACCATTCAGTTGTACTTTAGTTCTTTCCTTGATTTAAGGCTAGACTGAATGTCAACTGACTATATCACTCCGATAGTCCTCCAGTGAGACTAGACTACCCATTCTGACTCCAGTTAGCTCCTCATGCGCCCTCCACTGAGCCTCCTTCATTGATTTAGTGCCTCCATGTGCCAGTTACACCTACCACACTCAGTTAGACTCAGTTTTACTAATGATTGATAGTTACTTGTGCATTGATGACTCCACTGATGATGATTAAGACTTCTAGTTGTGCTTTGATGACACTTTAGTGATATTTTGATCTCTCCATGAAGGCTAATTTGAGTTGCCACCTTGGCATTCGAATCCTCATGCATTGTATTATTTATTTGTCCATTTGTGATTAATGATGTTAAAACCCAAATCGTACCCTCTGAGCTGCGGGAGAGGGCAGGTCGGCGTAACTACTAACCAACTTTGGACTAATGCTACTGACCCAACACAGTCTGAGAGGGCTCTCTCTGCAAATCTCTGAAAGACAAGCCTTCCTTAAAAAAGAATATTCAACTAAAACATTAACAGAAGGTTAGATTTCTGATAGGACAAAGTATGCGAAAATGTTGGAGGGATAATCACAAGGAAAAACAATTGGGCGATGGAGTCAAGGTATTACACATAAATCAGATAACAATGCCATAGTGTGAACTATTCTAACAGAGGTAAGGTAGCCGCTCACTTGCTGTCGTAAAGATATTTTCTGGTGGAAAAAGAAGATAAGAACAGTCCATTGATATGAGCATCCAGCAAAGATGAATTCAATGTCAACCTTAGTAGCAATATTTTGTGAACACCTAAGATAATAGCTGGAGCGAGTTTCCAAGAATTCCAAACTATTATACATTGATTTTAGGCATGAAATGAAAAACACAACATAAAGGCATAACAAGAAGCACATGCACATTGAGAAGGAGAAAAAAGACTGACTACAAGTTAGAACAACACATGAATCTCTGCAAAAGAGTCTACCATAGGCACTACACATTTGTATTAATCTAAAATTCCCAAAACCAGGCTCACCCCTCAAGCCTTAGCCAAATGATTTTCCAACCCTTAATTATTCTATTACAAATATTTTATAGGCGCTTCGCCTTGAATTAGTCCTTGGGAAACAAACAAAACTACGTTGCCACCTTGAAAGCCCCAAATTTGGAATATTACATATGTGTCCAGTTCAAAACAAACTGACTAAGATGGGAAACCTAAAATATTATGAATAGGGCGCCACCTTACTCCGAAGTCTTCAATCGGCCTTGCGAATAGAAGAAGTCTTCTATCTTTAGAGAGTTGTCCTCCTGCGCTTCGTTGGCTGGTGGAGGAGGTGTCACTTCTTCAGTAGGGAGCATGAGATCTTGGATGATCTCTGTGTTTTTTCGGACGCCCCCAAATTCTTTGGAGGTTTTCTCTTTTTTTCCGACGCCGAACTCCTTTGACCACCTACTATCTTGCGGGCTTCTCATCCTCACTAGTAGAATCGGATTCCATGTGGTCGAACATCATAGGAGATGAAGGAATAGCTTCTTCCTCCATCTCAGACCATGCTTGTTCAAACATGAAAACCACCCCTGATTCTTGCTCTGTCTCCATGATCCAATCTCAGCTGAAAGATGCCCTGAGTCGCCAGGTGTACCATCCTCTCTATATACCGATCTCGTATAGGAGATGAAAAAACCATATCCATAACTGTTGTGATGATGACAATGACTATGTGTGGCCGTAATTGCCATGACAACTTGATCGGACTCCCCAATTAAGTAGTAATGATGCCCCAAGTCTGAGCTAACCTGAAACACGCTTGGCAAAGCTCTCCAGATAGAAGGTGGAGCAGATGATGACGTTGAGGTGGCCTCCCTTGCATCGACAATCATTGTGACAGCAGAAAAGATGCTTTCAAGCTGCTTGTTCCTCTGACCTTTTCCACGTCACAACCTCTCACCTCAATTTTCCCCCATATGCCGAAAGACATGGGTCACATCATCTGTGCAACCACTTAGGCCACCCAACTGTCCACATAAGTGGCCTTCCTCCAGCATGTGCCTCTATCACCTGTCGCTCTGACCTTTTATATTTCCCAAAAATTTTACCAAAGAAGGAAAAGTATCATGGTAACTGCCCCAGCTGGTCACCAGACAGGAAAACCAAAATTGATTCCCGGAGTTGTTCTCCTATCCAACTGCCTCTCCTTAGCCTATTTATAGTTCCTTGAGCACCCCACCTTCGCACCCATATGGCTGGGAGCGATGTCTCCCCGCTTACTCACCTCGGTCTTCTCCCCCCATCTAGGACCAAGGCCTGAAGTCACTAGTGCCGGAGAAACCTGTCGCTTGCGTGTGGATACCTTTGGCCAGAAACTATCCCAAACTGGGGCCTGGTATTGACCCATCTTCGACTTCGGGCAGACCAGCACTTACTTTGAATGATCCGCAGGGCATGGGAGCTATCTTCACTGTTGAGGTCAATCCCAAAACGGGCGGTTAAGGAGGTCCGCTGACTTTCAAGCGGACTTTGACAAAACAGGGATACCTCCATCACTAAATATCTGGGGCTTCGAGAGACGAACACAGAATAGGGCGTTCTGGTCTGGGCTGAACCGAATACAGGACCCATGGAACCTTCTGCACCTGGGTACACCTGTGGGACCTTCAGACTTCAGCTAGTTTTGGCAACAAGAAACTGAATTTATGTACCAGGATGAAAACCCCATCCGGAACAATCTCGAGCCCTGAATCTTGTAGGAGATTGGCTCCTCGTTAGCCTTCCTGGCGACAAAGCTCATTGTCTTTTTTCGACCTACCTGCAACCTGAAACTGCCCATAGCAGACAAGCCCCAGGAAAATAAAAATGTCACCTTTACCCATCAACGACTATATATATAAATCGCGTTTGCTTATCCTCCAAGCTTATTTGTGAGCCTCCTTCCAATCTCAGCTGTTGATCCTTCATGTGTCGATCTCTTCCATCAGATCTAGCCCTCTCTTTAACCACTGATTTAACCCCCTTTCTATCTCTGTCGTTGGATCATTCCACGATTCTCCACCATCCTTGGCTAGGCATCGTACCTTGACAAAGTGGGATCGCATGCCTCAATACCGATTTCTGCTTTACCGCTTATCCCTTCGTGACCGTCTTTGGTGGAGACATCTGGAAAATGTGTTTGTTTCTCGCTACAACCTTCTTGTCTATCCGGCATGCATCTTTTCAATGAGAGGATCACGGTGGATTGTTGATCTTTCCACGAACAATCTGCACCATTTACCCTGTCACATTGCACTTACCTCTGTGGGACCATTAATATCAATCGTAGGATATTACTCTATGTTCCCGATCCGTCCACGTGGCTAGGTATCTACTCTTGCGCTCGAGTGGTATCGCATGTTCATAAAAATGACAATGCTTACCTCTTATCATCCCTGTGATGTCTCCTCCTGCTTCCATCTGGTCGGCGATATCCATCATCGCAACCGCTCCTAAGACTATCCCCCACGCACCTTAGTTACACGACCATTACTGTGGGTCATTGATCTTCCTCCTGCACCATCTAGCGGTGGAAACTGGCGTGGTTGCTAATTTCCTCTTGGACTATAGACTTTGGCTTATTTTTGGTTAATTTGGTCGCGTTTTAATGTGTTTCTTCCACTTTTTCCCTTTCCTAGCACCCTTAGCACCTCCCTCCCAATTCTCTTACAACTTTGGCACCTGGCTATGGAAATAAGGGTATTCCCTGGTTTCTATCAAAAATTTTAGGGCTATCCCTTCTTTTCACCTCCATACCCACGTTGTGAAAAATAGGTGCTAACAATTGGCTACAACTGGGGATGCTATCCTCCCTATGAGGTAGCAAAGAACCTCATCGACCTGGTGCCTGATCCATTGGGCGGCTCCCTGCTAGAGGAATTTTTCTGTTAGACCACTTGGGAGGGCTCTCCTGAAGATATTCATGGCAAAACTTATGGGGAATCGGCTGTGTGGTGTTCCCTGTGGCAACCTAACCTCAGCCATGTGCTCTGTCCTATTGCAAACCGGAAGCTTCTTGAAATCAAGAACATAAATGAAACTGTACATTTTGAAAACAGACTGGAAATTGCTGTAAGTTGAAATTCACTACTGAAATTGGGGATGCTGAAACTTGAGGTTTATTTATATACAACCTACTCTGCCCGAGAGGCTAGAGCTCTAAGTGACGCAGAAGTGCCAGTGCAACCAGTCTAGTAGCTAATATCCCAGGCGGGTCTTCTCATCTCATTCAACCAACTGCAGAAAAATGAAGGCCCACGGCCCGAGGCAATGGTGACGAATGCGGACCCTTCGAGTGAAATTGGAACCTTTGTTCCTGCTGCGGAAGTCTTCCATACATTCTGCCACTGGATCATAAAAGACATGGTATGCTTCACCTGTCCCTTGCACCACAACAATCTTTCTTTCAGAAGAAATGTACGGATTCCCTTTAGTTTCCTTGGCACTCATGTCTGGCCTTGGGGCCGTGTACTTCTAACCAATCTCTATCAAAATCTGAAACCCATGCGATTTGAAACCCCTACACGACTGGGTATGACTGAAAATATCAATTCCGTACAACTTTCTTTCCGGGCCGCCCACAATTCCTGGGTTGGAAACCCGGCTCTGTTTTCTACCCCAGGAGAGAATTCATCTTGTCTCTTGAAAGGGTTTGGGAAGGGCCATTCTTCTCGGAGACCGGACTCCGATCTTGCAAAACCTGCACGAACAACCACATGCTCAGCCTGGTTTCCTTTGAACGCCTCGATCATTTGGTCTGTTGGCTGGAGATATCGGCCAAGCCTGAAGACTTCTTCAAAGAGTCTATGATCATCTTTGGTCCAAGAGATGGATTCTGTATGAGAATCATGCAGGCCACCTTGGTCATCCCTTAGCCTTTCACCTATCCGGTTGACTTGCTGCGAATACGTACCAGATTCTAGAATTTCCTCCAGGATCACATATTCTTCCTCTTCGTTTGTCCACGAGGAAAACTCTGCTTGTTGGGGGTCTTCAGGGATCTCTTGATCACCATCTTCTTCTTCTCTCAGTAGAAAGGGGTGTAGCCTTCTTCCCTTTTGAGTCTTGAGGTCCTGGTCATCCATTATCTCGAAAAAGCAAGCTACGAAGTTTTCCAGACGGTCCCCTTCATAGTCATCATATTTAGGTGGATTGAGAACCTCACGAGGGCCTTCAGAAATAAAGATTTCAGCAGGCTGGTTGTAGTCTACACAGAATAGACCAGATTCACCATCTTTTGGAACTTCATTGAGTTGCTCATCTTTCTACTCTTCACGGGGAGGGATGGGAAGTAAAGCACGCTCCCTTGGTTCATGTATCTTTTCGAACCTCATTTCTCCTTCAATCCCTTCATCATCACCTTGTTTTGATAGCTTCCCGGACATCCTGAGGTTCTCCTCAACTTCCACTGCATCCCTAAGCATAACCTGGAAATTAGGAGACTTCCTCTCCAAAAGATGAAAAGACAAATCAGGAGGAAAGACTGATGCATAGTATAATTTTGCAGCGTTCTCTCGGGGTTGAATTTCCTTGGGCATGTCATAATAGAAGTTCACAAAACTCCTATTAAAGTGTGACATAGTTTCACTCTCTTGCCTTCTCATGGAGTAAAATTCTGAGAGAACCAGATCCCACAACCTTCTTTTGCCCCAGAACCCTAGAAAAACCTTGGACAATTCTCCCCACGTATCAATAGACTCAGGCTGTAGATTCCTAAACCATCTCTTCACGTTTCCTTGGAGAGATTTTGCAAAAACCCTCATACAGATGTCATCGTGATCTATTTTGAAGAGATCTAGGAAATGCTCGAAGCCTTGAAGATGTTTCTCCACAGTGAGAAACTCGGACTCTCCATCAAAAACAGGGAGGTGTTTATGATAGTTTGGAGGAAAATCATGAAGGATAGGGGGTAGCTTTATAGGGTTGTATCTCAACTGGGCTCTAGGAGGCAAAGTAGTGGATGCAGTAGGGGTATCGTTGGCCTCACCCTCGGAGAATTCATGAAACCAGTTATAGTTTGTATAGGGTTCAAACGGAAGGACAGGGTCAAATCTAGGAGTAAAAGGAGAATGCACACTTTCAAATTCTAACGAGGGGTATACAAAAGAGGCTCTCTCATGACCTGGAGATCTCCGAGGAGACAAGAATTTTTTTATATACATACATAAAGGTAAAAGGATGCCAACATAGAAGAATAGGGCTTCTTTAAAGATATTGATACTTTGATACCTGGAATTTAATCCTTCCATGTCAGGGGCGGCTGGGCTCATTCTTCAGTGGAGTCCGCAGATCAAACTTTAAATAAATGAGTGGAGTCTCCAAGTGGATGATATGCAACTCTTCTGGTGTCTGATTTCTATCCACCATCCACAATCAGCTCTGAACTTTGTCGTTTTACCGGGACGGTAAAAGAACCCTTCCCTAGCAACAATGCCAATTTGTTAACACCAAATCGTATCCTCTAAGCTGTAGGAGAGGGAAAGTCGGGGTAACTACTAACCAACTTTGGACTAATGCTACTGACCCAGCACAGTCTGAGAGGGATCTCTCTACAAATCTTTGAAAGACTGGAAATATCCAAAGGCATCAACTACGAACAAACAGACCAGCCTTCCTTAATAAAAAATATTCAACTAAAACATTAACAGAACGTCATATTTCTGATAGGACAAAGTGTGAGAAAATGTTGGAGGGATAATCACAAGGAAAAACAATTGGGTGATGGAGTCAAGGTATTACACATAAATCAGATAACAGTGCCATAGTGTGAACTATTCTAACAGAGGCAAGGTAGCCGCTCGCTTGCCGTCATAAAGATATTTTCTAGTGGAAAAAGAAGAAGATAAGAATAGTCCATTGATATGAGCATCCAACAAAGATGAATTCAATATCAACTTTAGTAGCAATATTTTGTGAACACCTAAGATAATAGCGGGAGTGAGTTTCCAAGAATTCCAAACTATTATACACTGATCTTAGGCATGAAATGAAAAACATAATGTAAAGGCATAACAAGAAGCACATGCACATTGAGAAGGAGAAAAAAGACTCAATACAAGTTAGAACAACACAGGAAACTCTGCGAAAGAGTCTACCATAGGCACTACACATTTGTATTAATATGAACTTCTCAAAACCAGGCTCGCCTCTCAGGCCTTAGCTGAATGATTTTCGAACCCTTAATTATTCTATTACAAAGCTTTTATAGGCTCTTGGCCTTGAATTAGTCATTGGGAAACAAACAAAACTACGCTGCCACCTTGACAGCCCCAAATTTGGAATATTACATACGTGTCAAGTTCAAAATAGACTGACTAAGACGGGAAAAAAAAATATTATGAACAGGGCGCCACCTTACTCCGAAGTCTTCAATCGGCCTTGTGAATCGAAGAAGTCTTCTATCTTCAGAGAGTTTTCCTACTACGCTTCGCCGGCTGGTGGAGGAGGTGTCACTTCTTTAATAGGGAGCATGAGATCATGGATGATCTCTGTGTTTTGCCAGACGCCCCCTCCTTCTTCGGAGGTTTTCTCTTTTTTCCGACATCGAACTCTTTTGACCACCTGTTGTCTTATGGGCTCCTCATCCTCAATAGCAAAACTGGATTCCACGTGGTCGAACATCATAGGTGATGAAGGAACAGCTTCTTCCTCCATCTCAGACCATGCCTATTCTGGCATGAAAAACACCCCTGATTCCTGCTCTGTCTCCATGATCCAATCTCAACTGAAAGATGCCCCAAGTCGCCAGGTGTACCATCCTCATATACCGATCTCGTATAGCGGACGAAAAAACCATATCCATAACTATTGTGATGATGACAATGGCTACGTCTGGTCGTAATCGTCATGACAACTTGATCGGACCCCCCAATTAAGTAGTAATGATGCCCCACGTCTGATGACCTGAAACACGCTTGGAAAAGCTCTCCAAATAGAAGGCGGAGCAGATGATGACGTTGCAGTGGCCTCCCTCGCATTGACAATCATTGTGATAGCAGAAAAGATGATTTCAAGCCGCTTGTCCCTATGACCTTGTCCACATCACAAACTCTCACCTCACTTTTCCCCCATATGTCGAAAGACGTGGGTCACATCATCTGCGCAACCACTTAGGCCACCCAACCATCTGCACAAGTGATCTTCCTCTAGCCTGCGCCTCTATCACCTGTCGCTCTAACCTCTTATATTTCCTAACATTTTTACTAAAGAAGGAAAAGTAGCATGGTAACTTCCCCAGCTGGTCAACAGACAGGAAAATCGAAATTGATTCTCGGAGATGTTCTCCTATCCGACTGCCTCTACTAACTTTCGAGCCTCTCCTTATCCTTTTTATAGTTCCTTGAGCACCCCACCTTCGCACCCATATGGCTGGGAGCGATGTCTCCCCCGCTTACTTGCCTCGGTATTCTCCCCCCATCTGGGGCCGAGGCCTGAAGTCACTAGTGCCGGAGAAACCTGTCTCCTGCGGGTGGATACCTTTGGTAAAAAACTATCCCAAACTGGGGCCTGGTATTGACCCATCTTTGACTTCGAGCGGACCAACACTTACTTTGGACGATCTGTAGGGCATGGAAGTTATCTTCACTATTGAGGTCAAGCCCAAAACAAGCGGTTAAGGAGGTCCTCCGACTTTCAGGAAGACTTTGACGAAACAGGGCAACGACCGACATCTCCAGGGAGACCTCCATCCCTAAATATCTGGGGCTTCGAGAGACGAACATAGAACAGGTCGTTCTGGTCTAGAGTGAACCGAATACAGGACCCATGGAACCTTCTGCACCTGGCTACACCTGTGGGACCTTTAGAGTTCAGCTGGTTTTGGTGACAAGAAACTAAATTTATGTACCAGGATGAAAACCCCATCCGAAACAATGTCGAGCCCTGAATCTTGTAGGATACTATCTCCTCATCGGCCTTCTCGTTGACAAAGCTTGCTATCTTTTTTCGACCTACCTGCGACCCGAAACCACCCGGAGCAGACAGGCCCCGGGAAAATAAAAATGTCGCCTTTACCCATCGACGGCTATATATATAAATCGCGTTTGCTTATCCTTCGGGCTTATTTGTGAGCCGCCTGCCAATCTCAGCCATTGATCCTTAACATGCTGATCTCTTCCGGCAGATCCATCCCTCTCTTTAACCACTTATTTGAACCCCTTTCTATCTCCACCGTTGGATCATTCCACGTGTCCCATTCTCCACCATCCGTCTCTAAGCATCGTACCTTGACAGAGTCGGATTGCATTCCTCAAGACCAGTTTCTACTTTACCGCTTATCCCTTTGCGACCGTCTTTGCTGATGACATCTGGAAAATGGGTTTGTCTCTCGCTACCACCTTCATGTCTATCTGGTATGCATCTTTTCAATGAGAGGATCACCGTGGATCATCGATCTTTCCAAGACGGATCTGCACCGTTTACCCTGTCACATTGCACTTACCTATGTGGGACCATTAATCTTGACTGTAGGATATTACTCCTTATTTCCAAGCCATCCACGTGGCCAGGTATCTACTCTTGTGTTCGAATGGTATCGCATGTTCATAACAATGACACCGCTTACTGCTTATCATCCCCGCGATGTCTTCTCCTGCTTCCATTTGGCTGACGGTATCCATCATCGCAATCACTCCTATGACTATCCCCCACGCACCTTAGTTACACAACCATTACTGTGGGTAGTTGATCTTCCTCCCACGCCATCTAGCGGTGGAAACTGGTGCGGTTTCTAATTTCCTCTTGGACTATAGACTTTGGCTTATTTTGGGTTAATTTGGTTGCGTTTTAATGTGTTTCTTCCCCTTTTTTCCTTTCCTAGCACCCTTGGCACCTCCCTCCCCATTCTATTACAACTTTAGCACCTGGCTATGAAAATCAAGGGTATTCCCTGGTTTCTATCAAAAATTTTAGGGCTATCCCTTCTTTTCACCTCCATACCCACGTTGTGAAAAACAAGTGCTAACAAATGAATTAGTGTGTGTGAAGTTATTTTGCTTCTATCCGAGTTCTACTGTATTATTATTCTATTGCTCATTTACACTGCATTGACCACTCTTCTTCTATCTTCCTTCTTAATCATAATCTTTCTTGTAAGGTATACATCAACTCTTAGATCTATTGTGAGGATTTTCACAAGTACCTGAACAATCTTAGTCTAAACATTAAAATGCTTTTAGCTGAGAAAGGTGTTTTCAAAATGCAGTAATATTTTTGAATCTCTCATGGTAGAAAGTATATATTGTGACTCTGACAAAGAAACCCATAATCTGAGAAGTGGAAAGAGATAGAAGTTTAATAAATAGAAGAATCCTTAAGGACCTGGACTCCACGTGAATACCAAACTCCCATGTGACCTAACCAATCAGACCACGCCGTCATCAGTGACTATCCACCCTATTACACCTCAAAACCCGCCGGTTGCAAATACCATGCCACCCCTGTCTTAGAACCTATCCGCTGCGAGTGTCATGCAACCCAATCCGCAAAACATCAATACTGGTAGCACCACAAGAGCAGGTGCTTAGACCATTCAGACTCAGACTATCCCAGTTCAGAATACCCAGTCTCAGAATATTCCGCAGAGTAGTATTCCTAGCACTATTTCGAGTACCACATTTACTTTTTCCACTCAGAACACCACGCAGAATCTTAGCACTACTCAGGGTGCTACACAACCAGGAAGGAGAATGACAGATAACGATATAAAACTGTCGATATTCAAAGGAACGAGTCTAGAAGACCCTGATCAACATCGGTTTCTATTTGAAGCCATATGGAGTGTAAAGCAAGTTCAGGATGATGTTGTGAAGAGAGCATAGCTCATCACTACTTTCAGAGATAGAGCCTTGCATTGGTTTATGAAATATTCTCAGGCAGAGCTGAGAACCCTAGTAGAAATCAAGGTTGCACTCGTAGCATAGTTTAAGAAACCAAAATCCGAGTCGCAGTGCATAATAGAGTTAAAATAAATTAAGCAGAAACCTACCGAAACGGTCTGGGATTTTGACCAAAAATTTAAGACCTTCTTGGACCAAGTGAGCTTTGTTATAGCTCCGCAACAGCATCAGGAATGGTTCATCGCTGCACTGTTTCCCCACATCAGAAAACCATTGATGCAGCAGAAGGTTGCATCGCAGGCAGAGGCCTTAGAGATCGCGATGAAGCTAGAGGCTTCGCCGATCGGCGAGACTAGCTCTAGATTGTCTCAAATCCAGAACCAGTTGACTACCTTGATATTAGAATTACAAGGTATGAAGAATGGAAAGGAACAAAGGTATCAACAAAGGCATGAGGTCTAGTATACAGGATGTAAGGGAGAAGGCCACACCAGAGAACATTGCCCCTTATTTCAAGATTACCTCAACAGTGGTGCGCCAAACCCAATGAATCAGAACCAGGCACTGTGGTGTGAAATCTGCAGAAGTAGAGGACACGGGCCTGAGGATTTTTATCTAATACAAAAATACGTAAAAACACCAAAAAAATTATATTGCAATTTATGTAAATCAGTTGGGCATGACGAATCCAACTGCCGCACATATGAGCTCATGAATGAAAGAAAGGGAGATATGGAAATGATGTGAGGAGTTGGAATGTACCGTGCCCAAGAAGAAAATCAGCCAAAAATAGAGAATGCTCAGTACGATCAGGGTGGATATAGAGGCCGTGGTGGTGGATACAGCGGGAGAGGAAGAAATGCTGGCCTAGCCTAAGAAAGAGGCCGAGGCTAGGTAATTTGTTATAACTGTGGCCAGCTAGGTCATGTATCTAGAGATTGTACCAACCCATGCACTACATGTAGTTATTTTAAATCATTTGAGCATGTTATTGAAGACTTTCCTGTACTAGAGGTATAAATGCATAAATGAAGAAGGACATAATCGTCGAACCCCAACATTCAGTTGATCGCAGCAGAGAGAAGAACTGTAGATCCAAGTATAAATGTGGTGACATGCAGTGGCGCTGATACAGGAAGAGATGGAGGTGCAGAAGCATCGAATTCGGGAACGCGTGATACTATGCAGACTCCTGGTCACCCAATATGGATTAGAAAAGCTCCTAGGAGGAAACCTGGCTTGGACTTACAGAAAAACAAAGGAGCATTCGAAGAAGCACTGGACATGTTTAAAACACCGCCTCCTACCTCACCAAGAACCCAGTTGTACAGTGGAGTGCCGCAAAGAGAGAATATGCCAATGGCATATGATCAGACGAGCGCTGCAATAGATATAGGTACCTCTATTGCACAATTCCTACAGAGCTACATGAAGTTATTGAAGAGCGCAGATGCTTTCGTGGAATTTGAAAAACTACTCAGGAAGTATGAGCCACATAGTGAGAAGGGGGATGTCAATGGCACAGTCCATAATATTAGGATTCCTAAAAGAATAGGAAGGGAAATGAGGCTCACTGCGCAGATTGGGGACTATGAGATGGATGAGATCATTCTTGATCTTGGATCCGAAGTAAATTTCTTGACCAAGCAGACATGGCATCAGATGGGAAAACCAAAGTTACTGTGGTCACCTCTATAGTTAAGAATGGCCAATCAAGGGATAGTTATACCTTTGGGGAGGTTACCCAACACCATTGTTGACATTGACAAAATGCGCAGCTATGCATATTTCGAAGTCATTGAAGTCGTGGATGACAACCATCCTTATCCAGCACTCCTGGGTATCGATTGGGTAATGAATAACTCTTACATTTTTTATTTAAAGACTATGAAAATGATATTTGAAGGAAATAATATAAGGGTCATCGCACCATTGGACCCTTCGCAGGGTGAACGATATGTTGAACCGATTAAGGAGGAATCGAGAGGCCAAGACTTGGACTGTATTTACAAGATGAAAACAGATGTTGTTGGATATATTAATCCAACTGCCAATGGAACGATCAACTGGCGCTGTGACAGTTCGTGCATCTCAGACTCTGATGCAGGACTGGAGAATTGGCAAAGAAGATTGCATGAAGTATTTGCTAGGATGTGCGCACAGATCACGAAGTCACTCCGCTGGATTGGAAAAAAGGTAACTTGAATCCCTACCTATGATGGTTTATATAATGTTTATTGCTTTATCAAGGAATATACTGCAGCAGTTGCGGATGGATACCACGTATTGGCATTAGACATGGCACTGCGCGAAACAGCCGCCAGATGGTGGGCTACGCATAAGTAGACACTAACAACATGGGATCAATGCAGAATTAAGATGCAAATCAGGTTTGTTGAGAAGGTTACACTATATTTTGAAAAATACAATGGACAGACGGATCCAAGGGACCCACGTACCTCGCAGTTCAAGGAACCAACAAAACCCCTATTCACTAGCCCTTTCGGCAACAGACTCCGAGCAACCTAAATTCTCACCCAAGGAGAAGCTGAGGGGGTGGTTGCAGAATCACGTTGCCACAACCTAGTGATGTGAGTGTAAAAGGAACTGATGGGCAGTGTGGTAAAAGACTCTTGCTGCGGGCAGACAACTGCGCGAAGTCTCTACTTCACGTCTGATATTTTGTCCAGCTGAGGCGACTGCGCAACCAACGCATCCAAAGACTACGCGGTATGAGATACTTCCAGCATCACGACGATAAGCTATCAATAGCTTATCAACAAGGGGTCAGGGCGTCATCTAGACTGCACTTCTACTTGAAGACTTGATCAACTCTAATCAATCTTACTTAACAATCCTTATCCATTCAACAACACTTAGGTTATTATCTTTATGGCATATGTAAATGAATGAAACATACGATACTGCGTGCTCCAACGCTACACTCAAATCCAGTATTCAACTATGTGATTATCCAACAGATTCATGCATTCAAAGACTTAGAAGTGTTGAATACTTAACATTCATCCACACATGTATTAATTAACATATTATTCCCATCATTCCTACGGTGAATACATATAAAAGCAATCACATAACAGATAACTGCGGTATTAAACATCCATACTAAGCAAATGAACAGTCGCAAAGAACACAACAATCACACTACACAGTATTTAACATGGTTCCCCCACTAGATGGAGGCGGCGTCCACAAGAACTATTGTTAAATTAGTCTTTTGGGAAGGGTACAATAGTTGTTAGTCTGTGCACTCAGCTGCAGACTCTCTTCTCTCTCAGATAGGTCTCTGCACACACAGCTGCAGAGCCTTTACAATAATACTAAGCTTTAAAAGATTCAACAATATTAAAGCTTAACCAAAATGAAGAGTCAACCCTTTTCCATACAAAAATGCCTTATTTATAGATCATGCCCGTAGGTCATGTCTTTACAATCTGCAGGCAAAAACCATTAGGTTTACGAAACTGTCACGGTTTCCCCAAAACCGGAATGCTGGCTCCTGGTAGCGAATATTCCATTGTGGCGATATTCCATGCATGCTTCACGTCGCCATTGGCCTTCCTGTTGCACGTCTGCCAACAGGTCGCTTTCACTGAGCCGTTCTTCCTCTTACGGTCTCGTGCGAATGGTTTAGGTAGTGGTATCTTCCGCGTGTGTGAAAAGTCACTTTCTTCCCGATTTGCTCCTGCCCATCGCTTGGCACTCCTAGAGCATCTTTACCAAAAATAGACCACCGATGGTCTAACTGGAACACATGCCATCTTCCGTCAACCACTCTGCCTTGTTGGATCTCCGTAGATTGGACACTTCACAGCACTATCTCCTCGTAGTGTTGTACTTCGCAGCTCTTCAGACACTGTGTTGAGCGCAACTTTGCAGTATCCCAAAAACTTATACAAAAATGTTTCAGCTGAACTGCACTCAGCTCCACAGTTCCAAAACTTCTTTTTGCTCAAAATTGCCCCACTTGGGCTAGGCCCAACAGGCCCCTAACACTCACATGTGGCTCCTCCTCGAGCCACTTGGAACTTCGGCTTCCCCGAGCTACTCTATCTCCTGCGGAGCTACCTTTGTAGCAAACTCATTATATGTAGCAATCAACTTTTGGACCGCTTGCTTCATGTCTTGCTCGATTTGGTTGACTGTTTCCAACATCACAGGTGTGATCTCATCACCTATCTGTCCTGCAACCTCTTCATGGTTCTCATGCAACTCTTTTAAATTCTCTTTGATCTCCTGTGAGATCATGATGGCATCTTCTAGCAAGGGCTGCGACATGTCTCCCAATTCGGTCTCTTTTTCCCATAAGGCCTGCACTTCCTTCTTAAGCACATTGATTTCGCGGTACTTCACAAGCCTGTCTCTTGGTAGTAGGGATTTTACTTCTGTATCCAACTGTTCTAGTGCTGCTTGCTTATATTTGATAGCCTTTTTCACTTGCAGCAATCCTGGGTCTTCCTCGAGGGTTGTAAATGCCTTCGACGTGTCATCTAACAAACTCTGGCACTTAGCTACCTCGGCAGCAATAGTCTCTGTTGTGGCCTTCACTACTTCCGCTCTTAGCAACTGCGATCCAAGGGATCATATTGAAGCTTGTTCACAAGCTTGGGTGGAAAGGACACAGACATAATGGGTGCATTTCTTTGTGCATACACTGGAAAAACCGATTCCAAAGAAGTGGTACCTAGAAACGGAGTTGAGTAGGGGCACAGCGGATTGGTTTGCCCTAACCACAAGTTTCCAGACAGATTTCAGTTTCAAGGATGAACATCTGAGTATCAATGATGCATTGCAAGTTCTTAAGGAAAAAATATTCAGACCAGACTGTACATAGGGAAACATGACACTAGAAGAATTCTTTGGAGTAGACAACGTATCTGCGTGCCTACAACCATAATGGAAGGAGCAGCTAGAGAACGCCCTTGATTGTTATCACATCACTGAAGAATGCAAGGATAAAGCAAACAGTGATGAGGAGGACCCATGCAATATATAGATACCTGAATCAGAGGGAGTGCGCGAGGTAGAAGGACCTCCACTAGAAATTCCAGATATGAGTGGACCTATGAAATCAAGAAAACTGAACATTGGCACCAGCGAAGAGCCCAAGTTCGCAGCTATTGGAGACTATTGGGATGAAGACATAGTCAAGGAGGTTGCGGGCATACTACAGGAATATTGAGAATTATTCCTGACCAAATTCACAGAGATAAAATGTATTCTAGGACACTTAGGAGTGATGAAAATTCCTCTTAAGCTTGGCACAAAACCTGTGAAGCAAAGACCATATAGACTGAACCCGCGCTACAAGGAACGAGTTAAGGCAGAACTCGATAAGATGCTCGATGCAGGGATCATTCTAGTTAAAGAATCTGAGTGGATAATCCCAATGGTTATCCAGGATAAGAAAACAAAGGGTGAAATCAAGATCTGTGTGGATCTCAGAAAGGTGAATGACACTTCGATGCATGACCCATTTCCTACACCTTTTACAAATGAAGTGCTTGATAACGTTGGTGGGAATGAGGCATATTCTTTTACTAATGGATTCTTTGGATACCATTAGATCAAGATTGATTGCGTAGATAGGCACAAGACTACTTTTGCTACAGAATGGGGGTCATTCCAGTACATAGTGATGCCTTTTGGACTGAAGAACGCACCTCCCATATTTTCTACAGTGGTCGTCGCAGCATTTAAAGATTTTATACATAAGTTTTTAGAGGTTTATTTTGATGATTGGACTATTTTCGGTTTACTAAAGAACCATGCCACGAACCTCAGGATGATGCTTGAAAAATGTAGACAGCATCAAATTTCATTGAATCTGAAGAAATGTGTTTTCTGTGTTCCCTATGGAATTTTGTTGGGACACATTGTGTGCAAACAGGGCTTGATGGTTGATCCTGCGAATATTGCAGTCATTGTAAAATTTCCCACACCAAATTCAGTCAAGCAGTTGCGCACTACATTGGGGCATATCGGTTATTACAGGAATTTCATCAAGGGTTATGCGTACATAACCGCAACAATGGAGAAGCTGGTAAAGAAAGATGTGCCGTTCATCTGGAATGAAGAATGAAAATAAGGCTTTGACACACTGAAATAAAAGATGGTCACTGCGTTGATCTTAGTTTTTCCAGAATGGGAGAAGCCATTTCATGTCCATGTTGATGCTTCATGTATAGCATTGGGCGTTGTTCTTGCTCAGCCAGGAGAAGGAGGTATTGATCATTCCATTGCATTTTCCAGCAGATAGTTATCATCCGTTGAGAAGAACAATACCACTACTGAGTGAGAAGGACTTGCTATGGTCTACGTGCTATAAAAGTTCAGGAATTACTGGCTTGGTGCGCACTTCTCTATGTTCACTGACCATTCTACTTTAAAATACATGGTCAATAAGCTAGTGTTAGGAGGGCGAATATGCAGATGGTTACTACTCTTTCAGGAGTATGACTTTGAAATTGCGGTTAAGCTAGGTAGGTCGAATTTAGGACCTGATCATCTGTCAAGTATTGAGTCAGGAGAGGAACCTACGAATTTGGAGGACAATCTGTCGGATGCTCAGTTGTTTTCTATACAGGTTGCTGATGATTATTATAAGGACATCATAGACTTTCTGACTACTGGGTTCGTACCCATAGAGTTCACTACGCAGCAAAAGAAGCAGCTGGTAGTGAGAGCAGCAGACTTCACCATTATCGCAGGTCAGTTATATAAACTGGGAGCGGATGAATTACTGTGCAGATGTGTATTAGAGCATGAGAAACCATTCATATTGGTTGATGCACATTCAGTTTTCGCAGGAGGTCACTACGCAGGGACTAGAGCTACTGCGTTGAAGATATTGCGCGTAGGGATATGGTGGCCTACAATTCATAAAGATTCGAAGGAACATTGCCAAAGTTGCATTTTTTGTCCAAGGACAGGAAAGCCATCATGCAGAGATGAAATTCCATTAAATCTACAGTTGACATTGCAGGCCTTTGAGAAATGGGCCATTGATTTTGTGGGTCCTATTAACCCACCCGGGAAAAGAACTAGTGCAAGGTACATTATTACCGCAACTGACTACCTCACCAAATGGGCAGAAGTGAAGCCAGTGAAAGACTGTAGTGCAGCTACAGCCACGGAGTTCATTTTTGAAAATATCCTTACAAGGTTTGGATGTCCAAAGATTTTGATGAGTGATCAAGGCACTCATTTTCTGAATAGAACCATTGAAGCTTTGACCGAAGAGTTCCACGTTCATCATCAACGTAACATGCCTTATCATCCACAGGCGAATGGAACATTTGAACCATTCAACAAAGTGCTGGAGAATGCGCTAACCAAGATAGGCAACGTCAATCAGGACGATTGGGACCTGTGCATTCCATCTGTATTATGGGCATACAGGACTACATGAAAGAAACTGACAGGCCATACACCTTTCAGATTGGATTATGGGAAAGAAGCAATAATGCCAATGGAGTATATTGGTGGAAGCCTGTGATGCTGCGTTTACAGGCATGGTAGATCACAACGCGCTAGAAGAAAGACTCTTACACTTGGTTGGTCTGGAGGAGGATCGCTTCATCGCAGGCTTCCACCAACAAGTGCAGAAAGAAAGGGAAAAAGCATGGCATGATCACCACATAAATAACAAGTCTTTCCATGTAGGTGATCTAGTCCTCCTGTATGATAGCAAATTCATGAAATTTCCTGGAAAATTTAAAATGCATTGGCTTGGCCCGTATACTGTAATGCATGTTACTAACGGTGGCGGGGTCAAGTTAGCTACATTAGCCGGAGATACCTTGCCAAGTTTGATAAATGGAAGCAGACTAAAGCTTTACTACGATAGTCCTGCTTCGTAGAACCTGTGATGATAAGAAAGAAGAAATTTCTAATTGCCAAGTACAGTTGAAATTGGGCACTAGAAAGCTGAAGGAATCTGTACATGATGTATAATGAGGAAGATGTATATACCGCGCAACACTGTTAGAATGTGCTACTGAAAATTTTTTAAAAAAAAAGAGGAAATGCGCAGTTGTGATGTCCAAAAAGCAATTTTGAAGAGCAAGTGAGCAAGGAAAGGCATTCAGTTTAGAAGCATGAAATCAGGCACCACGAAGAGACTGCGCGAGAGAGATCAGGATCTGTCTTGTAGTTTGACGGAACACTCGAAAAAATAGCCGTTACAATGTCAGTTGGAGAATATAGTCGTTACCAGCAACTGCTTGGGCATTTAATGCACAGATAGCCATTCTAAACGAGGTGATGGAGGAAAGGACCGAAGGATTTGCCGGATTTGGCCAACGGATACCACAATTAATGCTTATCTAGCTGTTGAGGGGGATGGAGGAGGGTCAGCTATGCCTATAAGTAATGCTGCATGCAGACTCACGGGCATTACCAGACACTTAGAATTTCCTAGCAAGCCATACTGTGTGAGTATTTCCAGCAAGCTATCTGAAACCTTGTGAAATTTAGCCAGTGAATGTCTGAGTGGACTTCCATAGAAGAAGAGTTTACCATCCAAGAGGCTGTGAAGGTATTTTACCATGGAGATATTGAAGGGTTAATGAGAACCCCATCAAAGAAGGGCATCTTAGAACCAGGTCAGGCGTCTAAACGATCACCAAGACACGATCCAACAATGGAAGATAGAGGTAAAACTCCAGTAGCAGCAAGAACGAAGATACCGAAGATGGCTTCATCAGTGCAGAAGCCACCAGTTGTGGAAAAGGAGATACCTTTGACATTAACTCCAGACTATATTTCACCGCATGCACTGGACGCATTGGTTTTCAAGTTGATGAAGAGTGCCAGATACGACATCCCACTGTCACCAATATCAAAACATGTCGAGGTTGATAAAAACTTACTTTGTAAAATCCTAGAATGCAGATGGGAGGATTATGATCTGCTAGCAATGAAGAAGGACGATCCCACTACCCCAAAGTTCCCACAGTTCAAACCTGAACAATACATGTGTTGGAAGAAGGATGCAAAGGGCGAGCTCAACTTGGTTGCCCAAAGTTGGCTATCTGAAGTAGTCCAGTCTAGGCTGCTCAATCTGCTCAGACTTCCACATTTTGAAAGGACACCAGAGCTGAATGTGGTGGTGTGAACACTAATGGAACACATTCACTAGGGCTATTTGTGGCTCGACTGTAACATCGAATTCACTATTGACATCATCCAAACATATCACTGGACTAAGTAAAAGGGGTAAGGACCCAAAGCAGTTCTTCCAAGGGAAGAGAAAGGATAAAGAAGCTGTGGCAAAGATGAAGAAAACTCAGGCCATTTTCAAAGGGAAGAGGGGCTATCAGATGGACGACATCTATGATAAAGCAATGAAGTTTGTCACATAGCTGCTAGCAGGAAAGATCTTAAGAAAATGCAGACATCTCAAGTTCAGTGTGGGCACAGTACTGCTTGGCGCCGCACTACAGAAGGAGAACAATTTAACTGGTCTCAGTATTTACTAAATGAGTTCATGGAAGAACTCAATGACATGTGGATCAATGGAGGAAACTCCCATTACAATTGGCTCATAGTGTTGATCTCCTTTGTCGGCTGGAAGGAGCCGAAGGACTACGTTGGAATAATCACTGATAAAAACAATTGCAGCGGATCCCGATACGCAAACCTTTGGGCAAATCTGAACTCAGAGAGGCAACACACGATAGCTGAGGTGTTCTACCAATATTATATCCAGCTGCGCGATGCAATCATAGCCACACCGTGGATAACAAAGCAGATAACCAGTAAGTACATCCGCATTATTAATTTTCATGCTGACATGCGCAGTATTCATATTTCAACTAAAGTGCAGAAGAAGAAGGTGCAATGGTTCACTCGAAATTACTATATGTAAGAAGATGATATTGACACCATGATGAAGGAATGGCCTAATACGTTTCGAGTGGAAATTGTAGATGTTGAAAGCGATTCCATTGAGGATGAACCCATTCCATGTCCTATTGTTGAAGACAAGGAGGCAGGAAAAAGAAAGGAGCCTGAGAGCCCATGACAGAAACAGGGAGCAAGAAATAAACAGAAGGCTGATAAGAGCCAGTTAGATGCAACCCTCCATGAGGAGGATTATGAAACAATCACGGTGAAGGTCACTAAGTCAATGGAATATCTGCTCATTGAGAAGGAGAAAAAGGATAAAGTCATTCAGGGTGGCCTGTAGAAGAACCTGACCGTGCTGCAGGGGATTACCGAGAAAATCAAAGAAGTCCATAAATGATTCCCCCTGCCGCGGGACTCAGAGTATGAAGGAAAGTCGGGAGGAACTTCGTAGCAGAGAACACCGTAGTTAACCATTATCGTCCCTGCAAAGTCCCGATCGTCCATCTGGACCCGATAACAGTCAGCTTGCCAATGCTAGAGCAACTAATGTTGGACACAAAATATGTTGAGCGTGTGGAGCTTGACTTAGCAAAAATACCACTGCTGGGCCTACACTACTTACATCTGCAGTGTATAGAACAAATGCATGAGCGAACCACTGACGCGCTGAAGGGGTAGGCTGAGCTACAAGCAGCTAATTGGCAGTTGGAGGATTTTAGTTCGCAGAAAGCGATGGAACTGTAGGATGAGTTTGATTGTCGCCAGAGGCTGGAATATACGATCACTGCGGTCACAGACGGCTTAGATGAATTGGAAGTCCAGGTAGACCTTGCGGATACAGTTCTTAAGATTGGCGAGCTAGTTACCAATCTTAAGACAGAGTTACATGATATGGAGATTGAACATCAGGATGGCATTGCTACTTTGAAGGAGCAGATAAACCGACAGACCCCACCAAATGAGCAGCAGCTAAGAGCGGAAGCAGTGAAGGCCGTAGCAGAGACTATTGTTGCCGAAGTAGCTAAGTGCCAGAGTCTATTAGATGATGCGTCGAAGGAATTTACAACCCCCAAGGAAGATCTAGGATTGCTGCAAGTGAAAAAGGTTGTCAAAGATAAGCCAGTAGCACTAGAATAGTTGGATACAGAAGTCAAATCCCTGCTACCAAGAGAGAGGCTTGTGAAGTACCGAGAAATCAATGTGCTTAAGAAGGAAGTGCAGGCCTTACGGGAAAAAGAGACCGAATTGCGAGATAGGTCACAGCCCTTGCTGGAAGATGCCAGCACGATCTTGCAAGAGATCGAAGAGAAATTAAAAGAGCTACGTGAGAACCATGAAGAGGTGGCAGGACATATAGGTGATGAGATCACCCCTGAGATGCTGGAAATAGTCGAGCAAGACACGAAGCGAGCAGTCCAGAAGTTGATTGCTACATATAATGAATTTGCCACGAACCTAGCTCCATAGGAGATAGAGCAGCTTGGGGAAGCCGAAGTTGCAGGTGGCTCGAGGACGAGCCACATGTGAGTGTTAGGGTCTTATTGGGCCTGGACCAAGTGGGGCAATTTTGAGCAAAAAGAAGTTTTGGAACTGCGGAGCAGAGCACAGTTCAGCTGAAACATTTTTGTATACGTTTTTGGGATGCTGCAAAGTTGCGTGCAGCGCAGCGTCGGAAGAGCTATGAAGTACGGCGCTACGAGGAGACAGTGCTGTGAAGTGTCTAGTCTACGGAGATCCAGCAAGGAAGAGTGTTGGACGGAATATGGCACGTGTTTCGGTTAGATCGTCGGCGGTCTATTTTTGGTAAATATGCAACAGGAGTGCCAAGTGATGGGTAGGAGCAAATCGGGAAGAAAGTGACTGGTCACACACGCTGAAGATATCACTACCTGAACCAGTCGCACGAGACTATTAGAGGAAGAACGACTCAGTGAAAGCGACCTGTTGGCACACGCGCAACAGGAAGGCCGCTAGCGACATGAATAATGCATGGAAGACCGCCATGATGGAATATTCGCTACCAGGAGCCAGCAGTCCGGTTTTGGGGAAACCGTGACAGTTTTGTAAACCTAAGGGTTTTTTCTTGCAGATTGTAAAGACATGACCTACGGGCATGATCTATAAATAAGGCATTTTGGTATGGGAAAGGGTTGACTCTTCATTTTGGTTAAGCTTGAATATTGTTGCATCTTTTAAAGCTTAGTATTATTGTAAAGGCTCTACAGTTGTGTGCGCAGAGACCTATCTGAGAGAGAAGAGAGTTTGCAGCTGAGTGCGCAGACTAAGAACTGTTGTACGCTTCCCAAAAGGCTAATTTAACAACAGTTCTTGTGGACATAGCCCCCATCCGGGGGGTGAACCACGTTAAATACTGTGTAGTGTGATTGTTGTGTTTTTTGTGACTGTTCATTTGCTTAGTATGGATGTTTAATACAACATTTATCTATTATGTGATTGCTTTTATATGTATTCGCCACAGGAATGATGGGAATAATATGTTAAGTAATACATGTGTGGATGAATGTTAAGTATTCAACACTTCTAAGTCTTTGAATGCATGAATCCATTGGATAGTCACATAGTTGAACACTGGATTTGAACGTAGTGTTGGAGGGCGCAGTATTGTGTGTTTCATTCATTTACATACACCGTAAAGATAATAACCTAAGTGTTGTTGAATGGATAAGGATCATTAAGTAATATTGATTAGAGTTGATCAAGTCTTGAAGTAGACACACGGTCTAGCTGATGCGTTGACCCATTGTGAGTGCTGCGAGGTAAGCTGTTGATAGCTTATCATCATGACATTGGAAGTATCCCATACCGCGCAGTCTTTGGATGTGTTGGTTACCCAGTTGCCTCAACTAGCCCCATTATCCAACGTGAAGTAGAGACTTTGCGCAAGTATCTGCCCATAGCAAGAGTCCTTTACCGCGCTGCCCATTAGTTCATTTTACACTCACATCACCAAGTTTTGGAAACGTGATTTTGCAACCACCCCCTCAGCTTTGCCTCGGGTGAGACCTCGGGCTTCTCGCAGTCTGTTGCCGAAAGGGCTGGTGAATAGGCGTTTTGTTGGTTCCTTGAACTGTGAAGTACCTGGGTCTACATTGGAAACCTCTAGCTCAATTATATATGCCAACAAAAGGGTCAACTTATTTGACAAGGCTAATGGTAGGTTTAGAAGGTCTACTAGGTTAGGTAGCTCTAGGTCTCTCTTGCATGTTGGATTACCTCGTTTTCTGTGGTATTTTCCTCCATCCTTGATGAGATGAGTAATTAATCAATTAATGAGAATAAAATAAGTATGATGATAGGTGCTATTCAGAGGCTTCCTCAACTCAACACCTTCTTAAGTAAGGTAACCCCTAGTTCTATTCAGAGCTTAGGCTCAACACTTTTACATGGGTGTTACGTTAGTGCAATTCCAGAGCTCTTCGCTCAACACTAGTGCTAGGATGTATTTGTAAGATACACCTAGGGATACAATGGCCAAAGATCCAATGCTCCAAAGCTTATGCTCAACATCAAGTTGGAGTGCTCCAGGGGCTTATGCCCAGCATATATTATAAAAGTAAAACATGTGCATTGGGGCTTAATCCTAGTATACCAAAATAAATCATATGCATTGGGGCTTACGCCCAATATATAACATCAATATAATCAACAAAATTTGGGATATTGCAATAACCCTAACTCCTAAACAAACTAACCCATAATCCTTAAAGTCCAAATCCAAAAGACCTTAAACCTTAATTCATAAACCCTTAAATCCCTAGAATCCTTAAACCCCCTCTCTTTAGCCATTCATTTATCCACTTTTGAATTATAGTCCAATGTATGCAAATATTCATGAAGTAATGAACATTTGGCATCAATTGGGGTAAACGTTGGAGAATTAATGGTGTAAACGTTATGCAAGGGCATGCGCGCATGTTTTAGCGCGTGTGTGCTTATAAACATGTGTGCGTGCTGCTGCTGCTAGTTAAAAAAAATAGAGTTTTATGTTCCCAGGAATGCTACCAAAAAACATGAGATTTTCACTCAGTTCGTGGGTTTAAGATCTTGCAGGTTGCAAATTGGCACATAGTAATTGATTGTTTTGACACTCATTGATCTATTGGACACAAAATTACTCTTGGAATATAACAAACATATTCAGTGGTCTTGGAATCTTGTGGATACATTCAAGCTACCATTTTCCATTGCAAGTAGAGATCATTCCAATATGTATGGTGAATTGTAAATAATTTTTTTCATTCACAAGATTTGAGATTCTCCCATGCCTTTGTGTTTTATCATATGCCTATACAAATATCGATGCATATAAAACAATGAATTTGACAAGAAGAATTCCCAAGTTCACATCTAAAAAAAACTCATATTCACTAGAGAAGATGAAGTATGCAATGTAAACCAGTAATTATTTCCATGAATATATTTTGATTTCACACAAGGATGGGATGGATGAGGTTCTCCCTTGAGACTCTTCAATTTGAATAAAATCCTAGGAAGCAATCATGGGAGAGGGTCCATATTGTTCTCCCTGTGTGTCGACCTCACCCTCTCCTAGTTCACCTTCGGAACTTCTGAGCTATGGTTCGATCTCAACACTCTACACTCGGCCTGTGTGACTCTTCACAACTCTCTCAGCTCTTCGCTCTGTTCTGCTCTACTCTGCTCTGACCTGCTCCCTCCTTCTAGACTGAAGGCCTCTTTTTCCCTCTTCTCCTCTATGGGTCCTATTTCCAATATTATCACAATCCTAAGACATGTGTTCCCTCCATTCGCCAATCCTGTCCAAATCCTATGAATCTGCACTCTCAGCTTCCAAATGTGCTGTACAGCCTCTGTCCATGACGTCCTTCACCAACTCGCCATAACTGTCATAAATTCCTCACCAACCTCGAATAGCTACTAAGTACAATTCATTGAGTTTCTGTCCTTCCGACCCTGCTACAGCAGTTAGTCACATCTCGACTGTGCTGTCGGCTCACTCCTTCCCATTACACTTGGCTTCTCTAAACCCTGTCATGTCGTAGTTCGACCACTTGTCGACTACCGGACCTCTTACATCGCTCATCATCTGTCAACCATTCCCTGTCGATCCTCAACTTCGCGACATCTGTTGATCCTTCAGTCGGTCGCACCCCGACTACTTCTACTCGAATTGTTGACTTCGATAAGTCAACTTACTTCCCGTACCAGTGGTCATCCGCACTCCCGCTGGTCAGCTCCCTTCGGTCGATCAATCTCGACTGATCTGCCTAGGCCTCGATGCTCCTACATCAGTCTCCCCAGGTGAAAAAGAATTCAACTGCTCCCTCAGTCTCTTGAACTCCTCTTCAGAAATCCATGTCGCTTCCTGCAACTCATCATTGGTCCATCGCACCAAGTATTCCTTCATGTGCGATCTATGAGTACGCCCCACTTTGTGCTCAATGATTACTTCTACGATCCCTTCTTTATGTCGGTTTGGAATCTGTTCCGTCCAGTCGATACTTGTTTCTTATCCTTTACTGCTACTCGACCCTTCTTCAAATTTATATAGGTCTGAGACATTGAACGTTGTTGAAATGTTCAAGTCTTTCGGCAATTCCAACACATAGGCATTGTCCGAAATCTTCTTTAGAATCTTGCATGGTCCTATCTTCTTCAACTTCAGCTTGGTGTCTGTTGCTGTCGGAAATCGCTCCTTCCGCAAATATGCATATACTAAGTCCCCTTCTTGGAATGAAAATAGTCTCTTCCTCTAGTCGGCTCTCAACTTGTAGGCCGCATTACTCTTCTCGATGCGCTTCCACACATTTTCATGAAATTCATGCATATGCTCTGTGAATGATTTAGCATCCGCGCTCTTCCTGGTTTCTGTCGGCAATTTGACCAAATCTGCCACTACATGTGGACTCCTCCCTTGAACAATCTGGAATGGGCTCAGTCCTGTCGACCGATTCATAGAATTTTTATATGCAAACTCTACCTGTGCCAACACTTTTTCCCATTGCTTGGGTCTGTCAGCTGCTAAACACCTTAGAAGGTTTCCCAAACTTCTGTTTACAACCTCGGTTTTCCCGTCTGTCTGCGGATGATATGCCAAACTAAACTCTAACTTCGTGTTGAGTTTCTTCCATAGGGTTCTCGAGAAATGCCCCATGAATTTTGCATCCCTATCCGACGTGATACTCTTTGGAAACCTTGTTAAATTTTCAGAATTTACTTCAATCTGATCTAGGATCTTAACTGAGAGAACAACATGTACAGCAAATCTACAGCATATCAATCATGACCACAATAATGCAAGCACACAAGAGACACAGAGTTTACTTGAGGAAAACCATAAAGGTGAAAAACCCCAATAACTTCCTCAGAGATAGATAGAGAAATGATACAACCAGAATACAAGAGATAGTCTTCTCCTAGCAGCAGAGCCTCCTCCTCCATAAGTGCGCCACTCTCCCAAGTGTGAGTGAGAGAAGAGAATGTGTAAAATGAGAGAGACACACTCTTTATTTATACACTAACTTGACTTGACCTTTACTCAACTAGGTCGGCCTCAGCTTAACCACTTAACATAATGCTGACTAGGCTGACATCCACTAGGGTGGTCTAATAACCCTTTGACCCACATGACTTATACAGGGTTGACCCCAACAAGGTGGTCTAATAACCCATCAAGTATAAGTTATGACACTTACAATATAAATGATGACACTTCCGTATAGAGGAATAATAACATCTCTATAGGAATACAATATACATATATGTTGAATACATTCCGAAGTTACATATACATCAAGACTCCCTCTTAACTAGGAAGGTATTTCTCAACACAGGTCTTCTAGCACAAGTCATCTTCTCTGGATCATCGTCACTGGATAATCGTCATCAAGTCATCATCATCGTCACTGCTACTGCTATCTCAATCAATCTCTGAATCTACTCGTCATAGGAAGTTCTACAGAGCCAGTCCTTTTTCATATTGGATGTAGGCCCACCACCTGCAGGTCTTCGTCATCACTAGCCATACTGTGGAATCCTCAGGACTTATTACGTGCATCACAAAACCTGGCTGCAGCATCCCAGGCTATTACGAGCACACAGCTCTACCTGTCAGATCTCCCAGGAGCACATTACATGTGACCCATCACAAAACCTAGCTGAAGCATCCAAGGCTGTTACGAGCACACAACTCTACCTGTCAGATCTCCCATGAGCACATTACATGTTATCTCACCACAAAACCTGGCTAAAGAATCCCAGGCTGTTACGAGCACACAGCTCTACTTGTTGGATCTCCTAGGAGCACATTACATGTGGTCCACCACAAAACCTGGCTGAAGCATCTGAGGCCTTTTTCATCCTATCCATATTTCCCAGGAGCAAATTACATGTGGTCATGGAAAATCCTGGCTGAAGCATCTGAGGCCTTTTTCATCCTGTCCAGATCTCCCAGGAGCAAATTACATGCCATAGGACAAAACCTTGCAAGAGCATCTCAGGATGTTACAGGTACACAAATCCAACCTGAAGATCTCCCAAAGCACAAATTACATGTCCTCCTAGAGCAATGTCTTGAAAGAGCATCCCAGGCTATTACGGGTACACAACTCCGACCTATAGGATCTCCCAGACATGCTCATCTGCACAACCTGATCCACGGCCACAAAGTATCATCCTGATACTCACCATACATCATCATGATGTACACATGATCATCCTGATCATCATCACTGCATCGTCCTGATGCATGTCACCTAGAGAAGCTCGTCATCCACGATCATCCATATCATACAATGCATCCAACTGATGCATACCAAGTATCTACTTGATAGATATCATCATATACAATGTATCTACCTGATACATACATAGATACATGATCCACACAATGTATCCATCAACATACATGATCTACCTGATCATACCTGATACATATACAAATACATGGTCCAAGCATCCAACATGATGCATACATACATAAATGATCCAACTGATCATATCCCGCATCCAACATGATGCGTACATACATAAATGTAAATTATCCAACTGATCATACATAGCAGAAACTAGAACATCATCCTGATGCTCATCATCCAGTGCTTACATCCACAGCCATGTGAAGGATCCCCCTTCCACCATGCTAGGAATGGCTACTGCAAATGTGTCCATCACTTCTTCCTCGAAGTGTCATCAATCTGAAGAACACCAAGCCTCTCCCTGAAGTACTCAAACTTCACCATGGCTAGTGGCTTCGTCAGCACATCTAGAATCTGCTCGTCTGTCGCAATATACAGGAGCTTCACAGCTCTTCTCTACACCATATCCCTGATATAGTGATATTTGATCTCTATGTGTTTTGACCTGTCATGAAACACTGGGTTCTCGGACAGCTTCACACAACTCTGGTTATCACAAAAGATACCAGTAGCATCCAATGGGAGATCAAATAACTCGGACAGTAGCTTCCGTAGCCATACTACCTCACAACTGGATGAACAAGCTGCAACATACTCTGCCTTAGCTGTACTCACTGCTACGCAGGACTGCTTCCTGCTGAACCAAGAGATCACACACAATCCCATACTGAAGCAACATTCAGATGTTCTCTTCCTATCTGTAGCACTGCGAGCCCAATTTGAATCAACATAACCCTGCAGGTTAAACTTTTGATTCGCTTCATACTTGAGCCCATAATCCACTGTACCCTTCAGGTACCTCAGAACATGCTTTATAGAAACCAGGTGAACACTCCTTGGATCCATCAGGAACTGGCTCAATGTGTTCACCACAAAGAAAATATCTAGTCTCGTGTTTGTCAGGTACATCAAGGACCCAATCATCTGATGATACATAGTGATATAAACCGGCTCAGATGAAGCATCACACAGAAGCTTCAAGTTCGATGCCATAGGTGTGGCCATAGCCTTGCAGTCCATCATCCCGAACCTCTTTAGGATCTCTACTACATACTTCCCTTGTCCGAAGAAGATTCTGTCGCTCTGCCACACCTCTATGCCAAAAAAAAATAGTGCATCATCCCCAAGTTCTTCAACTCAAACTCGGCAGCAAGCTTCCGCTGTGTGTCGGCAATCAATCTGTCATCTCCTGTTACAAACAGGTCATCCACATACAGGAGTATAATCACAGGATTCCCTTCCTCAACCTTGTAGTAAAGGTTGGAATCTGCTTCACTCTTGGTAAAGCCCAAACTGGATAGAAAGCTGTCTATCCTACCAAGTTTTGCACACATATATGACTACACCATTCAAGAAGGCTATCTTGAAATCCACCTGGTGTATCTTCTATTTCATCACATTTATATTTCTCTATGCTGCCATCTGCAGCATGCTTGATCTGATAGTTCCATTTAGAAGTCACAACAAACTTCCCTTCAGCTCTTGGGACCGCATCCCAAACATCGTTCTTCATGATCGACGGATCATGGCATTCTTCCCATATCCTGGGAACTTCAATATCTTCAATAGATAATTTTGTTGCTTGAACAAATGTTGTAGTCCTTCTTTTGTAGGTGAAGGTATATGGTCTTTTCTACAAAACAAGTTAAATTGCATGATTAGAAACATCTCATAATTTTCAGACAAATTCTTACACCTAAAGAAATATGTCATATAGTCATGCAATTATCTTAGCCAATGCTTCAATACAACATTTATCCATGTTCCACAACTTTCTAGATTCCTTACAGTCTCTACCAGAACATTGTTAAGAGTGTGCACAACTCCCAACATGTCAGCAAAGGGGTTTCATTCTAGATAAGTAGCAATGGAATGTTGTACAGTGCCATAGGCCACTTACCCATCAAATGCATATTAGTAGTAAGTTGTTCATTAATGCAATCATTCAAATATGCATAATACACATCCTAAATCTAGGAACATAAGCATATACATCATTGAATAATATTATTTAAACAAACAAGTGTGTAAGGAATGGTAATTAAAATACTTATCTTTATTTGTTTGTTGGGTGGAATCCCTCTGAGTCTTTGCTTCTTTGCAGGAGCTACTGAAGTAGCTTCTTCTACACCTTTCTATTTTGGAATGCAGAAGGATGGTCAACTCCCTTTGGATATCTACATCCTTGCAGAAACCACTGGAGTATGCTCATTTGCTTTCTTCCAGGAACAATTGGAGTGTGCTCCCTCTTGATCTTTGCTTCCTGGATTACCTGTCCTTGAACTTACATCCATCCTTAATCACTATGCATGCTTATTAGTATCATCATTGTGTTATCCTTGAGGTCTCATACATAATCACACATTTATTAGTATAATCTTAATACTATCTAAACACAATAATGTTAAACATGTATAGTCATGACCATTCACAGATAATAAACATTAGTATTCAAGGTTACAGGGAAGTCTTCTTTTACTCATGCATATTCTTATTTGATCATAGGACTTTTCTAATTAGTTAAATCATCAATGCATAAACCCGTGATTACTCAAACCTATACCTTCATGATTCTTCTGGTTAGTCATATCATCAATTATGGTAAGTAACATAATATGCATACAACCATGACTATTCAAACCTATGACTTCATGAATAATCATTATCAACAACACAACAATATAAGATCCTAACACAAGGTAGGATTCTAGCTTGATATAGGAAAAACATACCTGGATTAGCATGCTAGCTAGTTATGTCTAACATACCCGCTTAATGTCTTCCAATTCTCTTTAGTGACTTGTGCTAGTAACCTACATGTCTCATAGGTTAACCATTGTAGGACCAAGTTATACATACCTCGAAAGTAGATCTTATATGTGATCCATGACAATGGATGAATCTTTGTCTTCATGTCATGATGATCATATGTTCGTGAAGTAGAACATGATTTGTCTTTCTTGGTGTACCTTTTATGTTAGCGAACAACATAAACCTCATACAACATCACAGTGCATTAGTACATTCATAAGTGTCAAAACCTTAATCAATGAATATCTTCTATTAAGGTGATACGGCAAGTCTAGTAATTAATCAAGATTGTATTGTAATGATATGAAGACAAACATATGATAAACTTAACCATGAAACATACCTATAACCCATACCTGCCAAGATTTCTTGTAATCTTCTTATGAAAGGCCTTAGCCTCATCTCCCTTTGAAACAGGAACTTCTTCACTTATGCAGGTGACCAATCCATCTTCTTCTAGGATTAACTCAATCCACTTGATTTGCAAGAACTGGACCTGGAGCTGGATTAGGGTTTGTCAAAGAAACCCCAAAAATTCAAACTTTGAATTTCAAACTTTCGAAAGGATATAAATATGCGCCTTGATGAGTTGATCAAGTTGGTATATTCAGAATTTGAAAACTGCAAAGTTTCACCCCTCGAAATTGCCTTTTAGATTTCTGGATTCACTAGGGAGGACCCTGAATTAGGGTTTGGATTTCCCAGAGCTTCACCCAACCAAAATATTTGATTCAAAGCTCTAATATTTGATTTTTCTAAGGAGCTTCCAGCCGTGGTCACAGATTTCCAAAATTTCAAGTTTTGCAAAAGCCCTAATTTTCCATCTTTCCAATCAAAGTCCCGAACTGGGGTTTGATCAAGCTCGGCCTTCTGCCCAACCAAAAAATATGATCTTGGTCTCTAAATTTTTATCTTTATGAGTAGCATCCAGCCGTGGTCTCTGATTACAAAAATTCCAACTTTCTCCGAAGCCCTAAATTCCGGAAGCCATGAATGAAGGTGCTAAAAAATAATTTTGTTTTGATAGAAATATGTACCTGATTGTTTCTGGTGTAACTCCGAACTTTGCAATACACAGGGCCTGAAAATTTTTCTTGAGATAGCCCGACCTGTTATCTTTCCATCCCGACAGGTCTGACCTCAATTGGATTCTCTGAGAAAGAGTTATGCCAAGTGTCGCAACGTGACCTGTTTATGGGATAATACAAGAGAGCGAACTTGTATGGCATGCCACGTGTCACTGGTTCAACTTCGACATCTGAAAACTTTTCTTGAGATAGCCCAACCGGTTATTTTTCCATCCCGATAGGTCTGACCTCAATTGGATTCTCTGAGAGAGAGTTATGCCCAGTGTCGCAATGTGACCTATTTATGGGATAATACAAGAGAGCAAACTTGTATGGCATGCCACATGTCACTGGTTCAACTTCGGCCTATGAAAACTTTTCTTGAGATAATACAATCTGTGTACTACCTATCTCTTTTGATGAAATTTCATTTGGAGCTTCCTAGCCCAAGTTATGACCTTTTTCCCAAGGTCACCTGATTTTGACTCAGATCCGGAAGAGGCAGAAACCCTATATTGTACAGATCATAAATCACAAAGTACAATGAATTAGAGATTTTCCTTTGGACACAAGGTACATGTGGATCTGATCTTCGACTTGTAAAAGTTTCAGATCCGAAAAGTTCTCCAAAATGGATTTATAGCGAAAGTGCTACGATGGCTGGTTTTTGCTATATCAAGCCCTAGCATCATAAGTGCAACAAGTGTCATACATGCCATATCATGCCTTCTTTCAGGCTAGCTCTGATACCATGTTAAATTTTCAGAATTTACTTCAATCTGATCTAGGATATTAACTGAGAGAACAACATGTATAGCAAATCTACAGCATATCAATCATGAACACAATAATGCAAGCACACAAGAGACACAGAGTTTACTTGGGGAAAACCATAAAGGTGAAAAACCCCAATAACTTCCTTAGAGATAGATGGAGCAATGATACAACCAGAATACAAGAGATAGTCTTCTCCTAGTAGCAGATCCTCCTCCTCCACAAGTGCGCCACTCTTCCAAGTGTGAGTGAGAGAATAGAATGTGTAAAATGAGAGAGACACACTCTCTATTTATACACTAACTTGACTTAAACTTTACTCAACTAGGTCAACCTCAACTTAACCACTTAACATAATGCTAACTGGGCCGACCCCCACTAGGGTGGTCTAATAACCCTTTGACCCACATGACTTATACAGGGCCGACCCCAACAAGGTGGTCTAATAACCCATCAAGTATAAGTTACGACACTTACAATATAAATGACGACACTTTCATATAGAGGAATAATAACATCTCTATAGGAATACAGTATACATATATGTGAAATACATTCCGAAGTTACATATACATCAACAAACCCATGCAACCTAACTATTTCATTAAAGAATAGCACAGCGATCCCTGTGGCATCAGTTGTTTTCTTACATGGTATGAAATGTGCCATCTTCGAAAATCTGTCGACTACAACAAATATTGAGTCGTTCCCCTGCTGTGTCCTGGGAAATCCTAACACAAAATCCATGCTAAGATGCTCCCACGGGTTCTTCGGTATTGCCAATGCTATATACAACCCCGTGTTCTGACTCTTTCCCTTTGCCAACTGGAAAATTTGACATTGTCGAACCCATTTTCTGACAACTATCGACATCCTTGGCAAGAAATACTTTTCGTCGATCAGTGCTTTAGTCTTGTTGATCCCAAAGTGCCTTGCTAACCCGCCACTGTGAAATTCTCGGATTAGGTTCTCTCTCACTGATCCTCTAAGAATGCATAGCTGACTTCCCCTAAACAGGTAACCTTCTTGAAGGAGATAACTCAAATATGGAGTTTTGTCGACGCTCCAAGTCTCTCGACAAGCCTTCCATGCCTTTGCAAAATCTTCGTCGGCTTCATACTCTGTCTTTATCGACTCTATTCATGTTGCCTGAACAGTCATCATGCCCAATAGCGCAAATCTCCTACTCAATGCGTCGGCAACTTTGTTCTACTTGCCCGAACTATGTCGCAACAAGAACGTATATCTCTGGAGTAGCTCCACCCACTTCATGTGTCTCTGATCCAACTTCAACTGAGTAGTCAGATACCTCAGCGCTTGATGATCGGTGTATAACACAAATTCCTATGGCAACAAATAATTCCTCCATTTCTTCAATGCTTGTATGATAGCATAGAATTCCTGGTCATAGACTGAATATTTCTGCTTCGCTCCACTCATTTTTTCACTGAAGTATGTAATTGGTTGCCCCTCCTGGCTCAACACTGCTCCAATTGCGGTTCCACTTGCATCGCAATCGACCTGGAAAACTTTGTTAAAGTCTGGGAGCGCCAACACTGGGCTCTCAGTGACCTTTTCCTTCAATTTGTCGAAAGCTTCCTGGGCCTTACTCATCCACTTGAACTCACCCTTTCTCATGCATTCTGTCAATGGTGCACAAATCCGACTGAATCCCCGAATGAACTTCCGGTAGAAACTAGCAAGTCCATGGAAACTTCTCACTGCAGTGGTACTTGTCGGTTTCGGCCAATCTACTATTGCCTTCACCTTCTCGGGGTCCATCTCCAACCCTTTACCTGAAATTACAAATCTCAAGTACACCAATTCCTTGTTTATGAGGAAACACTTTTGTAGGTTAATCATCATCTTCTCTTCCTGCAATTTCTGCAATACTTGTCGAACGTGCTCCAAATGTTCTGACTTGGTTCGACTGAAAATTAGAATGTCATCTAGATAGACTACGACAAACTTTCCCAAGAATGGTTTCAACACTTCATTCATCAATCTCATGAATGTACTGGGTGCATTAGTCAATCCGAATGGCATGACTAACCACTCATATAACCCTTCTCTTGTCTTGAATGTTGTATTCCATTCATCTCCTTCTCTGACCCTGATTTGGTGATATCCACTCTTCAGGTCTAACTTCGTGAAGTATGTCGATCCACTCAGGCAATCCATCAAGTCATCCATCCTTGGCAATGGAAATCGATACTTGATCATGATCTTGTTTATGGATCTAGTGTCAGTACACATCCTCCATTCCCTACCCTTTTTTGGTGTTAATACTGCTAGTACTGCACACGGGCTCAAGCTTTCTTGGATCAATCCCCTATCCAACAACTCTTGGACCTGTTGGTTGAGCTCCTGTCCCTCTGCTAGGCTCATCCTATATGGTACTTTGTTTGGCAGACTCGACCCTAGAATTAAGTCGATTTGATGGGATATACTCCTTGTCGGCGGTAATCCTGTCGGTTTCTCATCAACCATTATGTCCCTAAACTCTTCGAGCAACTCCTCGACTTCGAATAGAATGCTCTTCCGATTGGTCGTTCCATCGACATATGGTCCCTTCGGAATGATTGCAAAACATCTCGACTGTTTTTCCTCCTCCACGAGGAATTCTTTGGCGGTGCTCATCAACACTCGCTTTTCCCAAAGATTTCTCTCACCGTCCTTACTGTCGGCTGGCTCTCCTCGCCTCGGCTTAAGAGTCCTTTTCACGCCATTCTTCCAGACTGTGACTATGTTAGCTCGACCATCATAGATCATCTTACGATCATATTGCCATGGCATCCCTAACAATAGATGGCATGCATCCATGGGAACTACATCACACAGCACAATGTCCTTTAATCCTTCAACTCTAAAGTTGATCAGGCACTGTCTGGTCACCTTAACATGGTGTCCTTTTTGCAACCATGAGATCTTACAAGGGTGTGGGTGTTCATGACACTTTAGCCCGATCTTGTCGATGACTTTCGTCGATACAAGATTCTCTGTACTCCCACCATCAACTATGGTCTTGCAATGCCATTCCCCGATCCGTACCTTTGTTCGAAAGATTTCCTTCTGTTGTGCTGGTTCCATCAGATCGCGTTGATCTTCCTAGATCAAATCTCTCTGAACTGTCAGCTTCCGATTCTTCCTTTTCTCACCTCCACTACTATCTGAGGTTGACTCTTCCCTCTCATCAACTTGCTCATCCTTTCGACGTCTGGGTTTCGACTCTTCTGCAATGTGTAGGTTTTTTGGGCATTCATATGCCTTATGGCCCATTCCAAGACATTTGTAACAGATTATGGCTGGTCTGTTAGCTCCTTTCTTGTCAGATGGACCACTTCGACTATATGCACCTCGACCGCGGTTCTCACGACCATCGTGTCGGTTCTCTTGTGCTCTTTCTTTCGTCGATGTCCCTTCTGTGCATCGACTATCTTCGACACCTTCTCTCTTGTAGCCACTACCTTGACCTCTCACGGAGACAGTCTTTCCACCCCAACTAGTCATCCTGCCTCTGGTCGCTGCAAACATTCTCGACAGTTTCTCTTCCGCCTTCAGAGCTAGCTGATAGGCTTCTCCAACTTCTTTGAATCTCGACATGTTGAGCTCATCCTGGACAGCATATTTTAGGCCGTTAACATATCTGGTGACAGCTTCTTCTCCTTCATCAGTTTGTCCTGACCGAATTGACAATCGGTAGAACTCCTCCGTGTACTCTTTCATGGTCATCTCTTTCTGTCAAAATTTTTGTACCTTTCTGAACAAGGAAATCACATAGTCATTTGGCAAGAATTTCCCCTTCAACTTGGAAACCATCCTGTCCCAAGATTTGATTTTCTCCTTTCCTTTCTTGATTCTATCATCCTATACATTGTCCCACCGCAACGAGGCATGACCCTTCAACCTTAGACATGCAGTCTTAACCCATTTAGGATCCTCGATCTACTCTACATCAAAATATTTCTCCATCTCTCTGAACCAGTCGATCAAGTCTTCTAGGTCCAGGCTTCCCGAGTACGTACGCACATCTATCTTCGCCCGACCTCTCATTTCTGTCAGAAGCTTGATGAGTTTCTCCTCTGGTTCTTCCGCTACGGCTTCCTGAGCTTCCACTTCTTTAGCTTCCTCGTCGTTGTGGTCTAGCGCTTCAGGAATGCAACCGCGCCTCTGGTTTTCTTTAATCGCTGCGACTTCATTTGTCAAAGTCTGCATCGTTCAGACGCATTTGTCGAACATCTCACGATCCACTGTGACAGCTGCTGCACCACGCGCTCTTCGTCATCGGACATTAACGCCTCTGTGAGCCATCTTCAACCTCTGTTGAAAATTCTCACACCTTCAACACTGATGCAAGTCAGGTTGGTATGGTCTTCTTCTCCAACCGAACTCGCTTCTACTTTTTGATACCAACTGACGCAAGTTTCCTTACGGAAATAAGGTTCTTGCTTAACAATACACACGACACAAACCACAATGCTCACACAAACAAGGTATAGAACAAGATACCTGGATTGGATTATATTACTTCTCTGAAATCGGTTACAATGTAACTGTAAGCAAATAACTAACTACAATCGGCCTCAACCATTACAACAACAAAGTAACTATGGTGTGTTCTCCCTATGTGTCGACCTCACCCTCTCCTGGTTCACCTTCAGAACTTCTGAGCTATGGTTCGGTCTCAACACTCTGCACTCAGCCTGTGTGACTCTTCACAACTCTCTCAGCTCTGTGCTCTGCTCTGCTCTACTCTGCTCTGCCCTGCTCCCTCCTTCTAGACTGAAGGCCTCTTTTTCCCTCGTCTCCTATGTTGGTGTTGTTTCCAAGATTATCATAATCCCGAGACACGCATTCCCTCCATTCGTCAATCCTGTCCAAATCCTGTGAATCTGCACTGTCAGCTTCCAGATGTGCTATATAGACTCTATCCATGACATCCTTCACCAACTCGCCATAACTGTCATAACTTCCTCAGCAACCCCGAACAGCTACTAAGTACAGTTCATTGACTTTCTTTCCTTCCGACCCTGCTACAACAGTCAATCACATCTTGACTGTCCTGTCGGCTCACTCCTTCCCATTACACTTGGCTTCTCTAAACCCTATCGTGTCGTAGTTCGACCACTTGTTGACTACCCAACCTCTTACATCGCTCATCATCTGTCAACCATTCCCTGTCAATCCTCGACCTCGTGACATCTTCTGATCCTTCAGTCGGTCGCACCCCGACTGCTTCTGCTCGACTTGTTGAATTTGACAAGTCAACCCACTTCCCGCACCAGTGGTCATCGACACTCCTGCTGGTCGACTCCCTTCGATTGATCAATCTCGACTGATATGCTTAGGCCCCGATGCTACTGCATCATTATGAAACCCCTAGGATACCATATTCTTTCCATCTGAACCCATCCTAGGCTAATTTACCTATAGTTAGCATACTACACCCTAACTCTTGCCTTAGATACGTGGTCTAACACAAATAAACTAGCATAGTTCGTAGTTATATGTGTTAATTTGTAAAGTGGCAAGATATGTTGGAATGTGTCAACTTTATTGTATAATGGAACTAATATCTTGTCTGTTGTTTCTTTTGCAGGGGTAGACCTCATTTTTTTTTAAAGAGACTTTTAGAGATGGGAAAGTCATGTAATAGAGAAAAAAAATATGGAAGGAATCTTCCCATTGAAAAGGTCAATGACGTAAGAGAAAAGGCCAGGTTGGAAATGGAAAGAGTTAGACGTGGTCCATTCAATACCACTGATACTTCCACTGATCCTAACACAGTTGTTGACATGGAAACCTCTAGTTCAGAACCACAGGTAAAGTGGTTGCATCCAATGAACCCAACTCAAATTCCAACATCAACACAATCTCCACCCAACAATCCATCAACGAGTCATGCTGAATTTCCTCAAGACATAGGTATATTGGGAGATGCTGCATATGCAGAGTTGGACATACAAGCAGTGATTAATTTGCAATCTCCCCAAGAATACCACAACCATGTCAAGCACTCTCCCAATATGGTCCAACGTGTGAATGAAGCACCACAACAAACAAGCTCCAGTATTCGTACCTCATGTCCACCTTCCCTACCTCGATTGTCTAGTGCAAGAAGAATAACTCCTAGACATATTCATGTGGATCAAAGTTCTCTATCAGGCCTTGAAGGTAAGTTTCCAAAACGCAATATCGAATTGCATTGCAACACTATCGAATGAAAAATGGAGCATCTTTCGTAATGTTTATATAATTTCAACTCGTGCCCTATACAAAATATGGAAACTAGTGCCCAAAATGCCACATCGTGGCTAGTGTACATAGGAGGGCCTCTCAGTCCTCCTTCCCACCCTCGGCGCTCCCAAGTGCATCTCCAAAATCGATCTTCCTCTTCTTCGAGCTAGAGGAAGCTAGGTCGTTCTAGTGACTTGGACCACGTCCCCCTGGGCCCTAAAATGACAACAATAATATGTCCACTTTTCTTGGCAATTATACAAGTATAAAACATAGTTTAAAAATAAAAATAGTTTTCAAATATTAAATAACTCACCGCAGGAGAGACTGTAAGTCGTGAGGGGGTTTCTCTCCTCCGTGCTTCAAGTCTCTCAGCAATGCCGCCCTGCAACATTTAAAACAATCATATAAATGATGAAATTAGATTCCTATAGTAATTTTCATTAATATTGAATGATATTTTCATAAACTAGTCAATATCACCGTGAACACAACCGGTTGGTCTTCAGGGCTTGCAAATGGAGCAATCAGCTAGACGACCTGCTCCGATGATAGGGTAAATGGTATAGGGGAGGATGTATCCACATCGACGGTGGCTACACCACTGGGGGGAATAGTGGGAGAAGGAGAGGTGGAAGAAGGAAGTGTGGAATGGCGTGGGCGAAGTGGAGATGCATGTCTAGGGCGATAAACCCCAACTGGCTGTAATATGGATGGGGCCAGTATGGAAGGGGAAGCAAGGGTGGTGGGGGAATGTGGGGAGGGGAAAGGTATGTTTTGCGGTGGAGGGATGGGTGAATGTGGATGGGTGGTATATTGTGGTCGAAGGGGGGAGGGTTGAAACATGGGAAACTATAAGGGAGGTGGTGGAAGGGTTTGAGTTGGGTGATGGAACAAAGGATGTGAAATGGAAGGGGGAGATGGATGGAAGTGTGGTGTTGGATGGGACAGGGGGGATGGATTGAAGGGGGTGGTGAGAGATGCATGGAAGGGGACATGTATTCTAGGGGCTACAACTGACATATACGGTGGACAAAAGGTCGGGGAGGGAGGGATAGTGGAACTGGAAGGCCGAGGTGCTCGCACCTACATACACATTAATAACCTCATAGTTTAATACAGAAAATAAAAATAGACAAAGAAAAGTCACCAAATTTGAAATTAAATTTATACTTTAATACACACGATACCTGCACACATGGAAATCTGCTGATCCCCGGTAGGGATGGCTGGTCACTGGATCCTATGGACACCTGTGCAAACACTACAATATTTAGATTGAATTTATAAAAATAGTAGTAACAATATTAAACACAATGACAATGAGAATGGCAACAATAATACTTAAATAGCATGACATCAATTACTTTAGATTCAAGTTAGATGATTACTAGAGACCAACAATTACTTCCTTAATAGTGCTAATAGTATAGTATCCAACAATAGGGAGTATATGATCACATAAACTAATGATTACCTTGTTATGAGAGTTATGTGTGATTGTCTTATAGGTTTAAATTTTAATCCAAATATGATATGATTATACCAGCAGTAGAAATATCACCTCAAGTTTAGTTTTGGAATGAAGTAAGTGTGTTTGTGGTATGCACAAAGCCAAGTAAAGTTGTAGGACGAAATTATGGTATGGCTCTAGGCTTGATGGTATAGGGACAAATCAGATCTGATATACATTTGAACCAACCGTTAATAATTTGTTGATATTTTGTTTCTTCAACAATCAAGCTATGATGGGACTCAAAATGAAGTTATATGGTAAACTAGGTCGAGGTCTAGGGTAAAGTGAAGGGTATAGGTCTGAATTGTGAAGGGTATAGGTATGGATTGTGAAGGGTGTAGGCCTTGTATCAAATAATGGTCATTCTGAATAATTTACAAATTAGGAATGTTTTGATTTTTGGGGACTCTTCTCTCATCATTGGTCAAGTAAGGATGAGAGATTCTGGAAATTTATCTCCCATTTCTATAATCATTAGAGGTATTAATGGTATAGCTACAAAGTTTGAATTTATTGAATATTTTCATATTCTTTGTTCATGTGATACCAAATTTACATAAAACGTGGTGAATGTGATGGTCAAATTGGAAAAGGGAGTGTTATAGCTCACTTAATTCCTTCATGAAATACATTAGCAATCACACTTAGTGGCATTTATGTGATAAATGGCAATGGATGTGGTCAAGGAGATCACTTTTAAGTCCTCCTCCTTCAAGTAATCAATGCACACTTGAACTTCGATTATTTTCTAGTGGGAGTTTTAATTTGGTTCGGATGGAAGATCTTGGTGCATGTAGGATATCTCTGACTATTAATGCCAAGAAACTTCATCATATGGTAAGTTGGGTTGAGGAAAATTTTGGTTTTGGGTTACTTCATAATTTGTAGGGGTGGTGGTGAATGTTGTTGGGGAGTGAAGAGGGTGGGAATACTTTTGTTTGGTTTGTTTCATTGTTAAGAATTGGACTATGACATGATTATTTTAATTAGCAATGTTGGTTTGCGGATGAAAAATTGAACTCTTGTTTTTTAGGAAATCCTTTTTGGTTTATTGTCTAGGTGATCTCATTGGAGACTTAGGCAATTTATTTGCAATTTAGGTTATTTCTCCAAGTACCCTTTCTCTTGTACTTTACGTTGGTACTATGGAAGAAAAAAACCAACACGATGAGTGCGTTCATTGTGGATTTACAGAGCTTCACAAGGTCCTGAGGTGCTTATAACCATAGATGAACACCTTATAAGAGGTAATTTTGCATATTAATCAAATTATATTTAGTCATCATGAATCCCAATTCGCTAGGATTTTGGATATGGAAACGAGAATGGAAACATAGAGTGAAAGGTTAGATAAGTTGGCTATAGATTTAGAAATGCATAATAACTTTACACTACTTTTTGCTTGAAAATATAAATCTTCGATTGACCACCCTATAGTTTCCATAGGTTCATTGAACGGAATTCGTCCAAAAGCCTTTGTAGTTCAATGCGATCTTGGTGATTATGAAAACATAGAATAAGAACAAGTAGCATCATAAATGAAAGAACTTGAAAATGGAGAAGCAAAGGATGCTTACAGTGAACATCAACACATGTCTAGTTTTATTAGGTTTCATTTTTGTTTGGATGGATTATATGAATTTATAGCTCTCAAGAATCTAGACAATATGATAAACACAACTGTAAAATCCAGTGTGTTAGACATGTTTTGTGAGAATTATTCATTTCGATTTTAGTTTTAAACGACGATAATAATAAAAATGGTTACTCAATGCTAACTAATTTGTGTGAGAAAGAAAGGCAAGATGCAAGAATAGGGATAGAGAGATTTAATTACTGAACACAAATTACTCATAATGGATTTAATTATTCAAAGTAAAGAAGTTACCTGTGTGTATGGTGCCGCAATCTCCTCTGTTGCTGCCATGGCTCCGTCTAGGTCGAAGGAACCAATGTCCCCCCACCTAGAGGATGGAGACTCGGACCTGAATAACTGTACATTAAAAAAAAAATAAACAATATGTAATTCAAAGTTAAATATACTAAAAAATACGATATCAAATAACATACAATAAATACTTGAACATTAAATAAAACAATAGCTAACCTGGTCCATGTAGCTCTTTGTGGCATGCTGCTGTATAGGACCATGGCAAGAATGCCCACAATGAGAACAACGATGTGCCATTGTTCCTGTCGAACTAGATGGCCCCACCTGGGTTCCACCTGTACCTAATCTGTCTCGGCCACCACCCATAGATTGTGCAACAGTGTGTGTCTCATCTTCGTCCTCCCTCCCAGATCTATGAAAACATAGCCACAAATGTGGTATGTCTAAGCATATGACCTTTGGCACGTCTAACAAAGACATCAATATCATCTAGGATGGTACGAAACCCAAGTTGATGAGGAGGGGGGTTTGGCGCTCGCCTAGGTGCAGGTGGTCCTCTGAGTGGGTTGTGGTGGGCCTGAGGTCAATCTTGGGAAGAGCCAAGACTGACACCCTCAAACTCAGGGATGTCAAAATAATTGATATGGTATCCTAACTCAAAATCAACCCACAATTTCATAAGAAAATACTGTGGGCCCTCCAAATTATTGCATGGGGGCATATCAAACACCATAAACCATCTCTTTCTCCAGTTATCTCTCCATGGCTGGTAATTACACTAGTCCATGCCTGTCTCTTTCTCACATATGGAGGCTGCCTTTTCCTAGGATCTATGAATATGCTGTACAATTGTGATTTTGTGATGTTGAGGTCTTTAATTTGTTCTTTTGATATCCTGGTGGAATAATGTTCCCTCATTCGAGCCCTATATTGGTTCAGATTAGTGATCTCACTGTGGGAAATGTTAATAGATTCAATGATGTTTTGTGATGATGTAGCCAGGGAAACGCAAGAGGGTTCCTTGGTGCTCTTCCAATCATCACTTAAGACCCTTAATTAGTTTAAATCTTGATTTAATTCATCCTTGGGGTTTTCAAGTGGTTCATCATCAGGTTCATTGTTCATTCCAATGTTAATATTATTGTCTGACGGTTCGGTTTTGTTGGTTTCCTCTAATGGTTGTGGTGTGTTTCTCATTTTCTCAGGTGTAATTTATCTACAATGAAAAATTGTTGGTTTTTAATTGATTGTAATTTTTTTTAATTTAAAATTATAATGAAAAAAACAACAAAAAATGGAATGGTTTAGCACCTACCTGGAGGCACTGGAAGCAATGGATGTTGGAGGTTGAGTTTTATGTTGAATGTGAGGTAGTTGGATGCTCCAAATGTGCCCGCGTGCCTCCAACTCCTCCAATCCCTCACTCGCAGGTTTGTTACACAATAACAAACCCGCCGACTGTGTTTTTTTTTTATAAAAAACACAGGAGTGTGCACGCATGTTTTTTGTGTGCACGTTAACAATGTGTGTGCGCCTATTTTTGTGTACGCATTAACAATGCGTGCGCGCGTCTGTTGACGTAGATATACAGATACATGTGCGCGCTTTTAAGAGCGCGTATGTGCTTCTTCTATCCATGTCAACTCACTGATGTGGAGGATCGACATTGCCGAAGCAGGAGCGCGTACGGGTGTTTAGAGACGCGTGGGCGTGTTTGTTTTTTTTGTGCTCACGCATTGTCATTGCAACATTTTTGGGTACCAGCTTCAAGTGGGTACTCGACTTCAAGATAAAGATTGTGATTGAATTGTTTTGGAACTTTTTTGTTTACATGACATCATCACATTGATACAAATTTTGAAGATATATTTTGAAAAAAATAAATTTTAAACTTGTATTCACTTCAAAGTATGTATGAAGGTGGAATTATTTTGGAAATTTTTAGTTTATATGACATCATCACATATCGTGAAAATGTATGAAAGTAAATAATACTATATTATAAATTAAATAAATTTGTAATTTCACATAAGTATTAAATTAATATAAATCCACCTTAAAATCATATTTATAAGTATAAAGATGATAAATTTCTTGAAATGTAAATTTTTTCAAAATTAAAAAAAATTATGTTTATTTTTATTTTATTTTATTTATGTATAAATATATAATTTTTTAATTATCTTTTATTTTTTTTATAAGATAACATACATCTTCCCCATATTAAACTCAATACTTTAGATCCAATAGCTTAAAATTAAGTTATATTAATATAACCACTTAAGATTTTAAAACTACACTTTTTCTTTTTTGTTTTTGTTGTCAATAATCAATGTTAAAAACGGCCGAAAGTTAAAAAAATAAAAAGTGAAGTGTCAGTTATTTCCTTCTTAAATATTGTTTAAGCAAACTATATAATATTCTGTTTGTTAGGATTAGCAATAAAAAAAAGGGTTAATTACGAGTTTCAACACAACATATTATATTTAAAGATTAAAAAACAAGTGTTAGTTATTTCCTTCATAAATATTGTTCAAATAAATTATAATTTATGTTGTTTGTTACCATTAGCAATGAAATAGTTTCTTTTTTTAATTACGGGTTTCAACAAAACATACGATATTTAAATACAGTTAAAACTATCTTAATATTATTAAAGTTCAAATGTAATTAAAAATAATTTAATATTAGTTAGACAATTTTATTATTAATAAAAATGGTAAAATCTCATTGAAAATAGATATATACAATATTTCTTTAAACACCTTTAGGATTAAATAAACATTATTAAAGGAGAGTTATAAAATAGGTCTAAATATTCTATGTTTTCAACTTTTTGTATATTTTTTTTCTTATTGTTTTCAAAATTTTATTAGAAATCTTTAAAAAATCAAATCACATATATTAACTCTTAAAATAGTATTATTTAGGTGTTACAGCTTGAAGACCCTGAATCTATTTATGAATTCAAAAATATATTTGTTTAAACATCATTAAAACTAAAATAAATATAATTAAAAGAGAGTTATAAAATAGTTATAGAATATTTCTTTCAACACCATTATCATTAAAATAAATATCATTGAAAGAGAGTTATGAAGGTAACCGAAAGTAATTTAATTTTGAGGGTCAAATTTTGTCAATATCGAATGGGTTAAATGTGTATTTTAATTTTGATTTGATTATTATTTATCAATATACACACCGTAAACTTAACATGTTAGGGTTTTGAGGTTAGGATACACGGCTTAAACTTAACATTTTAGGGTTTTGAGGTTAGCGATACACGGCGTAAACTTAACTTTTTAGGGTTTTGAGGTTACGGATACACGGCGTAAACTTAGCATTTCAGGGTTTTGAGGATCGGGATACACGGCGTAAAATAACATTTTAGGGTTTTGAGGTTAGCGATACACGGCGTAAACTTAACATTTTAGGGTTTTGAGGTTAGGGGTACACGGCGTGAACTTAACATTTTAGGGTTTTGAGGTAGTATCTGGATATATTTATAGAGTAGTATTGTAAATGTAAGATGCAATATTAGGTAGTTCGTGATCTGCACGGTGAGTGGTAGACATTCGATTGACCAACACACGTAAGGGAGAGGGATTCGGAACTGGCAATATGAAATCTCAACTTCAGATTCAGCTTGCGCTGCTTTTGGGTTTGTTTCTTGTACTAGCTTGCACTTCTTTGGTGCAAGCTGCAGGCAGATCACCGGGTAAGGATTTTGGATTGATTTGTATGTTATGAAATGTTAGAACATAAAAATATCTTATTACTATTCTAAGATACAGAAACAATGAGGGAATGGCTCCAGCAATACTGAACCCAATCTCATCTGTTTTTTCTTTGCATTTACTTGATTTCAGGAGTAGGGGGCGATGTTCCTTCGAAAAACGTTAAACAAGCTCCAGTGGCTAGCAAATTTCGCAAGTGTACGTTGAGCGACTTAGTGTGGAAAATGGACACAGTCGACAAATATTCAGTGAATATAAAAGTGACAAATACGTGTAGATATTGCAAAGCAACGAAAGTTGCTATATATATCACACTCATAGAGACACTAATTGATGCTGCTGACAGAGTGGTTATCGATTCCATTCCTGCAGGGAAATATAAGGTTTACAAGTATCAACAAGCTTCGGATGTCATATCCCAAATCCACATTGCTAGTGTGGACTTCGTCCATTGCCACTCATAGCAGGAATTGCCTGTTTTCTGAACCTTCTATCCAGATCTCTGAACTTTTGGTTATTAATAAACTGGAGGAGTTCCGCTCGTTGGCGTTTTCGTACCGTAGCCATTACTGCGGTTCCTTCTTATTAAATATGTTGAATACTATACTCTTTGTTAGAGTTTTTAGGAGTTAATTAACAAGATCATTATTTATCATGATTTTGAAGGTTATGTGTGAATCTGTGTTTGAAAGAGATCTTACGTTTTGTTATTCAAGATGGGTTAAAACCAATTTTCCAAATTATTAATATTGATATTTATAATAATGTAAAAACCATTGGTCTTATTTTTTACGCATTGATCTTGATGTAAATAGAGTCACTGACCCAATTTAAAAGGATATTGTTGGGAAAATAACCAAATGTCATTCGACGCCACTGACCAAACTAATTAGGATAGTAAAACTTCAAATAAAGAAATGGTTTGATAAGAATGTTAGAAAAGGTAATTATTTTTTTTAGTTTTATTATTAGAAGTAAGGTTAAGTTTAAATAGAGATTTTCCAGGTCTTTCATTGTAATTATGAAGTTTTATGTGAATAGAAAAACAGTAGCTTGTTCCATAAAATTTATCATGATATCAGAGTTTGATTAAGTCTCTTCAAGACTATATTGATCGAAGAGAACATATTAATCCAAAAGCAGATCCAAGCCTGTTGTATTCTTCCATAACTAAGAATACTGAGATCGTTAGAAGCCAAGATCTTTCACCAATCCAGTGAAAGAATTGATTCAAGAAATTGGAGATTCGGGTAGTGTGAAGTACTGAAATCTGCCCGAGATCGCTACTCCAACCTCCATTCGAGAGTGTGAAGAAAGCACCAATCCACAGAAGTTCTGTGTTGAAGGATGTGATCCTGTCTATCTGCCTGAGGGATCGCTGGTTTTGAAGCCGTAAAAGAAGAAAAAAACGGCTGTATAAATTGGATGAGATTGCTGGTATCAATTATATCAGCATTCAAAACAATAAAAAAGAGCCGTAAGGAGAACACGGCTGTGTATTTGCCTGTGGTGAGATCGCTGGTATAAATAATAAATCCACGGTTCAGCAAAACAAGAAATTCGTGAAGAGATCCACGGTTCAGCAAATCCGTGGAGAAAGACCTCGCTGTGTAATTCTGCGTCAAAAGGGAAGCTACCGTAGTTTGGATCTCTACTGCCGAAAATAGAAGAAGGAAGCCGCCAGCAGTGTGTTGGCCGAGCTTTTGAAGAAGGAAACTCTGGCCGCTTGAAGAGCCATGAGCCATTCTGCGTGAATGTGAAGAGGAATCGAATAGCATGGAAAGGTAAATGTTTTTTGCCATAAATAATTTTAATTTGATGCACAGATATTCATGGAATCCGCCTCATGGATTGAGTTCTAAGAGAAGATATGAAGCTTTAAAGGTGAAAAAGAAAACTTTTAGTTTTTCATGCCACTTCCTTTTCTAAAAGGATTTAAAAAGTTATGCATTAAAGTTTTATAAAAGGGTATATTTTTTTAGGAGCTTTGTTTATTAAAGGGATTATCTTTTTTTAATAAAAAGAAAGGAAAATCTCTTTTAGGAAAAGAGAAGTTTGGTGTGAAATTTGAAACCCTCTTATGATAGTAAGGGTTTATAGCTCAAAATTGAAAGAAAAGCTAAGATTTCATGGAGATGTTGCACTAAGGGGTTCTCAAGTTAATCTTATATTTTGGAGCATATCCAGCAAAGAAAGTCAAGATGAAGATGTTTTGTAAGTCTACTTGAGACATAAACCAGCATGCATTCCTTTTTTATGAAATTTATTGTAGGAAACATATTTTAGCAACAATTAGATTATCTGTTTAGGGGTAGTAATTTAGGGGGAGTGTTAGAAAAAGTAATTACCTCCCGCTTTTGTGAATGTTATTATTAGAAGTAAGGCTAAGTTCAAATAGAGACCTTCGAGGTCTATTGTAATTATGAATTTTTATGTGAATAGAAAAGCAATAGCTTGTTCCATAAAATTTATCAAAAAAATCATTAGTGTAACCAGAAGATAGAATGTAAAAAAAGGTTTGATAAGAAGTCATTAATAGAACTATTGATAAAATGTAAATAATCAAAAATTATAAATGGAGGAGATTAACTTGAATCTAAATTCTAAAAACTACAATAAATAAGTAATATGAGGAATCTCCAAACATCAAATCAAATCATCAAATTATTTAAAAATAGTAACTTAAATTTATGTTATTTTTTTGTAAAATAAATGGTAGAAATTTATACATAAACTATTTCACAAATCATTTATACATAAACTATTTGACAAATCATTTATCTTGCAAATATTGGTTAAAGTATTTGGTGAAAATATCCTCAAAATTGCTAAGCCTATTTTATTTATTTTACACATATGGGTGAAAATATCCTCAAAATGACTAAGACAACTTTAAATATATTGAAAAGCTTGCGTGTGTGACATTTAAAAGCTTGCGTGTGTCACAAATGCTAAGAACTCAAAGGAGTTAGTTATTAGCCAAATGAAAAAGGAACAACTAAAATGAACTTGCATTATTGTGTACCTTTATTGCACCCGAGAATGAGCGGTTTTTAATAAGTTGGAGGTCATAGGACACAATGCCACATACTCACATAAGGAACAACTTCTAATTGGAGAAAGCATGGTTAATATTTAGAGTATTTAGAGTAGTAACTATGAAGGATTCTATGAATATACCAAGATTATAAGATATCTTTCTTACTAATATATTGGTATGTTGAAAGTGTTCTTAGTGGCAGAGGTGGCATTCACATTATTCAACATATTTAATTATGTGGAATTTCTATTACTTTGCTTATCGATGGAAGTGAAAGGTATATAAATAAGGTTTAAAAATCTAAAGGCTATTTGCAACCCATTGAGGGTCCTAAATATTATTGAAAGATTTGTTCCTTTTATTATAGAGATTCAACTAAGGCTTGACTTTACCAAATTTTAGTGCTTGCATGGAATCAAAGGAGAACCAAAAAGGTTAGATTCATGCCCAATGTGGATGGGTGAAAACGTAAAGTTAGGAATCCTTTTTTTGCAAAAGGAGTGGAGGAGAAAATATGTGCACTCGAGAGAACACTTGAAAAAAGTCAACATAAACTCTTCCATCAATATTTTAGTGAATCATTATGGCAATGATCAAATATGGTGTATAACATCTCAAAATTAGCTCTATCGATAATGAAACAATTGATTACACCTTAAACAAATGGATAAGCAAAAGAAGGAAATCAAGTTGCAACATTTACCACATCTTTTGCTGCAATAAAAAATCTTTGACAAATTTCCCCAAAAATAAAGTATCTACACCCAAAGAAGCTACTAAGAAATTGATAGGTAAAAATACCTAGAAATAAAATGTCGAGTCACATAGTGAGTCTATTAAGGATGGCCTCCACCTTCTTATAAAGAGTTTGATGAAATTGACATTAAAGCATTGTGACTAAAATTAAAAAATATATATAGTTAGAAAAGAAGGTCTTGCCATCTTGGGACAATGGGACAGGAAACATGACCAAAGAATAGATGAGAACTTAGGGGAAGAATATATTGGAAAGTGTGAGTTATGATTGTAATGTAATAATTAAGAACATACAAAAATTAAAAATTGAAGCAATGAAAGACAAGATCATAATTATGATACAATTTACAATTTCCTCACGAAATGTCAATGCATCAATAATAAAATACCCATTAAGTATAATAGGAAACAAAGGAAACTAAGAAGAAAAAACTAAAGGGCCAAAAATTGCATTAAAGATCCCAACTAGATCTAAAACATTGACTAGGAACAACATAGTGTCATAGTTGTCTAAAGACCCCATTAACCTCACAAAAGGCTCAAGCATGATTAAGCTTACTCCCATAAATCATGAAACTATAGTTGTAGGAAACTAATACAATAGAGAGGGGGAGGGTATATAAAACTAAAAAGAAAACAATAACAGATATAAACAAGACAATGAGTAATATTAGTAGCAGAAGGAAACAACATAACAACAAGTGCGTTCTCCACAAAATTCAAGCAAATTAAAGAAAGGGTTCCTAGACAAAGCATCACAAGCATAACAAGGTTCCACACAATAGAAAACAAAGGCAACTCACAAATATATAAGAGATAGATCCATCATATTCAACTATAGAGAGAAAATATAAATATATGAAGGATAGAAAGCTAGATGGGGAGGAGGAGAAAAAGTCACAATCAACCAAGGATGTTTCATTCACCACGTTTATAGTGTAGGATAAGGAAGAAATGAAATAGATAGTGATGTTGAAACCTACATATCCAAGAATTATATATAACTATTACCAAGGAAATGAATAAAAGATGGAATGGTTAACTAGGAAGTTGAAACAAAGAAAACAAAAAAGAGGAAAATAATGAAAAATATGATAGAGTATAAGAAAAACAAGGCCTTTGGGTTAGCCTAGTTGACACACCAAATGATTAAATGAATTTCCATTGAAACATGATAAAATACCTAATAAGTGAACAAAAGGTTAGAAGACCTCTTTTTAGAAAAATTATACTAAAAGGATAATTAGACTTAAGCAATCCTTAACCATCAACGCGAGAAGTTTGAGGAGAACAAATACTAATTAGATGATACAATAACTATGCAAACAACCATCACTACAAAAAAAAGGCCTTGTAGCGGAGGTTTTCAGTGTTACAAGATTGGTCAAAATTTTCAAAAAAAACTCCGCTATAACCTCTGCCAATGGTACTGGATGTTTTAGTGGATCATTTTACATAAATTTCTTATAACTAAAAAATATCGGTGGCTAGAAGCTTTAGCGGAGGTGTTTTTCACCGATGCACTTTTTCCAAAGATGCATCAGTGCACTTCTACCAAATATGCACAGGTGCGCTTCTCACAAAGATGCACTGGTTCTCTTCTATCAAAGATGCACTGGTGCACTTCTGACAAAGATGCATTCGTGCGCTTCCGTCAAAGATGCATCGGTGCACTTCTGACAAAGATGCACCGGTGCGCTTCTGTCAAAGATGCATCGGTGCACTTCTTCTGCCAAAGATGCATCGATGCGCTTCTACCAAAGATGCACCGGTGCCCTTATGATAAAGATGCACCACGGCGTTGATACAAAAGACGCACTGGTGGGATTATACCAGAGATGCACCTGTGTGCTTATACTAGAGATGCACTGATGCGCCTTCACCAAAGAGGAGCACCGATGTTTTTTTTTCCAAATCCACACTAGTGAACATTTGCAATTGAGCACTAGTGCATCTACGGTAAAGAAGCATAGATGCACTTATACCAAAGATGAGCATCGGTGCACCTTAACCAATAGTGAGGATTGGTTTTCCCATACAAAAGAGGAGCATTGATGACAATAAACAATTTGTTGTGTACAAAAACCTTGTGAACATGCAAATAAAGGGAGGTGATTTAATAAATACATGACAATTTATTAAAATATAGTGATATAATAACTTTGATTTTGAATATTCCAATTATTAGTTCATACCCTTGTTTGTTAATGAATCTCTTATTTACAATTTAAAAATGAAATGCTTGCTAATATTAAACAAAAATTATAATTTTGATTGTTTGAAATATAGTTTTATAGTTATAATCATATGAAATAAGACATTATCAATAAACATAAAAATAATATTATAAAAATGTATAATAATTAATATTGAAATGTTAAGCATTACAATTTAAAGTCCTAGAGCATTGGTGTGCCTCATTAAAGAAGCACCAATGCACTTATACAAAAGATGAGAACTAGTGCACCTTAACCAACAATGAGCATCGTTGTGCCCATAAAAAATAGGAGCACATATGACAAAAAAGAATATGTTGTTGAAATATTGTAACTTCCAAGAATATTATATTTGTATTTTATTATTCCAGAGATGGTACATTCCTCCGTGGTGACCCTATTGTATATCCGGAGATGTTTATTCCTCCAAGAGAGTGTGGTAACTAGGGTTATTAGATCTCCCATGTGAGGTCGGCCCTGAGTTTACTATTTGAGGGTTATTAGACTCTCCTAGGAGAGGTCGACCCCATTAGGGTAAAATGTCAGTCGGAAGATGAGTATAAGTAGAGGAGGTATGTTCCTCACTTATCTCATTCATTCACTCACTTGTGATTAGCACATAGGAGAGAGAGAGGTTTGCATAGGAGGAGAAGGAGCTCTTGTTTAGGACTACATCTTGTATTGGGTTGATTATCTATATTGAGGAAAGCTTTGCTGGGTTTTCTACCCCATGAGGGTTTCGTAGGGTAAATCTTTGTCTATCTTGTGATTGTGTTTCTTTCAGTGATATTGCTAGTCAAATTAGGCTAAACTTAACATGGTATCAGAGCTAGCCTAAATAGGACATCTTTCACAAGGTGAAAATAGGTCTCTCTCCTCCTTCAGTGAAAATTAGGGTTTCTGCAAAAGTTGGAATTTTTGGAATCTAATTGCATGAATGGGTAGCCCTCCTCAAAATTGAAGTTTTGAGCCCTAGATCGAACTTTTTGAGTGGGTAGAAATCCAAGAAATTCAAACCCTAGTTTGACCAAAAGTGTAGAAAACCAGAAAACCAGAGAACCAAAAAAACTGCGCACCTATGCACGAGCGAACTAGAAAAGATACGAACGTGCACCAGAAAACCAGAGAAGAGAAGACCAAAAAACCAAAAATTTTGTTGCAGATCCAGAAGTTGTAAAGTTGAAGTTTCTAGAAGCTCATCACACCAGAATTCTCAACTCAATCAAGATCATCTCTTGGTAAGTACTATTCTATCTTTCGAAACTTCAATGTTTGTGACCTACTGGATAAGATGGCTCCAAGCACTAAGCTTGAAGACAAGCTAGAGGGTATAGAAAATTTTCGGGCATGGAAATACAAAATTGGTTTCATTCTTGAAGAGAATGATCTTGTCCAATATATTAAAGCTAAGGTTACAGAACCTGGAGAAGATGAAGCCAAAGAGAAGTATAGGAAGGACCTGATTAGGGAAAAGAGAATCATTATTGATTCTATCAAATAGCACTTGATTCCCCAAGTGGCATCCAAGAATACCCCAAAGGAAATGTATGATTCCCTTTCCAGAATGTATAAGGGAAAGAACATCAATAGGAAGATGAATTTGAGAGCTCAATTGAAGAGCACCAAGATGAATAAAGGAGAATCTATTCAAGACCATTTCTCAAGGTTTTCCTAGTTCAAGGAACAACTAGATGCCATTGGAGATACCCTTGAAACCTAGTCATGACTGCTCTAAATGGTCTCACTAGACCTTGGAAGTCATTCATCCAAACAATGTGTGCCAGAAAAGAAAGTATGAAGTTTGATGTGGTATGGGAGGATTGCATCCAAGAAGAAGCTAGAGTAGCCAATAGAGAATCCCTTCTCAAGGAGGATGACCAAGCTTTGGATACTCATACCAGAAGAAGAAGAAGGAGTCATTTCAACTCCAAGAAGAATGGTCACAAGGAGTCTCAACCTCCTCATATATTTAAAAGGAGAGGGGGAGTAAACTCAGAAAGAGATCTCTCCTCAGTTCAATGTTATAGTTGTCACAAACTAGGACACATTGCTAGAAATTGTCCTTCAAAGAAGAAGAAGAATCTTCACAAAAGACATCAAGCACATTTGGCATGAGATGATAGTGAAGAAGAGGAAGAGGAAAGGCCTCAAAAGAAAAGAACTAAAATAGAAAAAGAAGATGCGGAAGAATATGTTCTATTCTCTGCACTCTCTGGGTCTGTAACACCTGGAGAAGATACATGGATCATTGATAGTGGTGCTTCAAATCACATGACAGGACAAAAGAAGACTCTCTCAAGATTTGAAGAGAAGACCTCTCCACAGAAGGTATCTCTAGGAGATGACTATCAATATCCCATCAAGGGAATTGGTGAAGAAAGCTACAAGCTTGATTCTGGATCCCCATTGAAGATGAAGGAAATCTTATATGTACCAGGTTTGAAGAAGAACTTACTCTCTATCTGAGCATTAGATAAGAAAGGTTATAGGATTGCATTCATAGATGGACAAGTGCTCATGTGGTCCAAAGGAAAATCAATTGAGGATGCAATTTTCTTGGTGAAGAGGAAGGAGGTCTGTACAAACTCAAGGGCCATCCAGAAGCTGCCCTTGTTCATGAAGCCACTAGCCCAAGTGAGCTATGGCATAGAAGGCTTTCTCACATTAACTACAAATCACTACCTCATGTGAGCAAGGTAGTCATAGGATTACCAGACTTAAATATTGATCATGATGGCACTTGCAAAGGGTGTGCAAAAGGAAACAATGTTAAGAACCCATTTCCAAAGAGTGATACAAAGACTAAGAGTACATTGGAATTGATTCATTCAGATGTATGTGGACCAATGCAATCCACATCCTTGAGAGGATATGAATACTACCTTACTTTCATTGATGACTACTCAAGGAATACTTGGATATATTTTATGAACGAAAAAGATGAAGTCTTTGGAAAGTTCAAGGAATTCAAAGCCTTGATAGAAAACAATTCAGAAAAGAAGATTAAGATACTCAGGACAGATAATGGTGGAGAATATACTTTGTCTTTTGTAAAGAAGCTAGAATCAAGAGGGAACTAACCACTCCCTACAATCCCCAAAAGAATGGTGTTGCAGAAAGAAAGAATAGAACTATTATGGAAGTAGTAAAAACAATGATACATGATCAAGTCCTACCTATGTATCTATGGGCTGAAGTAGCCAGGACAACCGTCTATGTGCAGAATAGACTATCTGATAGTGCTCTTGATTTCAAGACCCTAGAAGAAGTGTTCACAGGGAAGAAGCCTGAGGTAAGTCACCTCAAGATATTTGGATGCCCATTATACATTCAAATTCCAAAAGAAAAGAGGATCAAGCTAGATCCTTCTGGGAAGAAAGGAATATTTGTTGGATATTGTGAAGCATCCAAAGCATTCATAATATACATCCCAGGATTCCATCATATGGAAATAAGTAGGGATGTGACATTTGATGAAGAGGCAGCCCTCAAGATATCTAGGAAGTGCCAGCACGAAGAGGTATATGAGGAAGAGGCACCTTCCAGAACTACAAAAGCTTCACACACTCCTGAAGAGACAACACCTGAAGACCATGACATGTTGGAACCACAAGAACCCCCTGTCATGAACATTTCAAGGAAGAGAAAACCAACATGGGAAAGAGACATTATACTAGGCATAGAAAAGTATGGAGCTCTTGAAGGCTCCACTAGGGTGAGCAAGAAACCAAAGACATTCTCCAACTATGTGGCCTTGATGTGTGATCTTGTAGATCAAGAACCCACTAGTTATGAAGAAGCATATCATAAGAAAGAGTGGGTGGAGGCAATGACGGAGGAATACCAATCAATAATGAAGAATGATGTTTGGGATATAGTTCCCAAGCCAAAGGATAAGAGTGTGGTATCCTCCAAATGGATATACAAGATAAAGCATGCTGCGGATGGCAGCATTAAAAAGTATAAGGCAAGGTTTGTGGCCAGAGGGTTCTCTCAGAAAGAGGGAATTGACTATGAAGAAACATTTGCACTAGTTGCAAGGTACACTTCCATTAGAACCATCATGGCACTTGCATCCATGATGAAGTGGGAATTACACCAGATGGATGTGAAGACAACCTTCCTAAATGGTGTGATTGAGGAGGAAGTGTACATAGAACAACCACAAGGATTTGAGGTTGAAGATAGAAGAACTCATGTATGCAAACTAAAGAAGGCTTTGTCTGGGTTAAAGCAAGCTTCGAGAGCTTGGTATGGAAGAATTGACAGTTTCTTGATAAGCTTGGGCTTTACCAAGAGTAAAGCTGACCCTAATCTTTATCTCAAAGTTATGGATGATGAACCTGTCATACAATTGCTATATGTGTATGATCTATTTTTGACTAGAAATGAGAAACAGATTATCGAGTGCAAGAAGAAGCTCTCTTCAGAATTTGAGATGAAAGATCTCGGTTTGATGCATTACTTCCTAGATATGGAAGTATGGCAAGGCCCAAGAGGAATCTTTCTCAACCAGGGAAAGTATGTTGTGTAAATCTTGAAGAGATTTTACATGTTGGAATGTAAAGCCATGGCCACTCCCATGGATATGCCATTAGGTGTAAGTTCAACCAACAAAATAGTCCGCAAATCAGGGTTTTAAAAAGGTATGCCATTTCAAATTTGAATAACTCCTAGTGAAAGGATCTATTTGGATTGATATCAAAGGTGTGATAAATATTGTTGAGATCTTTTTTTTTTCCCACATGGAATGAAAATTTATTGGAAGAGGCCACACCACTCCACTCAATGTAATGTCCCCTTTTAGAAATTTATTAAAATGGTGAAATTTTCAATTTTTCCACTAGTTCAACACTTGACTAGTATTGGTTTCTTGATCTCCAAATGGCTCCAAATGCTCCCAACTTGTCATAGAATGTATATGGATTGTATTAGGAAATTATTATGAGGTTCATGGATTATTTAGAGTATTAAAAAGGATTTGGGAACTCTCCTTAGGATTCTGGCCAAGGTAGGGTATTTGACTAGCAATTTCTCTTAACTAGTATTGGTTTCTTGATCTCCAAATAGCTCCAAATGATCCCAAATTCTTACAAAAGGTATATGAATGGTATTAGGACATTATTATGAGTTTAATGGATTCCTCAGAGTTCTCAAAAGTCTTCTTCAAATCTCCTTTGAATTATAGCTGATGTAGGGAATTTGACTAGCAATTAGGGGTTCAATTCCCCATGGGGTAGATGTTGGAATTGGCTCTCCAAATGCTATTGGACCCTCTCAAATTTATTAACAGAGAAAGGGGATATCTAGGGGACATCAATATAGTCTAATATGCATCACCATTCAGTTTATTAAGTCTGATACAACCCTCTTAAATCAGATACAAAAAGACTAGTTTCGACATAGGGGGAAATGATTGTAAATCTTCACAAATGGTTATGAAACTTAAGAATATTGCTCCAAATGATTGTGTAATGAATATGAAAATTATTCAGCATATTAATGGCACTCCATACAACATTAATACATAATACATTGACTGAACCATTCAAATTTGATACCACTTCAAGTGCAAATAACAAGGTATTGGGGAAATGACACCATTTGTTCATAGTTTAGCATTTTTACTTCAAATCTCTTTGAGTTTCGACCTGAAAGTATTCTCACTAGTAGAAACATAGGATATATATCATATTAAAATTATATGGGTCCTAAAGAGCTATCCCAAAGAGTTCATCACCTCAACAAGTGCGCCTCTCCTCAAGGAGCAAGAATATGCCAAGAAATAGAAGAATGGTTATAGAAGCAAGTTGAAAGAGATGTGACCATGAGCTGACCTGTAGCTTCAACCTATAACAAAAGACTCCATTGTAGCTCCAAATGAAATGTCTGAATGGACTCTCCAATTTTCAATTAGGATGGGAATATTTCACCCTCGAAATTGGTGCTAAGGCAAGTAGAGTAACACTCCACTAGCTCTCCTCTCCAAATGAAAAATGTAAAATGATAAAAAGCCATCATACTTCTTTGTTATTGTCTTTTATAAAATTCTATGGTGCTCCATCGGTTGAATTCCTTCCAAGAGCTTCATGCCAACTCAAGTTGGGAAGAGATTCCCAAGTATGCCACTTGTCCTTCCAATTCTAGCCCCCTCCTTCTCCAAATTCGAATTGGTGTCTCTTTGGCTGCCCTAACTCACTTGGACACCTTCTTGGAGGCTATATTTATCCCTTACATGTCATATATGTCAGATGTCAACATTCAGATCTGATTTGTGTCATAGGTGTCATAGCCCAACACAGATAGAGAGGCTCTCTCTAAAATCTCATGAAAAGACTGGAATAATCAAGATTGTCAATAATGAAAAAGAAACACCAGCATTCACGGACAACATATTCAATTACAACAATTATACAGAAGATCAGATTTTTGTTTGGAACAAAAATGATTCAAGCACTGTTTGGTTGAAAACATTTGAATTTCATTTGCGCAATGGAGTCACATTTAACAAACTCTAAAACATCATTCACAAAGATTTTGCAAACACATTTACAAGGGCAAGGTAGCAAGAAGCTAGTAGTCAAAGAGATTTAATTTGTGGAACATAAGAGGAAAGAAATAGTCCATCAATGCAAGGCATACCAAGATGAATCCTACATCAAATTTAGTAGAATATGTTGGTGAAATACTTGGAAAAAGCTAAGCGGAGCATAACTTCTATGAATTCCACTTAACCGTTACCCTGATCCAAGCATGAAAGAAATAACACAGAATGGAATAACAAAGAGAGAAACACAATTTCACATGGGAAAAAGGAAAATACAGACTACCAGACTAATTACATAGGAATCATTATCAAAATGCAGGCTTCGGCTTTGCAAACTTTATTAAAACAACTAAAAAATGTCTGACAGATTGATCCTCAAAATACCAAAAGCTTTCAAATAAGATTTTCAACCCTTGTTCCTTCGATTACAAATGTATTTATAGATGTCTTCGAGCTCTAGGCTTAGCTCCTTCTGAACAGAAAACAGTTACAACCATATGACACCTATCTAACAGCCAAATCGAGGCATTGTTTGTTGTCGCTGTTACAAAACAAAATATCCACGAGGAAGGCTTAACTTCCATTTACAATTGTGTGGCTGTTTCATTACATGTCCAAATTACTTTTAAACAAAATACAAAAATATAAAAATTGCAGTTATGTAGTTGCTTTTGGCTGAATTGCTTTCACTGCTCATCAAATCCTGGAGGCATCCATGTTGGTTGCTTTTTGACTTCACTACATCCTTTCACGCTCCTATATTTAACTTTTCTTTCCCATACTTCTCTACCAGCTTCCATTGCTCGAGCGAGGGTAAATCCTAGGAGGCTAGCTCTTTGAGTAATATCCTCAGCTCAATGTGTTCAGTGTACGAATAGCCAACATGAAGAGTTCTGGCTTCTCTAAAAGTTGTTGCTAGCTCAAAGTCACCTTTCAGTGTATCAACCACTATGGCTCCTATTAAGGGCGTATTCATGCTGATGAATTCCTCTACATTCATCCTACAGTCCCACAAATTAGACTTGTATTCATCTCTTGTAATCGTGACTTCATTCTCACCCCAGAAGGTAGGAAAGCCCTTTTTGAACTGAGGATCGAAGACTTCTTTAAAGAGTTGTGCCTGCTTCGATATGATATCTATCCCTGATTGGACAACTTGCATTTGCTGATATCTACTAATTATCTTCTTAGCTCCTATGATTATGGATACCCTATCCTGGATGTTTGCAGTGGTAGCTTGTTCCTCTGAAAGGCCACCTAAGAAGTCAACTGCATTCTGGGCAAGCTCCAAAGGATTTTTGTTCAATCTCTTCTTCACCACTGTTACACCTTGCTGGGCTAATTTCACCACTACCCGTTTATTCATTATAAAATTTAGGTAGGGCCTTAGATCTTCAGCCTATTTTATGATATCATCCCATATGATTTTCCTGGCTTCCGGTAACACCTTCTTCCCTATCACCTGTTCCTTCAAACTGTAAAGCTATGACTCCGTCTCCTGGTACTTGGTTTCCCAAGCCTCCTTTTTACCTTCTGCAATATCCTTCAAAGTTTGCATATTGGAAACTTGCTTCTTTAATCGGATCACCTCAGCATCCTCCAAACTGGCATTAGCTATCTGCCCTACGAAGGAAAAATCTCTAGCTGCAATGGAGGCTGAGTCCTCTTGATCTATTTCCTTTTCCTTTTTCTTCACTTTCCTATCCAATTCTTCAAACTGGGATTCCCATGAGTTTGCACTGGCCTCCACATAGGTCATGTCAAACTTCAGCTTCTTTTCCCTATCTCCAAACTCCACCAATTTGGCTTTACAATCTAACAACTCCCCTTTCAACTTTTCCTTCTCTTCTTCCAGTCCTTCTATTTCAGAACTATTTGCCAACTGAGTGGTGGGGATCTTTAGCTGCCCTTTTAATGATAGGATCTCCTGATCCTTTTCATTCAACAACTATTGGATTTTTTTATTTTTATCCTAGTTTGTCTCATTTTCCAGCAATTGTGTTTGGTGCTTCTTTGCCCGCGTTTTCAGAGACTTATTTTTTTCTTTCTCGAGTCCCAACTATTTCTGGACTCTGGCCTTATTTGTTTGTACCTTTGATAGTTCTATTGCAAGATTTAGTAGCCTATTATAGATGACTTCCCCTGTCTCTTTGTGTAGATTGATTATATCAGGGATAGGGATGTCTTCCAGGTTAAACTTTACCTCTGTAGCTTTGCTCTTGGTAGCCATTTCTAGGCTCAATGTGTTCTGGGCCAGATTTCGGCTAATAACCAAGGCCACTTCTTTCTTGGATATCTTCCTTACCTCAGAATACAGCTTAGCTTCTGCTTCTATTTTATCATAATTTTCATCATATTCTCCCAACAGCCGGGCCCTACTGATACTTGATCCTATAGGTCCTTTGGGTGGTTTTCCAAATATATGCTCTTTTACTTCATAATGAGGCATGAGAAACTTGAGCTGTTTTTTCTTAGTTTTCTCTTCTTGTATTTTCACTACTTCTTGATCATCACCCTCCATCTTTTGCCTCTTTGCAGCTCTTTCAGAGTCACTATCTACCTCCATAGGGATAATGACCCTTGAAGTACTGGTTTTTTCTGGAATATTGTCAAGAGGTAAGTCACCTGGCCCTGTAGGAGCTTCACCAGGTGATCTGCTTGGTGAAGGCGTGCTTCCTTGAAAAAGGAATCTCAAAGTTTGAGAGTCCTCCGAAGCATCAATGTCCATTGGTCCTTGATCAATATATTCTAACCAATTGGCTCTTTCGGTCATTCCACCTATCTCAAAATGCTCATATCCCTTTCTGTCAGCTGCCTTCCTATTTCTAAGATTATGTGATGTGGATCATAGTTCATTACAGCCTAAGAAGGGAGTCCTAAGTCTATCATCATCCTTTCAATTCCTGAGAGGGCTTTTTTGTGTTTGATTACAAAAGAACCCACTATCCAGGGGAAAGCTAAGTCAAATAACTTCTTGATATCTATAAAATGTTCTCGTTCAGCTGTCATTTTTTGCCTTATGAACTCCAAATGGAACAACCTGGGTGTCAAAAATGCAGGGAGTACATATGGCGGGTGTGAAAATCCATATACTCTAGTTACAATTTCCTGTTTTAGCAAAAACTAGTCCCCAATCCCTTTCTCCATAGGAGACTGTAGCAAGTCCTTCATTTCTGGGAGTACTCTAGGTGAATTCTCCTGGAAAAAGATGTGATAAACCCATGCCATCAAGTTATTCATGAAAAGTATGTAATATGAATACATCTCTCTTGTAATTTTCAGCTGAGGTACCTATAGGTTGTCTTCAACTGCTGTTAAGAACATCTTCAGTAAATAAGACTGGAATATAAAGGTCCTTGTCTTAGGGAACTCAATTAACTAGGAGTGAATATTTTTAGCTACGGCATCATCAAACCTTAGGCACACAGTCTGGACAAATGAATCCGGGTCTGTTTGTTCTACTGGATAGGTGCTTAAGATGAACATCAGACTGATCAATATTTCTGGAACGTATTGGTCACTATCTAACCCTTAAAACTGGTATATCATGGAGATTATCCATTTAGACTCATCTCTGAACAAACTAGCCTCGTCAGGGAAAACCGAACCTAGGAAGGACGCTTTTGGTAATAGGGCATCATGGTAAAAGATCTGTTTGAGTTTGTTTGGGGCTATGGGAAAGTAATGAACCGAGTCTTCCATTCGATACCCTAGGGATTTCTGACCGAATTCATGGGGAATGGCTAAGGCGTTTCTAACAGTCAGGGCTTTCACCGAGCAGAGGGTCTTAGAGCCTGAGGCATATAGGATCGCTCTCTATTCTGAGGAATAATTTGTGGCACACCATTCAATGAATTCAGGGAAATTTGGGGTCTGGGTGGTGGTGAACAGATGAAAGGACTGATAGACCTTATGGACATCTATTCTTCTGCCTCTTATAACCTCCAACCTCTCCTTTTCCATATCTATGGAGATGTTGACCAGTATGATGTCAAAAATGTCCCCATCCTTGTCTTCCAACCTGTGACCGGTGATTGGGGATTCGGCACCAGGGGAATCTCTTACTTCATCCATTAAAACAACTTCACGGGAAGAGAGAAAAACAAACCAACCTGGTGATCCGACACTTGGACAATCTTCCTAAGCTTCTGGTCGGCTGGTCTGCTCTGCGGGATCAGGTTCTTTCGCTTTCCAATGCATCTGATACAGGTGGATTACAATTCTTTTGTACATGCCCGATTTTATAATGCTAAATATGATATCACCCCTCCAGGTGTGATGGTGGTGAAGCCACATCAGCCGTCCCTCTTGGTCGGTCCTTTCTCCGCCGTAGATCTACTTTCCAATTTCCCACGGCTCCCAATCAAGTCATACTCGACTTCAATATCCATTTAGATCTTCAAAATACTTAAGCCGTTGATCTCCTTTTTTGCTCAAATCCTTACCGTATGAAGGCTTTAACTTTAGTGACCACGGCGATTTGAGATGCGGTTAAACTACCCACGAGAAAAATCACCGCGGTCATCTTAGGCCATTAATTTTCCTCAGGTATGTCTGCATCATTGAAAGATGCATGGCTCTTACTCCGACCACGGCAATTTGAAACATAACACCCTTCGCGCAAGTTAGATCAGCGCGGTGGCTATATACCATAGATCTTTCCTCCCGCTAATCTTCACCGTCAATTGCTTTAAGAACCTGCCCACCGGCTCACGCCTGCCCATGCGTTAGATCGCCCACTACTTCATTTGCACTGTGCGCTCATGGCCGTCAATCTTCGGGGCATTTGATCTGAACCATCCATACCTATTTTCATGTGTTTCTGGTGCGTTAGCTCGTCATTAACCCTCTGATCATCATGGACCTCTGGATCTTCCCTGAATCTTCTATTTCTTGAATTGATTCTCCTTATACTGAACTCTGATTCCTCTGTTCGTGGGGATGTGGTCCGAGAGCTGGCTCTCCCTTTGGGGATTTTGACGATCATGAAGCACCTTCATTCCCACGAAATCTTCCATAGAACTTCGCACATTTTGATTGCTAACAACATCTTCATCATTGTTGTCATAGAGCTAGGGAATCTAGTCCAATTGTCTAAGAACCTTTCCTTTGACTCTTCCTATTCCATGGGAGTTACAATTCCTTACCAATTCGACCTATGATCCATATTTTCGAGTGTATGAGCCTTCCAACTCATTCCAAGAACATTGGACTCCTTGTGGATTCGAATTGACAAGAGGAGGATGCCATGTGGCATAGAAAATCTAGCTTGTGTGGGTCCCACATCCTCCATGTGTATTCATGATCAATTGCCACTTTGATTTTCCCTTGTATTTATTTATTTATCTCCTTTATTAAATATTTATTCCATTCTAATGTCCAAACAGCATTTATTAGCCCTTATTTCAAATCCCAATGCTTCCACCCCCAACCTAGGGAACTAGTAATTTTTCTCCATGACAATTCATTTGGATGGGTATATTACAAACTTTGACTTGGAAATTTCTCTTAATGTGACCCACCTTGTCCATTTGTCCATCTAATTTCACATTATTACTAACTTGGACATCATTCTTAGCAATTATTTGACCCTTAGCATCAATTTGACAAACTATCATAAGTATGGCCAAGGGGCTTAGGCCATTGTGACCCAATGCAAAATTTTGGGAGATGACACTCAAACAAACATAGGATTCATTTCTAACCTACGATGAAAGTGAGGACCTATCATTTTGAGTGTCCAAGTTGGAATATTTGATTAAAGGGTCTATGAGAATGATTGATTTAGTTAATATGGAGAATAATATAAAGGAAAGGATGGGACATATGGAGAATAATATGGAATGGACTACTAATATCATACAAAATCTGAAGGAAAAGCTTCTTAAAAGTAAGGTTGTGGCCCAGTGTAATTAGGAAGATAAAGATAGTGTCCATACTGAGCAACCATCCATTAATAAGCCTCCAAGAGGATTTTATTCTAATAATGGAAGTAAGCAGGGTTTGTCCCTGAAGGGTATTCAACTCCCCAAGTTCAACATGAGGAAGGTAGATGGCCAGGACCCCATAACATGGATATTCTAGATGGAGAAATTATTTGAAATACAGCAGTTGTAAACCTATAGAAGGTAACTATTGGATATTTATATTTAGAGCCTCAGTAGTTTGTGTGGTACCAATGGAAATGGAATTGTGAATGCAAAAAGAAGTCCATTATTTATTGGTCCATTTTTACAGGAGAATTGATATCATATCATGATGATATTAAGAGCAATTCCTTCTTTCACAAGTGGATAAATATAACATAGAAGGGTTCAATAATCAACCACATTCAACAATTTCAAAAATTGAGTATCAAAGTGAATGACATACAAAATGATAAATTGTTGGATATCTTTATTGGAACCTTGAAGGGTAACATTCAACATCAGCTATGTCTATTCGATCCAACATCCTTAGAGAAGGATTTCACATGGTGGGAAGGAAGCTTAAAAGTAAAAATCTGTAGATGGCTGCCAGAACGAGCACCTTAACACCTATAGAGAGATTATTGTTCTTTCTTCTAACCCACCTCAAACTACAAGGTTGGCACCTCAACAAATGAATGAAATAAGAGAAAAAGCTCTATGCTTTAATTGTGCCAATGAGTATAGCAACGGACACAAGTGTGGTGAGAAGAAATCATTCTACATAGAGTATGAAGAAGAAGAAGAAGCAAAAGAATAGGAACCATATCAAGATGAAGAAATATAAGAGATTACTCCTGATGAGATTTCTCCCACCATATCTTGTCATGGATTGGATGGAATTAACACTCCTCAAACTCTTAAGATTGAAGCATATGTCAAAAAGGAAAAGGTAACAGAGATTGATTCTGGTAGTACTCATAATTTCTTTCACTATAAATTAGCCAAATTTCTGATTGCTTTATTATCCAGCACTAGAGTTTCAAGTAATGACTGTAGATGGATGAACTACCAATTACTCAGGGAAATTCCATAGTATCATTCTTACTATGTGGGAATATGTATTGAATAATACAATGATTCCTATCCAAATGGGTGGCGTTTATTTTGTCTTAAGGGCCTAATGCTTACAATCATTGGGAACAATGGATTTTAATTCTCAAGAACTTTTCATGAAGCTAGGAAGGACAATAATTTGAGTTAAGGGGTATCACAAGGAAACCAAGCAAGGTGATAGACTCTAATGGAATGACAAAATTGTTGAAAAAGGGACATCATAGTGTAATTGGACAATTATGCTCACTAGAGGTTCAAACATCTAAGCTTCCTATTCCAGTACATCTCCATAGGGTCATTGATAAGTATTCCAAGGTATTTAAAGGTATTCCAAATGGAGGAATTTCTTTCTGTCCTACATCACAAGGTTTGTTGATTTACAATTGTTTTTGAGACCAAAGCAGGCTTCCCACCCTACATTAATCCTCATCTCGATGTTATCGTTGTAGTTGAGCTTGTGATGGAAGTCAATTCCTATATATTTATAAGAAGTTACTTCCTCAAGGTTACTTTTCTCATATACAAAATTGTGATAAGTACCCTTATTGGATTTGATAAGCACGACTTTTGTTTTGTTGGTGTTTAATGGTCACGTCCATATTGAAATAGAAATCCTTGAAAATTCTTAATTGCTTCTCAAAATCATTGGTTTATATTTATATATATATCTAGCCAATTCGTACTATAAAAAATAGTTGTTCCAACTAGTACTATAAACTTTGATATACTAGCCTGATAAAAACAAGCACCTGTAATACATAACATAACTAAAAGAAATTATTTTAAACCCTACTGGTTCTGGAGAGAGGTGGGAGGATTATCACTGCTCCCATTCATGTTCATGTCCACATTGTGCATAGGGTTTCTTCCAAAGATCGCAGATGATGCCGAGGTCAGATGACTTGGGCTTGAGTCCACATCCAAAGCCTGCAGGTGAGTATTCATATCTTTTGCTATGTAGGTGAGTTTTCATATCTTTATTATTTATAAATATGAAAAAAAATTATATGTAATGACTTCAAGATAAAGATTGTGATTGAATTGTTTTGGAACTTTTTTGTTTACATGACATCATCACATTGATACAAATTTTGAAGATGTATTTTGAAATCAAAAAATTTTAAACTTATATTCACTTCAAAGTATGTATGAAGGTGGAATTATTTTGGAAATTTTTTTAGTTTATAGGACATCATGTCACATATCATGAAAAAATATGAAAGTAAAGAATACTCTATTACAAATTAAATAAATTTATAATATCACATAAGCATTAAATTAATATAGATCCACCTTAAACTTATATCTATAAGTATAGAGATAATCCAATTTCTTGAAATATAAATTTTTTCAAAATTAAATAAATCTATACTATTTTTTTCCATCAGAAAAAAATCGTACTATTGCTATTCCATAGAATCAAATAGTACAAAGATGTTGATAATATCTTGACTCAAGATATTCAGTACAGGACCTATTCTCAAAAACACCTTCAGAGTGTCAGCTATACAAAAATATCATCGACTCCCCAAAAAAATAACATACAAAAAGACTTTAAGTTCATCCAAAATTTACAATTTCTTAAAATAGATATAAGCTACCCCTGTCAAGCAGACAGGCCTTCATCCATTCTTCCCAGAAAAGGACACCAACCGGACCAAAAAATGCATCTTTTGAAAGTTGATCTGCAAGAGAGTTGTGTGACCTATAAATATGATTAAAAGAAATCTACTTCAGCTTTGAAATCTCCTGACGAATCCGGTCACACCAAATTTCAAGTTCCAAAACATTGATGGAATATTCATTGTTTTCCCATTTAATAGCAACTCGAGAGTCTCCAAAGACAATAGGATTCACCAATCCAAAGGAGTTAGCCACCTTTAAGACAACCCAAAGTGCCAAGATTTCAGCTTTCATATTGGTGCCTCTGCCACCATTAAGTCGTAGAGCAAAGTGATGGCTTTCATTGGTGTAGATAACCCCACGAGTAGCACACAAACCATCTTTAGCAGCCCCATAAAAAAATAAAACTGGTTGCGAGACAACAAAGGAAAAAGTATCCTCTCTCACAACATGCTTACCATGTTCTTCTTCAGGATAATTCTGTGATAAATAGCAGACAGACTTTACACACTGCACTGCATCCTGTTTCAAATTCTGAAAGATCACTTCATTCCTTGTAAACCATATAATCCACGAAATAAAAATAGGAAGGAAAAGAGGCTTTTTATAATTTCTGACCCAATTTAGCATGCCCATACCAAAATCCAAATCATCCCAAACCAACTGCAGATTAAGCTCAGAGCAACAGAGATTCCATATTTTTTGAAAAAAAGAACACTTCATCAAAAGGTGATCAACAGACTCAGAAGATGAATTACACAAACAGCACCAGCTAGGACCACACCAGCCTCGTTTAAGTAAATTTTCCCATGTCTTAAGACTGCCATTAAGAGCATGCCAAAGAAAACATTTCACCTTCAAAGGTAATGACCAATTCCATATTTTTGAATACCACCAATGACAAGGATAAATACACTGTTTTTGAATAATCCTATCATATGCAGTTTTGGCAGTAACATAACCAACTTTTGTATTGCCAGCCCAAATTATCTTGTCAGGGGATCTCGTAAGAGCAATACCTACATATCGCAGAGCCCGAATATATATATCCCATTCCAAAGCATGTTCCAGATTCTGCCAATCTAGCTCAGATAACCATCCAGATCTTGTATTATGAAATTGATTCAAATCATATATATCATAAAGGGTTTTATATCCTTGTAGGTTTAACCGAGATATCAAACCATCAGATAAACAATAATGTTCCTCCAATCCAAGCACAGGATCCACCCCAATAAGAACACTGCTTCCATTGCCTACCTGCCAGCAGAGATCCTTCACAAGCCAATCATACACTTTAAGAAAACCTCTCCACACTGGAGACAAAGAGCCAGAAAACCTCTTTGGCTTCCTCATCCAACAGATTAAATCAGATTTGATATATTTGAGATGGAGAACCTTCGACCAAAGAGACTTACAGAACAGACCACGCCATAAGCTCTTCATCCTAAGAGCTTTGCTGAAAATACTAAGGTCTTTGATACCCCACCCACCAAAATTTAGTGGCCGTGCAAGAACATTCCATTTAACCATCACCAAATTAGAGCCATCACGACTGCCAGACCAGAGAAAATTGAATATAATCCTTCTAAGCCTATTAATAACATAGCTCGGGATCTCCAACAAAGATTGCCAGAAAACCAGAATGCTAGAGAGCACTGCTTTAACAAGAACAAGTCTTCCACCTGTTGAAAGTAACCGAAAAGACCAATGGTCTATCCGCTTTTCAAACTTGTTGATAATCCACCACCAATCATTAGCCTTATATGAGTTAGGTTTTAACATAAAACCTAAGTATTTCAACCCATCAACCAGATCAAGGCAATTGTAAGGTAAAAAAGAAGCAATTTCATCCCTTCTATCTGCTTCCACCAGATGCTGATAAAAATAGGACTTGGAAATGCTAACTTTCATCCTCGACACCTTGCAAAAGAAATTAATGATATTTGAAAACACCTTCCACTCTGAAATCAAGTCAATACTCGCAAGAAGGACATCATCAACAAAAAGTAAATGTGACAGAAAACAATATTCACCCATCTTTATACCTTTTATCAAACCCCATTCTTTTGCTTGATGAATGAGCCTACTAAGACCATCCATAATCAGGATAAATAACAGGGGAGACAGAGGACAGCCCTGTCTAATGCCTCTGGAACACTGAAAGAAAGAAGAAGGATTTCCATTTACCAAAACAGCAATGCATGGAGTAGTCACACAAGCCATTATCCAGTTTAACACCAAAGGAGGAGTTCCAATTTGAATCAGGATCAATCTAAGAAAAGCCCAATTAACCCGATCATAGGCCTTCTCTAAATCCATCTTTAATACCATAGCCTTCAACTTCTTGGATTTTATAGTATGGAGCATCTCCTGGGAGAGGCCAATAGAATCATGTATTTGTCTGTCCTTCAAAAAACCGAATTGTTTCGGAGATATAGCTATGGATAAAACATCCTTCAATCGCACAACTATAATTTTAGAAACAAGTTTATAAATTAAGTTGCAGAGCGCTATGGGCCGATAATCCCCATATGAAACAGGTTTGTTACATTTTGGAATTAGGGTAAGGAAAGTGGAATTTAAAGAACCTGTAATAAAACCATGATTCCTAGTGTATTCCACAAGCCTCTGAATATCATTTCCTAAAATATCAAAGAAATGCACATAGAATTCCATCGGCCTGCCATCAAGTCTAGGGCTTTTGTCCCTAGCAAACGATTTTAACGTTTGCTCAATCTTGTAATATCCCTCCTTGTATCCCTATTAGATTTATAAATGCATATTTTTGCAAAAGAAAATCCATAGTAATACTATTTAGACATCTATTTAGAAAGGACTTTCAAAAGATTCCATTGCGATATTTATTGTATACTTGTTAAAACAAGAAAATAATCTTATCACTGCACTTCGATTCTTAGATTTAGGAAGGCGCACCAATTTAAAGAGGGGTGTTTCTATGGAGAAATTTGAGGAGAGTTTTAAGCAAATTGTCTCCTTAGTGGGAGTATTTCGAACTTCCCTCTTTCCGCCATTTGTCTCAATAAGAAAAACATGGCAGAAACAATTTTCTTTTACCTACCATTTGTCTCATTCGAAACCACCAATTGTCAATTGGAAGGAAGAATCCAATGGCTCTCTTGTTAAGGGCGGCATTTCCAAGGTAAATTGGGGGGCAGCTCGTGAATCAATTTCTAGATATCACATCGTTTGAATTTGGGGATCGGAGTCTTGGAAGGACCAAAATGAGTTTAGCTTGCTGCGTAGGCTCTGGTGGTTGATCTTTAAATCACAATTACTCTGTGGATGCGGTGCGGAATCTCCACGAATGGAACAAGAGGAAATCCATGTTGGTTGGTTACATCTGCTTTGGATTAGCAATTCTCTACCCCGAATGAGCAAGGTATGAGTTAGATCGTCGAATTATAGAATGAATATTTTATGTAGTATTGGTCTGATGCATTTAGGTATTTCTATTGACCCTCGTACCCTCTCGTCTCTGTATTTATTTTTATGGCTAAAACGGAACCTGTAGTATGAGTCTCGCTTGGGTTAAGGCATTTTTCATAGAAGCCTGGTCATTTTTCTTTAAAGTTTGTGTTATATATATATTTGTTTTACCTCTGTTCTGGAGAAAACTAGGCGATTCCTCTTTCAATAGGATCGACCTGCAAATCCTTTTGTTTTCAACTTCCTACCGTGGTCATTAGGTTGGGTGATAAGGGATCGAACCTGCCCAAATCCATTTCTATTGTTGGGGTTGGATCCCTACTTTCACCTTGCCACGGATTCCCTCGAGAGCCTTTTAATAGAGAATAACTCTCCTCTGCATCGGTGATTCTGTTTTCAGAAGAGATGAGTTTCCCGTAAAAGGCTGAACGTTCCAGGAACAAGTCTTTTCCTGCTGAATGCAAGCAGACTTTTACTGGAGTAATTTAAAAGTTTGAATCTAGAATCCAGAATAATAATATCCATTGAGGTAGTTGATTGAAAACTTTTTAAAGTGAAATGACAGTTTCCAATTAATGAAGCCGACCTTGTCGAGTTTATCCCACTCTGGTTATGAACAATTTCTGTGTTCTCTCACTTACGATCTATTGGGATCATCGTTTTTCCCCTCAATTCTTTACGTTTTCTTCCATATCGACTTGAGATCTACGTTGATTGTTCTTGCAATAATCCAGTTTAGGTTATGATTAATTGAATCCACATTACTTTTACCTCTGCGTTTTCTCTAAAAATGTCGGCAGAGATCCACTCTTCCTCTTCTATGTTTTAACTTAAGATTTCAATCAATTGAAATGACTCTGTCGCATTATGTGGAGGAGGAGTCCAGTCAGAGACCTTACTTTTGTCCCACCGTGATTCTATTGAAATTCTTAAACTCTATAATTATCCTTTCGGCATTGTGTTACCAGATACCACAGCTGTATTTTAATTTGCTTGCTAAAGTCCTATGCCTCCGGAGTGATCTCTTCTTAGCGTGGCGTTAATCTCAAACTCTGTGTATTATTTTTTAAAATGGAGCATATCTGATCCAATCTCAAACTCTATGTATTAATTGTTTTAAAATAGAGCATATCAGATCCCATCTCGAACTCTGTGTTTCAAATTTCAAACTGAAAGGCGTTAATGGAAATCGCCTTATTCTATTCCGATGTCTTGAAATAATAATGTTCAGAATCGCATGGGCATATCAGCTTCGTATTTCAACTCTGTGTATTAATATTTCAAATGGAGAAGGTATTAAAATGACCCCTTCTGGTTCCCTTACGATTTCTTGACATAACGTTTCCAGAATTTCTTAGAATGGAATTCACAGTACCAAAGGTACGCACTGTCATTAACGTAGTCAGAATTTCTTAAAATGACTCAGATGGAGAAGGTACGCTGACATTAAGATTTGAATTGAGCCAAATTTTGTTAGCACTGTCATTTAGAATGGAATTTACAGTACCGAGCACTGAATGAGGAATGAGACCTCTGAGTCTGTTGTTACGGTGGGCAAGGCATTTCGCCATCCACTCTCATCTCGTCGAGCCATGTACTGTCTCTTCCCAAGATCCTTGAATTGTGTCCTGTTCAGCATTTACATTGATCTTTAGTGGTTGTCTCCGTATTTATTAGATTAACCATCGATCTGCTATCACGCATCAACTCTCGGGAGTGGAAGTGGATTGGATTCTAGTTGCCACCTGTCAGAAACCCAGTAGTACATTGGGCATGGGATGCCACTGACGATATGATTTAGAAGTGATGGGTTCCACCTATCCCTCGACTGTATTCCATTCTGCACTCTCCTTGTAATAAGAAGTGAATTTTATTATTTTCATAACCACCTCATAGCGACTCAGTTATAAATGCTCTCTTAGAGATTTTGATAATATTCAGAACTTAGACTGAGATCATTTGTTATAGATAGAATCAAAGCTAATAGCTAAGATAAATGTTTTGTCATCACTTAGAGGTTGGCGTGGAATGTTTTTAATACTGGCTAGTTTGACATATTCTTTACCTCTGCGAAGGAACCACAGAGTTTCATCTCTGTCTAATTCGAGGATTTCGATCAGTCATCTTCTTAAATGAATACAATTCATTACACCATTCACTGGCTAGATATTTATACATTACCTCTGCGAAGAGATAAAATACCTTCGAGTTTCACCTATGTCTAGATCGATACATTCGATCAGTTGTCTACTTATAAGAAGGCGTTTCACTATTTTTCTCACTTGTTAATTTAGTATTTATTACTTCAGTGAGTGAAGCAATTCGATCTCTGCAGTGCTAGAGTAATCAGGGTCTTAGTTTGGGCATCTGCCGATGATAAGTATTCCGATCTCTATAATGCCAGAGAGAATCATCTTAACTTTGTTTTTGAAATTTATGCATGTCCACTGTATTTAAAATGGTAATGTACTGAAATCGTAATTCATATGATTTGTTACTTGCCTATCCAAGGACGTAATTTCATTGAAATCTCAGTTAGATCAATTTTATTTATGTATAGTGGAATGGGTAAGCAATAGTGTACTGTTTGTTTAGTATTTAAAGTTTGAATGATAGGCTTGAAAAAAGCCCACAAGAAGACAATTTTATGTATTGGATATGCTCTTGATGAGAGTGGCAATTAATTATGGCGACAACTGTGTCGCAAGATGTAATCTCTTTCGAGAAGAAATAATTTGATTATTGTTGAGATTGATCTCCCTCTAGAGGAGAAGCTGGAAGAATAGCAACATTGAGTTGCATAATGTATCCCTTGACTTTGAATATTACAAGAATTGACCTGCCTTTGTGGACGTAGCCCAGCCGGGGTGAACCACCTATATCCTTGTCTCGATCATGTGTGTTTAAATTTGGCTTATGGTTTTGTCGATTGGGATGTTGTGTCAATTACTTGTATGTTGTATCTAGATGTATATGATAAAATTATAAATGTTGCATCTAAATGTATCTGACAAATTATAAATGTTGTATTTAGATGTATGTGATAAACTTATAAATGTTGCATCTAAATGTATGTGACAAATTATAAATGTTGTATTTAGATGTATGTGATAAACTTATAAATGTTGCATCTAAATGTATCTGACAAATTATAAATGTTGTATTTAGATGTATGTGATAAAATCTTGTTCATCTTAATGTATGTAGTGAAAGAATAAGAAATCAAAAGAAAATGTTACTTAGTAGGATGCGACAAAGCACTCCATGGGGTTTATTTATCTTCATCATGTACTATGAAAAGAAAGATTTTTTTTTAGTTTCACTAAATCCTCACATCGAGAAATGGGAGATGTTACATATGGTATCAGAGCATTAGGTTACAACACTTGGACCTAATGAGCTCAACATGCGATAAGTAAGTATGAAGGTTGTTAAGTTGACTAATCGGTTATTTGTGTTTCATTTTGGATGCATGGATTGTACCCGAGGAGGGGAAAAAGAATCTCCAAGCTCGACTTCAGGTTTCTTCCGCTAGAACACAGGTCGCAAACATTGGGCTTATTGAGTTCAATTGGAGAAGAACAAAAATAAGTTGGTCGGACTAGAAAAGGAGCTGCATTCTATAAGCCAAGAATAAAATGTTCACTTCCAAAGAATCGTCAAGAGGTAAGCGACAAAACTTCTTGAAATTACAAGTAAGTACGTATGAGTTTACTGAAAAGTTATAATTAGAGTATCTATTTGTGAACAATACATAAGTTCATTTGAATGATCTCCTATGGATAACACTAGATGATGAATATCTCCTCACCTTTACAATTAGTTTCTTTGAATGACAAGAAAGTACTCTTTTAATTAGTTAAGATTATTGGAGTTAAGTCCTTATGAAATAGGCTAAGGAAGTCTCCTAATTTGGTTGACCTTAGATAACTAAGTAAACTTGATTGACCAATAGTCTAGATTTCCAATTATGGGAAATGTAAGTAACTTAGATCTGTTAAAAGATCCATTAAGTTCAAATCAAAAGTAAGTCTTTATGAAAAAGGTCCATTAAAGATTTGATAGTTTGGGTCAGTCTTGGGTTTTGAACTATGTAAGGAACGATCAGGTTCTGTTTACATATGAGTTACCTTAAATAAGAAAGTTTATAAATTTATAATGAGGTTGACCTTAGTAGAAAAATCTATAAAGGTGCATGCTGTAGGAGGAGTCATTGTGATTTTAACATTTCTAGTTGTGAGGGAAGCATAATTATGTAATGTTAAGTTGTTGTTTTATTCCATAAGAAGTATAGTTTGGCTAGACTAGGATGTCTGGTTTCTTTTAAACAAGAAAATTAACTTTAATTGGTGTGGAGTTTCTATGACTAGGAAATTGTGAGATTTCAAATGAGAAAAATGGTTAATAATCTCCTTGCTAATCAATTTCATTCTAGTATGTAATTGTATAGGATAAGTAATTATAATACGATTTTTGTTGACATTGAAGCATGCTCGTACCCTTACATATAAGTGCAACAAAAGGAAAATGGTTATAATTACTTTAAAATATATATATATATATATATATATATATATATATATATATATATACATGTGAATATTAATCAGTTAATGCATATGATGAAAATGCATGAGTACCTCTTATATATACCTCTTATTTCAATAATTTCTACTAAGATAGACGTGTGAAAATAATGAGTAACAGTTATACTTTTATTTGTTCAATATTTATGACGACTTGCTATCCATGTACAACTATATGTTTTCTCAAAGTGATTATTTTGTTAAGGGATAGATTATTGGAAACCTAGAACCAACATGAAATAAATACAGGTTAGTAGGATGCTGTAATCTTCTGACGTCCTTATGTTGCCACAAGGAATGATTGTTTTTATTTATTATGTGTTAAGGAAAACATTGATGACATGGAATTTGCAGGGTAGATCGGAAGTGATCTTTGAGACAGTAATCGAGGTATAAGCTTTTATGAAACAAGTAAAAATGATGTTTGAAAGTATGTTATTTGTATGATTGTTCTCATGATTTAATTACCTTTATACGACTAACACTTTGAATGTTATGATCGAGCAAATGTTATTTTCCCACACATCACTGCCTGACACCCATCAATGAGTAAATGTGGGATATATATATATATATATATATATATATATATATATATATATATATATATATATATATATATATATATATATATCGATTCATGCAAAATACTAATGCGTGATGATACAAGTAAACTGGAACCTCGGCAGATGAAGGTGAGCTATGCGATCGCTTTTGCAAAGGTACATGGTTATCTGTATAAGGTATGTAAGTTTGTTTAGACAATTGGTTATCCCTATATGATGTTAGGGTATACCAAAAGGGTTGTATAACTAAAATAGGAATTTTGTTGAATTAGTGAAAGCTAAAGTTCGAGGTTAAATGATCATAATGTCCCTAGATCATCATAGAAAGAATGTTATATCGTGTTCAAACCATTATGAAGTCTTATAAGCTAGTTATGTGTAGTAGGAAATGACACTATAGATGATCACATATGGATATTCTATTAAGAAAGATGATTTTCGGTTTAAATGAAGGGATCTTCTTACAATATTTGATTTTGTGTATAAAGTGATACTAACAAGTGAAATTTGGCAGATGGTGAAATTCCTGTGAAGCTTGTGAAAATACAAGAGCATAAATATTATGCATGGTAAAAATCATGGGATGAGGATTTAAGATCCACATCATAAATGTTATTCATTCTTTAAGTTTGATAATTATTGATTGAATAAAGATCTAGACTTAAATGGGTCAGAGTAATCGTATGGTTACAAAATATAATACGACGAAATGAATTGATTAAATGGAAAGAGATTTTTTCTAGTCTCAAGCAAGGCGGCTTGGGGGAAAAAAAAATAAAATAATAATAATAATAATAATTTCGGGACTCAAGCGAGAAGGCTTGAGGGGAATTGTGTAAAGAGTGTTGTAATGGCATTGAAATACTCCCAAAAAAAAAATCAGGGAGTGAACAGCCACTAGGATTCTCGGAGAATCGGCTGGCTGTAAGACCTAGGCAAGCTATAAGAAGATGTATATGTGGGAGGCAGGACGCTGCTTAGTATACATGAAAGAAATGTTTGCTGTGTGAGCACTAAGGTGTTAGGCAAGACATGAATGAAATGTTTGCTGCGTGAGCACTAAGGTGTTAGGCAAGACATGAGAGAAAGGATTGCTGCGTGAGCACTAACGTGTTAGGCAAGAATTTCCTGGATCAAGTGAATGCTGTTTGTTGATTTAGTCAACAGTATAGAATCATGGAGTGCTAAATTTATCCCATATATTGCAAGTGATATGTACAGTAAAGAACTCATGATTTATGTTTCCGAGTTTGATTATGAAGTTGATGATAAAGTTTTTATTATTATTTTTCCTTTTCCTTGAAACCCGGTTTTGTAGCCGAAAACTCAGGTTTGATCCATAACGACTTGCGAGAAATTTTTGAAAGGCCAGAAAGGGTCAAAATAGAGATGACGAAATAAGCGAACTGCTAAAAGTATGAACACCGAGGATGGTGTTATTTTTAAAGGGGAGGAGGATGTAATATCCCTCCTTGTATCCCTATTAGATTTATAAATGCATATTTTTGCAAAAGAAAATCCATAGTAATACTATTTAGACATCTATTTAGAAAGGACTTTCAAAAGATTCCATTGCGATATTTATTGTATACTTGTTAAAACAAGAAAATAATCTTATCACTGCACTTCGATTCTTAGATTTAGGAAGGCGCACCAATTTAAAGAGGGGTGTTTCTATGGAGAAATTTGAGGAGAGTTTTAAGCAAATTGTCTCCTTAGTGGGAGTATTTCGAACTTCCCTCTTTCCGCCATTTGTCTCAATAAGAAAAACATGGCAGAAACAATTTTCTTTTACCTACCATTTGTCTCATTCGAAACCACCAATTGTCAATTGGAAGGAAGAATCCAATGGCTCTCTTGTTAAGGGCGGCATTTCCAAGGTAAATTGGGGGGCAGCTCGTGAATCAATTTCTAGATATCACATCGTTTGAATTTGGGGATCACAGTCTTGGAAGGACCTAAATGAGTTTAGCTTGCTGCGTAGGCTCTGGTAGTTGATCTTTAAATCACAATTACTCTGTCGATGCGGTGCGGAATCTCCACGAATGGAACAAGAGGAAATCCATGTTGGTTGGTTACATCTGCTTTGGATTAGCAATTCTCTACCCCGGATGAGCAAGGTATGAGTTAGATCGTCGAATTATAGAATGAATATTTTATGTAGTATTGGTCTGATGCGTTTAGGTATTTCTATTGACCCTCGTACCCTCTCGTCTCTGTATTTATTTTTATGGCTAAAACGGAACCTGTAGTATGAGTCTCGCTTGGGTTAAGGCATTTTTCATAGAAGCCTGGTCATTTTTCTTTAAAGTTTGTGTTATATATATATTTGTTTTACCTCTGTTCTGGAGAAAACTAGGCGATTCCTCTTTCAATAGGATCGACCTGCAAATCCTTTTGTTTTCAACTTCCTACCGTGGTCATTAGGTTGGGTGATAAGGGATCGAACCTGCCCAAATCCCTTTCTATTGTTGGGGTTGGATCCCTACTTTCACCTTGCCACGGATTCCCTCGAGAGCTTTTTAACAGAGAATAACTCTCCTCTGCATCGGTGATTCCATTTTCAGAAGAGATGAGTTTCCCGTAAAAGGCTGAATGTTCCAGGAACAAGTCTTTTCCTGCTGAATGCAAGCAGACTTTTACTGGAGTAATTTAAAAGTTTGAATCTAGAATCCAGAATAATAATATCCATTGAGGTAGTTGATTGAAAACTTTTTAAAATGAAATGACAGTTTCCAATTAATGAAGCCGACCTTGTCGAGTTTATCCCACTCTGGTTATGAACAATTTCTGTGTTCTCTCACTTACGATCTATTGGGATCATCGTTTTTCCCCTCAATTCTTTACGTTTTCTTCCATATCGACTTGAGATCTACATTGATTGTTCTTGCAATAATCCAGTTTAGGTTATGATTAATTGAATCCACATTACTTTTACCTCTGCATTTTCTCTAAAAATGTCGGCAGAGATCCACTCTTCCTCTTCTATGTTTTAACTTAAGATTTCAATCAATTGAAATGACTCTGTCGCATTATGTGGAGGAGGAGTCCAGTCAGAGACCTTACTTTTGTCCCACCATGATTCTATTGAAATTCTTAAACTCTATAATTATCCTTTCGGCGTTGTGTTACCAGATACCATAGCTGTATTTTAATTTGCTTGCTAAAGTCCTATGCCTCCGGAGTGATCTCTTCTTAGCGTGGCGTTAATCTCAAACTCTGTGTATTATTTTTTAAAATGGAGCATATATGATCCAATCTCAAACTCTATGTATTAATTGTTTTAAAATAGAGCATATCAGATCCCATCTCGAACTCTGTGTTTCAAATTTCAAACTGAAAGGCGTTAATGGAAATCGCCTTATTCTATTCCGATGTCTTGAAATAATAATGTTCAGAATCGCATGGGCATATCAGCTTCGTATTTCAACTCTGTGTATTAATCTTTCAAATGGAGAAGGTATTAAAATGACCCCTTCTGGTTCCCTTACGATTTCTTGACATAACGTTTCCAGAATTTCTTAGAATGGAATTCACAGTACCGAAGGTACGCACTGTCATTAACGTAGTTAGAATTTCTTAAAATGACTCAAATGGAGAAGGTACGCTGACATTAAGATTTGAATTGAGCCAAATTTTGTTAGCACTATCATTTAGAATGGAATTTACAGTACCGAGCACTGAATGAGGAATGAGACCTCTGAGTCTGTTGTTACGGTGGGCAAGGCATTTCGCCATCCACTCTCATCTCGTCGAGCCATGTACTATCTCTTCCCAAGATCCTCGACTTGTGTCCTGTTCAGCATTTACATTGATCTTTAGTGGTTGTCTCCGTATTTATTAGATTAACCATCGATCTGCTATCACGCATCAACTCTCGGGAGTGGAAGTGGATTGGATTCTAGTTGCCACCTGTCAGAAACCCAGTAGTACATTGGGCATGGGATGCCACCGACGATATGGTTTAGAAGTGATGGGTTCCACCTATCCCTCGACTGTATTCCATTCTGCACTCTCCTTGTAATAAGAAGTGAATTTTATTCCTTTCATAACCACCTCATAGTGACTCAGTTATAAATGCTCTCTTAGAGATTTTGATAATATTCAGAACTTAGACTGAGATCATTTGTTATAGATAGAATCAAATCTAATAGCTAAGATAAATGTTTTGTCATCACTTAGACGTTGGCGTGGAATGTTTTTAATACTGGCTAGTTTGACATATTCTTTACCTCTGCGAAGGAACCACAGAGTTTCATCTCTGTCTAATTCGAGGATTTCGATCAGTCATCTTCTTAAATGAATACAATTCATTACACCATTCACTGGCTAGATATTTATACATTACCTCTGCGAAGAGATAAAATACCATCGAGTTTCACTTATGTCTAGATCGATACAATCGATCAGTTGTCTACTTATAAGAAGGCGTTTCACTATTTTTCTCACTTGTTAATTTAGTATTTATTACTTCAGTGAGTGAAGCAATTCGATCTCTGTAGTGCTAGAGTAATCAGGGTCTTAGTTTGGGCATCTGCCGATGATAAGTATTCCGATCTCTATAATGCAAGAGAGAATCGTCTTAACTTTGTTTTTGAAATTTATGCATGTCCACTGTATTTAAAATGGTAATGTACTGAAATCGTAATTCATATGATTTGTTACTTGCCTATCCAAGGACGTAATTTCATTGAAATCTCAGTTAGATCAATTTTATTTATGTATAGTGGAATGGGTAAGCAATAGTGTACTGTTTGTTTAGTATTTAAAGTTTGAATGATAGGCTTGAAAAAAGCCCACAAGAAGACAATTTTATGTATTGGATATGCTCTTGATGAGAGTGGCAATTAATTATGGCGACAACTGTGTCGCAAGATGTAATCTCTTTCGAGAAGAAATAATTTGATTATTGTTGAGATTGATCTCCCTCTAGAGGAGAAGCTGGAAGAATAGCAACATTGAGTTGCATAATGTATCCCTTGACTTTGAATATTACAAGAATTGACCTGCCTTTGTGGACGTAGCCCAGCCGGGGTGAACCACCTATATCCTTGTCTCGATCATGTGTGTTTAAATTTGGCTTATGGTTTTGTCGATTGGGATGTTGTGTCAATTACTTGTATGTTGTATCTAGATGTATATGATAAAATTATAAATGTTGCATCTAAATGTATCTGACAAATTATAAATGTTGTATTTAGATGTATGTGATAAACTTATAAATGTTGCATCTAAATGTATGTGACAAATTATAAATGTTGTATTTAGATGTATGTGATAAACTTATAAATGTTGCATCTAAATGTATCTGACAAATTATAAATGTTGTATTTAGATGTATGTGATAAAATCTTGTTCATCTTAATGTATGTAGTGAAAGAATAAGAAATCAAAAGAAAATGTTACTTAGTAGGATGCGACAAAGCACTCCATGGGGTTTATTTATCTTCATCATGTACTATGAAAAGAAAGATTTTTTTTAGTTTCACTAAATCCTCACATCGAGATATGGGAGATGTTACAAATCTCTTCTAAAGAAACCTCCTTTCCTAAAGCCTCAACATCATCCACATTTATACATCTAGGATAAAGTTTTGCCAATCTGATCTGTTCCAATAGATGACGGTCACCATCCTCCTTATAGATATTGCCGAAATACCTCACAGCTTCTAAACTCAATGAATCCAAACCCTTGATAGAGTTTCCATTAGCATCAGTAATATCCCAAATCATTTTTGAATTCCTCCTTGCAAATGCAAAAGCATGAAAAAATCTAGTGTTTCTGTCCCCATGATTAATCCACAGCGCTCTGCTTTTCAATCTCCATTCTCTTTCTTCCATTAATAACAAATCCTCTTTCTTTTTCTCATAACATTTCAGAGTTTCAAATTCATCCTGGTTCAAAGACCCATCCAAATTTTGTATGAAAGCATATTGAATATTACTTTCCAACCTTTTTAGTTCTGCTGCATCCACCTTTTTTCTCACCTTTATCCAATCTATAACTTCCTTTTTTAGCTTCAACATTTTATGACAAAATAAATCGACAGGATTTAAATTTTCAACATCAAAATGTAACCAGAAAGATCTCACCATATCACAAAATTCCTTCTCCAAAAGCCAAGAACAATTAAACTTAAATGGATTGCAAACCCTTGGACCAAACTCTTCAAACTGTAGAACAATAGGCCAATGATCAGAAAATTTCACTTCGTAAACCCAAGAACGTGTCTGTTGAAAGATACCAAAAAGGAGGTCTTCACTAAAAAATGATCAAGTCGTTTGTGTACACCAGCACCCCCCTATCTGCCATTGGTCCAGGTCGGAATAAGTTTAGCAAGCTCAATATCAACCAGGTCAAAACGACCAAGAAAATCCACAAAGAAATCAGCCAACAAGTCCATCCTAGCCCCAACACCCCAAATATCAGAAGCAGATTTAGTGAAATTTAAATCTGCAGCAATCACTAGGTGTGGAAGGTTTAGAACCCCAGAGTCAGCCAATGCCTCCCAGAAAATGCGACGACCTTCATATGGTGCATAACAGTTTAAGACATGAAACTGTAAATTCATACCTAAACAAAGACCTCTCATCAAGAGACCCCACGGTGTAGAAAAAACTTTAAAGGCAAAGAGAGAAGGGTCCCATGCCACAGCTAGACGTTTTGAAAGACCATTAGCATAGCAAGTCGCAACTTCCCACCTTGGCAGAAGATCACCTAACTTCGCAACTGTCACTGAACTTAAACGCATGGTTTCTTGTAGAAGTACAATACCAGGACAAATAGTTGCAAAAATCTTGGAGAAGGCCTTTGCCTGAGAAACCTTCCCCAACCCTCGAATATTCAAGGAAAGAATAGACATCACAAACCAGGGCTCAAAGGAGTCTTTTCTCTAAGACCCTCAGCAATCAAGTTTAAAGAAACCCCAGAAGACACAATCTCATTTCCCCCAGGAAGGCCAGAACCAACAGAATCCCGTCCTCCATCCTTTTTCTTTTTTCCCCTCCTAACAGTGACATTCTGAAATTTCACATCATGTAATGGAAGAACTCCAGAGCCGGTTGAAGGAGATTTAGAGTAAGTAGGAACCGGAGCAAGGGTTTTTAAAACCCCATCAATTCTAAGATCACAATTATCACTAAACCCAGGTTCATCAACAGAATGCAGAATAGACGCCGCAAAACCCGGTTGCTCAGATAAACCACAAGAAACTGAACGAGAAAGAGGCTTGGAAACCCTAGCCACCTCACCAACATCAATATCACCCAAAGAGTCCAAACCCTCAACAACCCTATCATCCACCAAGGCTAATTCATAAGCAAGGTTACGAACAACCGAGGGTTTCAACTGTTCACCAGACATTGACAGACACCCAACATCAGGAGGATGAATACCATGTCTCAAAATGATATCCCCAGATGCAATACGAGCATCTAAATCTCTCTCTATTACTTCCAACAAGGCAATGTCCTCCTTTAATACATCAGAATACACAGAGTCAGGGGCAGGGACAGACTTACCAGGAGCATTCAGCAGTGCAACGGGGTCCAAAGAACCTGTCAAAGTGGATTCTTTCTTCGAAATGAGGGGACATTTTGTAGATATGTGCCCAATTTCCTTGTAGACAAAACAGCGAAAGGAAATTCTGAAAAAATCCAGTCGTTGTTTCCAGCATCTACTACCCCAAACTATCTCAATTTCTGCCGGCAGACCAGCATCCATATCAATTTCCACCATGACCTTTGCATATCTACGGTCCATACCAAACAGATACTTTCTGTCAATGTGAATAAAACGCCCCACAGAGTTATCCAGGCCGACAACAATCGCCTCCGTCCAAAGTTCAATCGTCAACCCTGGAATCAGCATCCAAAGGTGACGAAAACGCTGTTTCTCTGAAAGTGGATCAAAGGCAAGATGCCAACATTTCAGGATCAAAGAGCCCTCTTTAAAGAGCCAGATGCCCTTCAATACCTTCACCATCAGAGCAGTATCGGGAAAAACAAACAAAATCCAGTGATTCAACAGTATATTAACCCTTGGTGCCAAACCAGAATCTGATACCCAGTTAACTCTAACCCATTCTAATAATTCCTCTTTCGAAGCAGAAGTAAATTCAAGACGACCAACAAGTGCACGTTCGGCCAGCATAGCCACTCTGTCAAGATTTGCATCTTCCACAATCACAAACCTGGTAAGAGCAGACCTTGCTTTGTATGCCTTCAATCTGCGTCGAACCCTAGCCTTCGCACAAAAGAGATTAGGGTTTCCAACCCCCGGCGAGCTCAACCTCAAAGTCTCAGTTGCACCACAATGCGAAACGACAGGAGGACAAGGAAGAATGGAAAACTGGAAAGGAGAAGGAGCCATAAGGGCCCTCAACCGGATAAAACAGGGAAACCCACATCTGTCCTTCCAAACCGGGAAAGTAAAAGACCCACAGCCACCTGGATCCCCCAAAAGGCACACCTGTGCTATGCAAACCGTGGAGGAGGACACAACAGCCACCTGGATTCCACTATCAACAAAACCCTACCGTCGAACCCTAGTAACACATAAGTGTAGAAAATAAACTAAGCTCCAGGGGATACACCTAACCAGAAGACAGAAGGCAAAAACCCGGGAGTATAACCCTCCATCAGTACGATGGAGGCCTACAAACCCATGAAGCAAAGATCCAGCACTACAACCGACACTGCAGAAACCCATCGCTCCGACGCCGCCATCACCCCTTCCCTAATGAAACTGCTTACCCCCAAAAGTGTTCTTATGCAATGCCTAATATATATATCTATACTTATTTTAATTTTTTTTATTTTATGAATAAACAGATTTTTTAATTAATTTTTATTTGATTTTAAATTTTTTAGAAGATAACATACATCTTCCCATATTAAACTCAATCCAATAGCTTTAAAATTAAGTTATATTAATATAACTAGAGAAGATTTTAAAATTGGTCCTAAAGATTAAAACTACAACCTTTTGTCAATAATCAATGTTAAAAACGGCCGAGAGTTAAAAAAAGGAAACGTAGAGTGTTAGTTATTTCCTTCTTAAATATTGTTTATCAAAATATATACTATTTTGTTTGTTACGTATTAGCAATCATTTTTTGGGGTTAATTACGAGTTTCAACACAATATATAATATTTAAAGATTAAAAAAAAGTGTTAGTTATTTCCTTCTTTAATATTGTTCAAATAAAAAATAATTTATATTGTTTGTTACCATTACCAATGAAATAGTTTCTCTTGTTAATTACGTGTTTGAACAAAACATACGATATTTAAATAAGTTAAAAGTATCTTAATATTAGTAAAGTTTCAAATGTAATTAAAAATAATTTAGTATTAGTTGTACAATTTTATTATTAATAAAAATGTTAAAATCCCATTGAACATAGATACATAAAAATTTTTAAACACAGTTAGGTCATCATTAAAAAAATTATAAAATAGGTATAAATATTACATGTTTTCAATTTTTTTTAAGTATATTTTTTTCTTATTTTTTCAAAATTATGTTGGAAATTTTTAAAAAATCTTATAATCATATATATTAGTTTTTAAAATTGTATAATTTGAGTACCATCTAGATATTTGAGGGTGCTGAATCTATTTAAGAATTGAAAAACACAAATTAAACACTTCCAAATTTAGATTTTACCAAAACAACTACTAGATTTTCACCAAAACCCTTCTTAAAATCCAAAATATAGAATAAATAAACTACTCCATTCTTTAAACATCATTAAAACTAAAATAAATATAATTAAAAAAAAATTATAAAATAGAGATATAATATTTCTTTCTTATCATTAAAATAAATATCATTTTTTTCCCGCGAAAAATTAAAATCAATATCATTGAAAGAGAGTTATGAAGGTAACTGAAAGTAATTTAATTTTGAGTGGTCAAATTTTGTCAATATAGAATGGGTTAAATGTGTATTTTAATTTTGATTTGATTATTATTTATCAATATACACGGCGTAAACTTAAAATTTTAGGGTTTTGAGGTTACGATACACGGCGTAAACTTAACAATTTAGGGTTTTGAGGTTAGGGATACACGGCGTAAACTTTAACATTTTAGGGTTTTGAGGTTAGGTATACACGGCGTGAACTTAACATTCTAGGGTTTTGAGGTAGGATCTGGATCTATTTATAGAGTAGTATTGTAAATGTAAGATGCAATATTAGGTAGTTCGTGATCTGCACCGTGAGTGGTAAACATTCGATTGACCAACACACGTAAGGGAGAGGGATTCGGAATTGGCAATATGAAATCTCAACTTCAGATTCAGCTTGCGCTGCTTTTGGGTTTGTTTGTTGTAATAGCTTGCACTTCTTTGGTGCAAGCTGCAGGCAGATCAAGGGGTAAGGATTTTGGATTGAATTGTATGTTATGAAATGTTAGAAAATACAAATATGTTATTACTATTCTAAGATACAGAAACAATGAGGGAATGGCTCCAGCCATACTGAATCTAATCTCTTCTGTTTTTTCCTTTGCATTTACTTGATTTCAGGAGTAGGGGGCGAGGTTCCTTCGAATAACGTTAAACAAGCTCCAGTGGCTAACAAATTTCGCAAGTGTACGTTGAGCGACTTAGTGTGGAAAATGGAGACAGTCGACAAATACTCAGTGAATATAAAAGTGAATACTCTTGAATACTGCGGTTCCTTCTTATTAAATATGTTGAATACTGTACTCTTTGTAAGAGTTTTTGGGAGTTAAGTGACAGATCATTATTTACCATTATTTTGAAGGTTATGTGTGAATCTGTGTTTGAAAGAGATCTTATGTTTTGTTGTTCAAGATGGGTTAAACCAATTTTCCAAATTATTAATATTGATATTTATAATAATGTAAAAATCATTGATATTTATAATAATGTAAAAATCATTGGTCTTATTTTTTACGCATTGATCTTGATGTAAATAGAGTCACTAACCCAATTTAAATGGATATTGTTGGGGAAATAACCAAATGTCATTCTACGCCACACACCAAACTAATTAGGATAGTAAAACTTCAAATACTAATTAGGATAGTAAAACTTCAAATAAAGAAATGGTTTGATAAGAATGTTAGAAAAGGTAATTATCTTTTTTCTTTTTTTAGTTTTATTATTAGAAGGCTAAGTTTAAATAGAGATTTTTCAGGTTATTGTAATTCCATTGTAATTATGAAGTTTTATGTGAATAGAAAAGCAATAGTTTGTTCCATACTGGCAATGCTCCCACGGGTTCTCCGGTATTGGCAATGCTGTATACAACCCCGTCTTGTTACTCTTTCCCTTTGCCAACTAGCAAATTTGACATTGTCGAACCCATTTTCTGACATCTGTCAGCATCCTTGGCCAGAAATACTTTTCGTCGATCAGTGATTTAGTCTAGTCGATCCCAAAGTGCCCTACTAACCTGCCACTGTGAAATTCTCAGATTAGGTTCTCTCTCACTAATCCTGTCGGAATGCATAGCTGACTTCCCCTGAATAGGTAACCTTCTTGAAGGAGATAACTCAAATATGGAGTTTTGTCGATGCTCCAAGGCTCTCGATAAGCCTTCCATGCCTTTGCAAAATCTTCATCGGCTTCATACTCTGTCTTTATCAACTCTATTCCTGTTTCCTGAACAGTCATCATGCCCAATAGCGCAAATCTCCTGTTCAATGCGTCGGCAACTTTGTTGTACTTGCCCGAACTATGTCGCAACACAAACGTATATCTCTGGAGTAGCTCCACCCACTTCATGTGTCTCTAATCTAACTTCGAATGAGTATTTAGATACCTCAGCACTTGATGATCGGTGTATGACACAAATTCCTATGGCAACAAATAATGCCTCCATTTCTTCAATGCTTGTATGATAGCATAGAATTCCTGGTCGTAGACCGAATATTTTTGCTTCGCTCCACTGATTTTTTCACTGAAGTATGCAATTGGTCGCCCCTCCTGGCTCAACACTGCTCCAATTGCGGTTCCACTTGCATCACAATTGACCTGGAAAATTTTGTTAAAGTCTCGGAGCGCCAACAGTGGGCTCTCAGTGACCTTTTCCTTCAATTTGTCGAAAGCTTCCTGGGCCTTACTCGTCCACTTGAACTCGCCCTTTCTCATGCATTCTGTCAATGGTGCACAAATCTGACTGAATCCCCGAATGAACTTCTGGTAGAAACTAGCAAGTCCATGGAAACTTCTCACTGCAGTCGTACTTGTTGGTTCTGGCCAATCTACTATTGCCTTCACCTTCTCGGGGTCCATCTCCAACTCTTTACCTGAAATTACAAATCTCAAGTACACCAATTCCTTCTTTATGAAGAAACACTTTTGCAGGTTAATCATCAGCTTCTCTTCCTGCAATTTCTGCAATACTTATCGAACGTGCTCCAAATGTTCTAACTTGGTTCGACTAAAAATTAGAATGTCGTCTAGATAGACTACGACAAACTTTCCCAAGAATGGTTTCAGCACTTCATTCATCAATCTCATGAATGTACTGGGTGCATTAGTTAATCCGAATGGCATGACTAACCACTCATATAACCCTTCTCTTGTCTTGAATGCTGTCTTCCATTCATCTCCTTCTCTGAACCTGATCTGGTGATATCCACTCTTCAGGTCTAACTTCGTGAAGTATGTCGCTCCACTCAGGCAATCCATCAAGTTATCCATCCTTGGCAATGGAAATCGATACTTGATTCTAATCTTGTTTATGGCTCTAGAGTCAGTACACATCCTCCATTCCCCGCCTTTTTTTGGTGTCAATACTGTTGGTACTGCACACGGTCTCAAGCTTTCTCGGATCAATCCCCTGTCCAACAACTCTTGGACCTGTTGGTTGAGCTCATGTCCCTCTGCTGGGCTCATCCTATATGGTGCTTTGTTTGGCAGACTCGACCCTAGAATTAAGTTGATCTGATGGGATATTCTCCTTGTCAACGGTAATCCCATCAGTTTCTCTTCAGCCATTATGTCCCTAAACTCTTCGAGCAACTCCTCGACTTCGACCGTAATGCTCTTTCGATTGTTCGTTCCATCGACATATGGTCCCTTCAGAATGATTGCAAAACATCTCGACTGTTTTTCCTCCTCCACAAGGAATTCCTTGGCGATGCTCATCAACACTCGCTTTTCCCAAAGATTGCTTTCGTCGTCCTTACTATCGGCTGGCTCTCCTCACCTCGGCTTAAGAGTCCTTTTCACGCCATTCTTCCACACTGTGACTATGTTAGCTCTACCATCATAGATCATCTTATGATCATATTTCCATGGCCTCCCTAACAACAGATGGCATGCATCCATGGGAACTACATTACACAACACAATGTCCTCTAATCCTTCAACTCTGAAGTTGATCAGGCACTGTCTGGTCACCTTAACATGGTGTCCTTTCTGCAACCATGAGATCTTACAAGGGTGTGGGTGTTCATGACACTTTAGCCCGATCTTGTCGATGACTTCCGTCGACACAAGATTCTCTGTACTCCCACCATCAAATATGGTCTTGCAATGCCATTCCCCAATCCGCACCTTTGTTCGAAAGATCACCTTCCATTGTGCTGGTTCCATTGGATCGTATTGATCTTTCTGGATCAAAGCTTTCTGAACCATCAGATTCCGATTCTTCCTTTTCTCACCTCCACTGCTATCTGAGGTTCAATCTTCCCTCTCGTCGACTTGCTCATCCTTTCGACGTCTGGGTTTCGACTCTTCTGCAGTGTGTAGGTTTTCTAGGCATTCATATGCCTTATGGCCCATTTTATGACATTTGTAATAGATTATGGCTGGTCTGTTAGCTCTTTTCTTGTCGAATGGACCACTTCAACTATACGCACCTCGACCGCGGTTCTCACAACCATCGTGTCGGTTCTCTTGTGTTCTTTCTTTCGTCGATGTCCCTTCTGTGCATCGACTATCTTCGACATCTTCTCTCTTGTAGCTACTACCTTGACCTCTCATGGAGACAGTCTTTCCACCCCAACTAGTCATCCTACCTCTGGTTGCTATGGACTTTCTCGACAGTTTCTCTTTCGCCTTCAGAGCTAGTTGATAGGCTTCTCCAACTTCTCTGAATCTTGACATGCTGAGCTCATCCTGAACAACATATTTTAGGCCGTTTACATATCTGATGACAGCTTCTTCTCCTTCATTAGTTTGTCCTGATCGAATCGACAATCGGTAGAACTCCTCCATGTACTCTTTCACGGTCATCTCTTTCTATCAAAAGTTTTGTAGCTTTCTGAACAAGGAAATCACATAGTCATTTGGCAAGAATTTCCCCTTCAACTTGGAAACCATCCTATCCCAATATTTGATTTTCTCCTTGCCTTTCTTCAGTCTATCAGCCTGTACATTGTCACACCACAATGAGGCATGACCCTTCAACCTTAGACATGGAGTCTTAACCCGTTTAGGATCCTCGATCTGCTCTACATCAAAATATTTCTCCATCTCTCTGAACCAGTCAATCAAGTCTTCTGGGTCCAGGCTTCCTGAGTACGTACACACATCTATCTTCACCCGACCTCTCATTTCTGTCAGAAGCTTGATGAGTTTCTCCTCTGTTTCTTCTGCTGCGGCTTCCTGAGCTTCCACTTCTTCAACTTCCTCGTCGTTGTGGTCTAGCACTTCAGGAATGCAACCATGCCTCTAGTTTTCTTCGATCGCTGCGACTTCATTTGTCAAAGTCTACATCGTTCGGACGCATTTGTCTGACATCTCACAGTCCACTGTGACGACTGTTGTGCCACGCGCTCTTCGTCGTTGGACATTAACGCCTCTGTGAGCCATCTTCAACCTCTGCTAAAAATTCTCACACCTTCAACACTGATGCAAGTCAGGTTGGTATGGTCTTCTTCTCCAACCGGACTCGCTTCCGGGATCTGATACCAACTGACGCAAGTCGCCTTACGGAAATAAGGTTCTTGCTTAACAATACACACGACACAAACCACAATGCTCACACAAACAAGGTATAGAACAAGATGCCTGGATTGGCTTATATTACTTCTCTAAAATCGGTTACAATGTAACTATAAGAAAATAACTAACTACAATCGGCCTCAGCCATTACAACAATGAAGTAACTATGGTGTGTTCTCCTTGTGTGTCGACCTCACCCTCTCCTGGTTCACTTTCAGAACTTCTGAGCTATGGTTCGATCTCAACACTCTGCACTAAGGCTGTGTGACTCTTCATAACTCTCTTAGCTCTTTGCTCTGCTCTGCTCTACTCGGCTCTACCCTGCTCCCTCCTTCTAGACTGAAGGCCTCTTTTTCTCTCTTCTCCTCTGTGGGTGCTATTTCCAAGATTGTCACAATCCTGAGACACGCGTTCCCTCTATTCGCTGATCCTGTCCAAATCCTGCGAATCTGCACTGTCAGCTTCCAGATGCGCTGTACAGCCTTTGTCCATGACATCCTTCACCAACTCGCCATAACTGTCATAACTTCCTCAGCAACCCCAAATGGCTACTAAGTATAGTTCATTGACTTTCTGTCCTTCCAACCCTGCTACAACAGTCAGTCACATCTCGACTGTCCTGTCGACTCACTCCTTCCCATTACACTTAGCTTCTCTAAACCCTATCGTGTCGTATTTCGACCACTTGTCGACTACCCGAGCTCTTACATCGCTCATCATCTGTTGACCATTCCCTGTCAATCCTCGACCTCGCGACATCTGCTAATCCTTCAGTCGGTCGCACCCCGACTGCTTCTGCTCAACTTGTTGACTTCGACAAGTCAACCCGCTTCTCGCACCAGTGGTCATCGGCACTCCCACTGGTCGACTCCCTTCGATCGATCAATATCGACTGATATGCCTAGGCCCCGATGCTCCTGCATCATTATGAAACCCCTAGGATACCATATTCTTTCCATCTGAACCCTATTCTAGGCTAATTTACCTATCCTTAGCATACTACACCCTAACTCTTGGCTTAGATATGTGGTCTAACATAAATAAACTAGCATAGTTTGTAGTTAAATGTGTTAATTTGTAAAGTGGTAAGTTATGTTGGAATGTGTCAACTTTATTGTATAATGGAACTAATATCTTATTTGTTGTTTCTTTTGCAGGGGTAGACCTCATAGTTTTTTTAAAGAGACTTTTAGAGATGGGAAACTCATGTAAGAGAGAAAAAAAATATGGAAGGAATCTTCCCATTGAAAAGGTCAATGACGTAAGAGAAAAGGCCAGGTTGGAAATGGAAAGAGTGAGACGTGGTCCATTCAATACCACTGATACTTCCACTGATCCTAACACAGTTGTTGACATGGAAACCTCTAGTTCAAAACCACAGGTAAAGTGGTTGCATCCAATGAACCCAACTCAAATTCCAACATCAACACAATCTCCACCCAACAATCCATCAACGAGTCATGTTGAAGTTCCTCAAGACATAGATATATTGGGAGATGCTACATATGCAGAGTTGGACATACAAGCAATGATTAATTTACAATCTCCCCAAGAATACCACAACCATGTCAAGCACTCTCCCAATATGGCCCAATGTGTGAACGAAGCACCACTACAAACAAGCTCCAGTATTCGTACCTCATGTCCACCTTCCCTACCTCGACTGTCTAGTGCAAGAAGAATAACTCCTAGACATATTCATGTGGATCAAAGTTCTCTATCAGGCCTTGAAGGTAAGTTGCCAAAACGCAATATCGAATTGCAATGCAACACTATCGAATGAAAAATGGAGCATCTTTCGTAATGTTTATATAATTTCAACTCATGCCCTATACAAAATATGGAAACTAGTGCCCAAAATGCCACATCGTGGCTAGTGTACATAGGAGGGCCTCACAGTCCTCCTTCCCACCCTCGGCACTCCCAAGTGCATCTCCAAAATCGATCTTCCTCTTCTTCGAGCTAGAGGAAGCTGGGTCCTTCTAGCGACTTGGACCACGTCCCCCTGGGCCCTAAAATGACAGCAATAATATGTCCACTTTTCCTGGCAATTATACAAGTGTAAAACACAGTTTAAAAATAAAAATAGTTTTCAAATATTAGATAACTCACCGTAGGAGAGACTGTAAGTCATGAGGGGGTTTCTCTCCTCCGTGCTTCAAGTCTCTCAGCAATGCCGCCCTGCAACATTTAAAACAATCATATGAATGATGAAATTAGATTCCTATAGTAATTTTCATTAATATTGAATGATATTTTCATAAACTAGTCAATATGACCGTGAACACAACCGGTTTGTCTTTAGGGCTTGTGGATGGAGCAGTCAGCTAGATGACCTGCTTCGATGATAGGGTAAATGGTATAGGGGAGGATGTATCCACATCGACGATGGCTACACCACTGGGGGGAATAGTGGAAGAAGGAGAGGTGGAACAAGGAAGTGTGGAATGGCGTGGGAGAAGTGGAGATGCATGTCTAGGGCGATAAACCCCAACTGGCTGTAATATGGATGGGGCCAGTATGGAAGGTGAACCAAGGGTGGTGGGGGAATGTGGGGAGGGGAAAGGTATGTTTTGCGGTGTAGGGATGGGTGAATGTGGATGGGTGGTATATCATGGTAGAAGGGGGGAGGGTTGAAACATGGGAAACTGTAAGGGAGGTGGTGGAAGGGTTGGAGTGGGGTGATGGAATGGAGGATATGAAATGGAAGGGGGAGATGGATGGAAGTGTGGTGTTGGATGGGACACGGGGGATGGATTGAAGGGGGTGGGGAGAGATGCATGGAAGGGGACATGTATTCTAGGGGCTACAACTGACATATACGGTGGACAAAAGGTCAGGGAGGGAGGGATAGTGGAATTGGAAGGCCAAGGTGCTCGCACCTATATACACATTAATAACCTCATAGTTTAATACAGAAAAATAAAAATATACAAAGAAAAGTCACCAAATTTGAAATTAAATTTATACTTTAATACATACGATACTTGCACACATGGAAATCTGCTGATCCCTGGTAGGGATGGCTAGTCACTAGAGCCTGTGGACACCTGTGCAAACACTATAATATTTAGATTGAATTTATAAAAATAGTAGTAACAATATTAAACACAATGACAATGAGAATGGAAACAATAATACTTAAACATCATGACATCAATTACTTTAGATTCAAGTTAGATGATTACTAGAGACCAACAATTACTTCCTTAATAGTGGTAATAGTATAGTATCCAACAATAGGGAGTAGATGATCACATAAACGAATGATTACCTTGTTATGAGAGTTATGTGTGATTGTCTTGTAGGTTTAAATTTTAATCCAAATATGATATGATTATACCAGCAGTAGAAATATCACCTCAAGTTTAGTATTGGATTGAAGTAAGTGTGTTTGTGGAATGCACAAAGCCAAGTAAAGTTGCAGGACAAAATTATGGTATGGCTCTAGGCTTGATGGTATAGGGACAAATCAGATTTGATATACATTTGCACCAACCGTCAATAATTTGTTGATATTTTGTTTCTTCAACAATCAAGCTATGATGGGACTCAAAATGAAGTTATATGGTAAACTAGGTGAAGGTCTAGGGTAAAGTGAACGGTATAGGTCTGAATTGTGAAGGATATAGGTATGAATTGTGAAGGGTGTAGGCCTTGTATCAAATAATGGTCATTTTGAATAATTTACAAATTAGGAATGTTTTTATTTTTGGGGACTCTTCTCTCATCATTGGTCAAGTAAGGATGAGAGATTCAGGAAATTTATCTCCCATTTCTATAATCATTAGACGTATTAATGGTATAGCTACACAGTTTGAATTTATTGAATATTTTCATATTCTTTGATCATGTGATACCAAATTTACATAAAACATGGTGAATGTGATGGTAAAATTGGAAAAGGGAGTGGTATAGCTCACTTAATTCCTTCATGAAATACATTAGCAATCACACTTAGTGGCATTTATGTGATAAATGGCAATGGATGTGGTCGAGGAGATCACTTTTAAGTCCTCCTCCTTCAAGTAATCAATGCACACTTGAACTTGAATTATTTCCTAGTGGGAGTTTTAATTTGGTTCGGATGGAAAATCTTGGTGCATGTAGGATATCTCTGACTATTAATGCCAAGAAACTTCATCATATGGTAAGTTGGGTTGAGGCAAATTTTGGTTTTGGGTTACTTCATAATTTGTAGCAGTAGTGGTGAATGTTGTTGGGTAGTGAAGAGGGTGGGAATACTTTTGTTTGGTTTGTTTCATTGTTAAGAATTGGACTATGACATGATTATTTTAATTGGCAATGTTGGTTTGCGGATGAAAAATTGAACTCTTGTTTTTTAGGAAATCCTTTTTTGGTTTATTTTCTAGGTGATCTCATTGGAGACTTAGGCAATTTATTTGCAATTTAGGTTATTTCTCCAAGTACCCTTTCTCTTGTACTTTACGTTGGTACTATGGAAGAAAACAACCAACATGATGAGTGTGTTCATTGTGGATTTAAAGAGCTTCACAAGGTCCTGAGGTGCTTATAACCATATATCAACACCATACAAGAGGTAATTCTGCATATTAATCGAAGTATATTTAGTCATCATGAATCCCAATTCACTAGGCTTTTGGATATGGAAACGAGAATGGAAACACAGAGTGAAAGCTTAGATAAGTTGGCTATAGATTTAGAAATGCATCATAACATTACACTACTTTTTGCTCGAAAATGTAAATCTTTGATTGACCACCCTATAGTTTCCATAGGTTCATTGAACGGAATTTGTCCAAAAGCCTTTGTAGTTCAATGAGATCTTGGCGATTATGAAAACATAGAATAAGAACAAGTAGCATCATAAATGAAAGAAGTTGAAAATGGAGAAGCAAAGGATGCTTACAGTGAACATCAACACATGTCTAGTTTTATTAGGTTTTCATGTTTTATAAGGTTTCATTTTTGTTTGGATGGATTATATGAATTTATAGCTCTCAAGAATCTAGACAATATGATAAACACAACTGTAAAATCCAGTGTGTTAGACATGTTTTGTGAGAATTATTCATTTTGATTTTAGTTTTAAACGACGATAATAATAAAAATGGTTACTCGGTGCTAACTAATTTGTGTGAGAAAGAAAGGCAAGATGCAAGAATAGGGATAGAGAGATTTAATTACTGAACACAAATTACTCATAATGGATTTAATTATTCAAAGTAAAGAAGTTACCTGTGTGTATGGTGCCGCAATCTCCTCTGTTGCTGCCATGGCTCCGTCTAGGTCGAAGGAACCAATGTCCTCCCACCTAGAGGATGGAGACTCAGACCTGAATAACTGTACATTAAAAAAAAAATCAACAATATGTAATTCAAAGTTAAATATACTAAAAAATACGATATCAAATAACATACAATAAATACTTGAACATTAAATAAAACAATAGCTAACCTGGTTCATGTAGCTCTTTGTGGCATGCTGCTGCGTAGGACCATGGCAAGAATGCCCACAATGAGAACAAAGATGTGCCATTGTTCCTGTCGAACTAGATAGCCCCACCTCGGTTCCACCTGTACCTAATCTGTCTCGGCCACCACCCATAGACTGTGCAACAGTGTGTGTCTCATCGTCATCCTCCCTCCCGTATCTATGAAGACATAGCCACAAGCGTGGTATGTCTAAGCATATGACCTTTGGCACGTCTAACAGAGACATCAATATCATCTAGGATGGTACGAAACCCAAGTGGATGAGGAGGGGGGTTTGGCGCTCGCCTAGGTGCAGGTGGTCCTCTGAGTGGGTTGTGGTGGGCCTGAGGTTGATCTTGGGAAGAGCCAAGACTGACACCCTAAAACTCAGGGATGTCAAAATAATTGACATGGTATCCTAAGTCAAAATCAACCCACAATTTCATAAGAAAATATGTGGGACCTCCAAATTATTGCATGGGGGATGTCAAACACCATAAACCATCTCTTTCTCCAATTATCTCTCCATGGCTGGTAATTACACTAGTCCATGCCTGTCTCTTCCTCACATATGGAGGCTGCCTTGTCCTAGGATCTATGAATATGCTGTACAATTGTGATTTTGTGATGTTGAGGTCTTTAATTTGTTCTTTTGATATCCTGGTGGAATAATGTTCCCTCATTCGAGCCCTATATTGGTTCAGATTAGTGATCTCACTGTGGGAAATGTTAATAGATTCAATGATGTTTTGCGATGATGTAGCCAGTGAAACACGAGAGGGTTCCTTGGTGCTCTTCCAATCATCACTTAAGACCCTTAATTAGTTTAAATCTTGATTTAATTCATCCTTGGGGTTTTCAAGTGGTTCATCATGGGGTTCATTGTTCATTCCAATGTTAATATTATTGTCTGACGGTTCGGTTTTGCTGGTTTCCTCTAATGGTTGTGGTGTGTTTCTCATTTTCTTAGGTGTAATTTATCTACAATGAAAAATTGTTGGTTTTCAATTGATTGTAATTTTTTTTAATTTAAAATTATAATGAAAAAAACCAAAAAAACAACAAAAAATGGAATGGTTTAGCACCTACCTGGAGGCACTGGAAGCAATGGATGTTGGAGGTTGAGTTTTATGTTGAATGTGAGGTAGTTGGATGTTCCAAATGTGCCCGTGTGCCTCCAGCTCCTCCAATTCCTCACTCGCAGCTTTGTTACACAATAACAAACCCGTCGACTGTGTTTTTTTTTTATAAAAAACACACGAGTGTGCACGCGTGTTTTTTGTGTGCGTGTTAACAATGTGTGTGCGCCTATTTTTGCGTATGCATTAACAACGTGTGCGCGCGTCTATTGACATGGATATACAGATACATGTGCGCGCTTTTAAGAGCGCGTATGCGCTTCTTCTATCCATGTCAACTCACTGACGTGGAGGATCGACATTGCTGAAGCAGGAGCACGTACAGGTGTTTAGAGGCACGTGCACGTGTTTGTTTTTTTGTTCTCACGCATTGTCATTGCAACATTTTTGAGTACCAACTTCATGTGGGTACTCAACTTCAAGATAAAGATTGTGATTGAATTGTTTTGGAACTTTTTCATTTACATGACATCATCACATTGATACAAATTTTGAAGATGTATTTTGAAAAAAATAAATTTTAAACTTGTATTCACTTCAAAGTATGCATGAAGGTGGAATTATTTTGGAAATTTTTAGTTTATAGAACATCATCACATATCATGAAAATGTATGAAAGTAAATAATACTATATTATAAATTAAATAAATTTGTAATTTCGCATAAGTATTAAATTAATATACATCTACCTTAAACTCATATCTATAAGTATAAAAATGATCAAATTTTTTGAAATGTAAATTTTTTCAAAATTAAAAAAAATTATGTTTATTTTTATTTTATTTTATTTATGTATAAATATATAATTTTTTAATTATACATCTTCCCCATATTAAACTCAATACTTTAGATCCAATAGCCTTAAAATTAAGTTATATTAATATAACCACTTAAGATTTTAAAATTGGTCCTGAACATTAAAACTACACTTTTTCTTTTTTGTTGTTGTTGTCAATAATCAATGTTAAAAACGGCCGAAAGTTAAAAAAATAAAAAGTGAAGTGTCAGTTATTTCCTTCTTAAATATTGTTTAAGCAAACTATATAATATTTTGTTTGTTAGGATTAGCAATAAAAAAAAGGGTTAATTACGAGTTTCAACACAACATATTATGTTTAAAGATTAAAAAACAAGTGTTAGTTATTTCCTTTATAAATAACGTTCAAATAAATTATAATTTATGTTGTTTGTTACCATTAGCAATGAAATAGTTTCTTTTTTTAATTACGGGTTTCAACAAAACATACGATATTTAAATACAGTTAAAACTATCTTAATATTATTAAAGTTCAAATGTAATTAAAAATAATTTAATATTAGTTAGACAATTTTATTATTAATAATAATAAAAATGGTAAAATTTCGTTGAAAATAGATATAGATATAATATTTCTTTAAACACCTTTAGGATTAAATAAACATTATTAAAAGAGAGTTATAAAATAGGTCTAAATATTTTATGTTTTCAACTTTTTTATATTTTTTTTTATATTTTTTTCAAAATTCTATTAGAAATCTTTAAAAAATCAAATCACATATATTAACTTTTAAAATAATATTATTTGGGTGTCACAGCTTGAAGAAGTTAAATCTATTTATGAATTCAAAAACATATTTCTTTAAACATCATTAAAACTAAAATAAATATAATTAAAAGAGAGTTATAAAATAGTTATCGAATATTTTTTTCAACACCGTTATCATTAAAATAAATATCATTGAAAGAGAGTTATGAAGGTAACTGAATGTAATTTAATTTTGATGGTCAAATTTTGTCAATATCGAATGGGTTAAATGTGTATTTTAATTTTGATTTGATTATTATTTATCAATATACACACCGTAAACTTAACATATTAGGGTTTTAAGGTTAGGATACACGGCTTAAACTTAACATTTTAGGGTTTTGAGGTTAGCGATACACGGCGTAAACTTAACTTTTTAGGGTTTTGAGGTTACGGATACACGGCGTAAACTTAGCATTTCAGGGTTTTGAGGATACACGGCGTCAAATAACATTTTAGGGTTTTGAGGTTAGGGATACACGGCGTGAACTTAACATTTTAGGGTTTTGAAGTTAGGGGTACACGGCGTGAACTTAACATTTTAGGGTTTTGAGGTAGTATCTGGATCTATTTATAGAGTAGTATTGTAAATGTAAGATGCAATATTGGGTAGTTCGTGATCTGCACGGTGAGTGGTAGACATTCGATTGACCAACACACGTAAGGGAGAGGGATTCGGAACTGGCAATATGAAATCTCAAGTTCAGATTCAGCTTGCGCTGCTTTTGGGTTTGTTTCTTGTACTAGCTTGCACTTCTTTGGTGCAAGCTGCAGGCAGATCACCGGGTAAGGATTTTGGATTGATTTGTATGTTATGAAATGTTAGAACATAAAAATATCTTATTACTATTCTAAGATACAGAAACAATGAGGGAATGGCTCCAGCAATACTGAATCCAATCTCATCTGTTTTTTCTTTGCATTTACTTGATTTCAGGAGTAGGGGGTGATGTTCCTTCGAAAAACGTTAAACAAGCTCCAGTGGCTAGCAAATTTCGCAAGTGTACGTTGAGCGACTTAGTGTGGAAAATGGATGCAGTCGACAAATATTCAGTGAATATAAAAGTGACAAATACGTGTAGATATTGCAAAGCAACGAAAGTTGCTATATATATCACACTCATAGAGACACTCATTGATGCCGCTGACAGAGTGGTTATCGATTCCATTCCTGCTGGGAAATATAAGGTTTACAAGTATCAACAAGCTTCGGATGTCATATCCCAAATCCACATTGCTAGTGTGGACTTCGTCCATTGCCACTCATAGCAGGAATTGCCTGTTTTTTGAAGCTTCTATCCAGATCTCTGAACTTTTGGTTATTAATAAACTGGAGGAGTTCCGCTCGTTGGCGTTTTCGTACCGTAGCCATTACTGCGGTTCCTTCTTATTAAATATGTTGAATACTGTACTCTTTGTAAGAGTTTTTGGGAGTTAATTAACAAGATCATTATTTATCATGATTTTGAAGGTTATGTGTGAATCTGTGTTTGAAAGAGATCTTACGTTTTGTTATTCAAGATGGGTTAAAACCAATTTTCCAAATTATTAATATTGATGTTTATAATAATGTAAAAACCATTGGTCTTATTTTTTACGCATTGATCTTGATGTAAATAGAGTCACTGACCCAATTTAAATGGATATTGTTGGGAATATAATCAAATGTCATTCTACGCCACTTACCAAACTAATTAGGATTGTAAAACTTCAAATATTAACTAGCAAGTCATATTAATATTAATAATATGGCTTATATATGCTGATCGGCCAAAATAATAAAATTAAACTGTACAAACCATATCTATTAAAACAAAATAGTCCAATATAAACTACCCATTATAAATATAACTAAAACTAACAACAATATAATATTTTTTTATTAACCATAAAAAAATCTAAAAATAAATTCAGATATAGAATTATATTATTTAATCATAATCTCTAATATAATTAGATAAATATGTTTAACCAATTTATTAATATTTTTTACAATATTTTTAAAATATAAATATTCTCAAATATAATAATCATATTTTAAATTAAATAAAAATTCACTTTATATTCAATTACTCTTTAAATGAATAACAACATTTTAAAATAACATCATTTATTTTCTATTAATCATTATTTTTTCCATTAAACCCAAAATATCTCATTACATATATAATAACTCTTCACTTACATTTGATCACTACTTCTATTGGTTTAACACCTTAACCAAGAGCCTTATATTTATATATAAAATAACACATAAAAAAATGATTTTTTCAAGCTTCAATAAGTTATTAGCAGAAGCCAATCACAAAGGAAAAGCACCCTTTATTTATAATTATAACATGTATTCCATTGCACCAGCATTGAAAAATACATTAAGAAATAATATTATTTTAGGTGTACATTGCAAGTTATTACATAATATTTATATAATTTCTTTTGAAAATGATGTGAGCTATCTATTATCTTTAACTATTAGTAATTTAAAGAATGACAAAAGCATTATTAACCATAAATTGCAATATTACTGGGGCATTATTATTCAAATATTAATATTATACACAAAAAAAGATTACAAAATATCTTAAACAATGGCGAAGGCATTTTTAACCATAAATTGAAGGTATTATTAACCGTAAATTGCAGGCATTATTATTGAAACATTACTATCATATACAAAAAGTTTTTATCTTCAACAGTTTTTATCTTCAGCGATAAAGTATCTTAAACAATGGTCACATACATAAAAGTATGGATAGGTGGAAGAATATGATGCGAAATAGTTGGAGTTAGGATTAGTATGATATTTACACTCGTTTAAACATATTCTCTATTTGGGCGCTTCAAAACATATTCTCCAATACTTATAAATAATACCCACCCAATCAAGATAACTAATAACGTGATATTACCTGTCTTTCCATTTGTAAATTGAAAAACATACCAACAAACTGTGTGCGATCAATTATCACTGTAAATACAAATAATTCTAACAAATAATACCTACACCATCAACATAATTAATAGGAGGATTGAAATTGTCAACAACACGTCAGATAACTCCGCTTCCACAAGCTTGTGGTTTATCTCCTCCACTTTCTGCACAAAATCCAAGCATGAACACGGTTGAGACTTTCATGGCTGTGAAAATTTTGATTTCACAATAGCTTGCTTCAAAAATGAAGTTTTTTATATAAAAAATATCTAAATATATTTTGCTTATTTTCATGAAAAGTCAGAGCAATCCACCCAAATACCTGTTTTTAGTTCTGTAAAGAACAGACAAACTTACTAAAATTACATGAGTTGTTTAATCTACTCTAAGACAATTACAAGACAATTACATGAGTTCATATTAAACCTAATTGCTATTCAATGAAAATTTAGAAGGATTAATTGTTAAAAAGTAGAATACATTGGTGCGTGGGAATAGTTTGCAAAAGGCCCAGCATATATATGAGTATAGGGTGCATATGAATACAATCCAATCCAACTTTTGCCCTAAATATATATGATTTACAGAATTATTCTCTACTCTAGGTTTGAATGCAGAGTTTTCCCTGCTCTCTTGGTTTCGGATGGCAAGGGATTGGAGAGCTAGTTATTTGGTATTTTTGCTTTAGGTATGAGAGCAGAAATTTAAATTTTGACTATTCAATAAGCAATTGGCTGCAATTATCGGGATATGAACCATTGAATGTAATCTAACTGTTCAAAATCCTGCAGCCACAACATTAAACGCTCTCTTACAACCTTAAATTCCAGGTCTGTCTCCACTCACCATCCTCAGATCGATAATCGGTCTGTGAGTTATAACAATCACGCGGTTTTCATAATATGAAAATCAAAAGAAAATCAAAATGTCGGCATTCAATAGACAGAAACAAGAAACAAACTGAACCACAGACACACAATCTAGCGAAGTCACAGGTGTTGATAGCTCATGGTTATTAACAATATACAGTTTGAAAATCGAATCGATTCAGTACGATAGATAAGCGAGATGAGGTGAGTTGTGCCCATCCCAAAACATTTAACCAAACCACATACATGTTCATGAATAAGTTTGAAACTGAATCTGGATCCATTCGATACATACATTAAACGATTTAATCCTTACCACCCTGGCGAATTCGATTTTGAGAGAGCTACCTCCCTTGAACACGCCCTGCAGACCCTTCTTGGCCGATTTGGAATGCTGAAAGTGCTTCAAATATACGAAGGCGAAGAACCATTGCCTGTACACAGCTACAATGTTGATCTCTCCAAATTTACAGTGAATCTTTCCATGAGCATGGTCTTGGTAATATCCCTGGTCACCTTACCAATCCAGTTTCAGTTTGTGGGCATTGGAATAATATAAACGCCTCCTGTGAATTGATAATGGAGATGAGACGTTTTAGTTTTCCCTACACTTGGCAGCAACAACGTTTTAGTTTACACTTGGCATCAGCACGCAGAACTGAGCGGTTGTACTACGAAGGCGAAGAACCATTGCCTGTACACAGCTACAATGTTGATCTCTCCAAATTTACAGTGAATCTTTCCATGAGCATGGTCTTGGTAATATCCCTGGTCACCTTACCAATCCAGTTTCAGTTTGTGGGCATTGGAATAATATAAACGCCTCCTGTGAATTGATAATGGAGATGAGACGTTTTAGTTTTCCCTACACTTGGCAGCAACAACGTTTTAGTTTACACTTGGCATCAGCACGCAGAACTGAGCGGTTGTACAGTGCAGTCTTGTAAGGTGAGCCGTAAGGCGTCTTATTTGTGTAGGTTTAGTTATGTGAAGCGTTATTTGGAAAGGCCAACCTTGAGTGGTATTTGAAACGGCGAAGCTCTATGGAAACATTATTTGAAACTGCCAGCCAGCCATACATGTAGAGTGAATCATCAGTGTAGAGTGAACCAGCCATATGTAATAACCCTATTTCTTGAAAAAAAAATATTAGTGACGTTTGGATTTAAAACTGCCAGCAAGTTAAGTCATTAAATCTCAATCCTCGATCTATGCATCAGAGGAAGCATATTAGGGAATCAGTAAAATCTAACAGTCTATTATTAAAAAAAAAAGAAATTATCCACCTAACCCTCACCTCCAAAAGTTAAAAGAATATGTCTATGGACATAATTAGGATAGTAAAACTTCAAATAAAAAAATGGTTTGATAAGAATGTTAGAAAAGGTAATTATCTTTTTTTTTTTTTAGTTTTATTATTAGAAGTAAGGCTAAGTTTAAATAGAGATTTTTCAGGTTCATTGTAATTATGAAGTTTTATGTTAATAAAAAAGCAGTAACTTGTTCCATAAAAATTTTCATGATTAAATCTCTTGGAGACTATATTGATCCAAGAGAACATATTAATCCAAGAGCAAATCCAAGCCTGTTGTATTCTTCCATAACTAAGAATACTGAGATCGTTAGAAGCCAAGATCTTTCACCAATCCAGTGAAAGAATTGATTCAAGAAATTGGAGATTCGGGTAGTGTGAAGTACTGAAATCTACCCGAGATCGCTACTCCAACCTCCATTCGAGAGTGTGAAGAAAGCACCAATTCACAGAAGTTTTGTGTTGAAGGATGTCCTGTCTATCTGCCTGAGAGATCGCTGGTTTTGAAGCCGTAAAAGAAAAAAGATACGGCTGTATAAATTGGATGAGATTGCTGGTATCAATTATATCAGCATTCAAAACAATAAAAAACAGCCGTAAGGAGAACACGGCTGTGTATTTGCCTGTGGTGAGATCGCCGGTTGAACTGAGATCGCCGGTATAAATAATAAATCCGCGGTTCAGCAAAACAAGAAATTCGTGAAGAGATCCACGGTTCAGCAAATCCGTGGAGAAAGACCTCGCTGTGTAATTCTGCGTGAAAAGGGAAGCCACCGTAGTTTGGATCTCTACTGCCGAAAATAGAAGAAGGAAGCCGCCAGCAGTGTGTTGGCCGAGCTTTTGAAGAAGGAAACTCTGGCCGCTTGAAGAGCCATGAGCCATTCTGCGTGAATGTGAAGAGGAATCGAATAGCATCGAAAGGTAAATGTTTCATGCCATAAACAATTTTAATTTGATACAGATATTCATGGAACCCGCCTCATGGATTGAGTTCTAAGAGAAGATATGAAGCTTTAAAGGTGAAAAAGAAAACTTTTAGTTTTTCATGCCACTTCCTTTTTTAAAAGGATTTAAAAAGTTATGCATTAAAGTTTTATAAAAGGGTATTTTTTTTAGGAGCTTTGTTTATTAAAGGGATTATTTTTTTTTAATAAAAAGAAAGGAAAATCTCTTTTAGGAAAAGAGAAGTTTGGTGTGAAATTTGAAACCCTCTTATGATAGTAAAGGTTTATAGCTCAAGATTGAAAGAAAAGCTAAGATTTCATGGAGATGTTGCATTGAAGGGGTCTCAAGCAAATTTTATATTTTGGAGCAGAGCACCCAGTAAAGAAAGTCAAGATGAAGATGTAAGTCTACGTGAGACATAAACCAGCATGTATTCTTTTTTTATGAAATCCATTGTAGGTAACATATTTTAGCAACAATTAGATCATATGTTTAGGGGTAGTAATTAAGGGGGAGTGTTAGAAAAAGTAATTACCTCCTATTTTTATGAGTTTTATTATTAGAAGTAAGGCTAAGTTCAAATAGAGACCTTCGAGGTCTATTGTAATTATAATTTTTTATGTGAATAGAAAAGCAATATCTTGTTCCATAAAATTCATCAAAAAAATCATTAGTGTAACTAAAAGATAGAATGTAAGAAAGGGTTTGATAAGAAGTAATTAATAAAACTATTGATAAAATGTAAATAATAAAAAATTATAGATGAAGGAGATTAACTCGAATCTAAATTCTAAAAACTACAATAAATAAGTAATATGAGGAATCTCCAAACATCAAATCAAATCATCAAATTATTTAAAAATAGTAAATTAAATTTATGTTATTATTTTTAAAATAAGTGGTAGAAATTTATGCATAAACTATTTCACAAATCATTTACGCATAAACTATTTCACAAATCATTTATGCATAAACTATTTGACAAATCATTTATCTTGCAAATATTGGTTAAAGTATTTGGTGAAAGTATCCTCAAAATTGCTAAGCCTATTTTATTTATTTTACACATATGGGTGAAAATATCCTCAAAATGACTAAGACAACTTTAAATATATTGAAAAGCTTGCGTGTGTGACATTTAAAAGCTTGCGTGTGTCACAAATGCTAAGAACTGAAACGAGTTAGTTATTAGCCAAATGAAAAAGGAACCACTAAAATGGACTTGCATTATTGTGTACCTTTATTGCACCCGAGAATGAGCGGTTTTTAATAAGTTGGAGGTCATAGGACACAATGCCACATACTCACATAAGGAACAACTTCTAATTGGTGAAAGCATGGTTAATATTTAGAGTGTTTAAAGTAGTAACTATGAAGGATTCTATGAATATACCAAGATTATAAGATATCTTTCTTACTAATATATTGGTATGTTGAAAGTGTTCTTAGTGGCAGAGGTGGCATTCACACTATCCAATATATTTAACTATGTGGAATTTCTATGGCTTTGCTTATCGATGGAAGGGAAAGATATATAAATAAGGTTTAAAAATCTAAAGGCTATTTGCCCATTGAGGGTCCTAAATATTATTGAAAGATTTGTTCCTTTTATTATAGAGATTCAACTAAGGCTTGACTTTACCAAATTCTAGTGCTTGCATGGAATCAAAGGAGAACCAAAAAGGTTAGATTCATGCTCAATGTGGATGGGTGAAAACGTAAAGTTGGGAAACCTCTTTTTGCAAAAGGAGTGGAGGAGAAAATATGTGCACTCAAGAGAACACTTGAAAAAAGTCAACATAAACTCTTCCATCAATATTTTAGTGAATCATTATGGCAATGATCAAATATGGTATATAACATCTCAAAAGTAGCTCTATCGATAATGAAACAATTGATTACACCTTAAACAAATGGATAAGCAAAAGAAGGAAATCAAGTTGCAACATTTACCACATCTTTTGCTACAATCGAAAAATCTTTGAGAAATTTCCCCAAAAATAAAGTATCTACACCCAAAGAAGCTACTAAGAAATTGATAGGTAAAAATACCTAGAAATAAAATGTCGAGTCACATAGTGAGTCTATTAAGGATGGCCTCAACCTTCTTATCAAGGAGTTTGATGAAATTAACATTAAAGCATTGTGACTAAAATTAAAAAATATATATAGTTAGAAAAGAAGGTCTTGCCATCTTGGGACAATGGGAAAGGAAAGATGGCCAAAGAATAGATGAGAACTTAGGGGAAGAATATCTTGGAAAGTGTGAGTTATGATTGTAATGTAATAATTAAGAACATACAAAAATTAAAAATTGAAGCAATGAAAGACAAGATCATAATTATGATACAATTTACAATTTCCTCACGAAATGTCAATGCATCAATAATAAAATACCCATTAAGTAAAATAGGACACAAAGGAAACTAAGAAGAAAAAACTAAAGGGCCGAAAATTACATTAAAGATCCCAACTAGATCTAAAAGATTGACTAGGAACAACATAGTGTCGTAGTTGTCTAAAGACCCCATTAACCTCACAAAAGGCTCAAGCATGATTAAGCTTACTCCCATAAATCATGAAACTATAGTTGTAGGAAACTAAGACAATAGAGAGGGGGAGGGTATATAAAACTAAAAAGAAAACGATAATAGAGATAAACAAGACAATGAGTAATATTAGTAGCACAAGGAAACAACATAACAACAAGTGCGTTCTCCACAAAATTCAAAGAAATTAAAGAAAGGGTTCCTAGACAAAGCATCACAAGCATAACAAGGTTCCACACAATAGAAAACAAAGGCAACTCACAAATATATAAGAGATAGATCCATCATATTCAACTATAAAGAGAAAATATAAACATATGAAGGATAGAAAGCTAGATGGGAGGAGGAGAAAAAGTCACAATCAACCAAGGATGTTTCATTCACCACGTTTATAGTGTAGGATAAGGAAGAAATGAAATAGATATTGATGTTGAAACCTACATATCCAAGAATTATATATAACTATTACCAAGGAAATGAATAGAAGATGGAATGGTTAACTAGGAAGTTGAAACAAAGAAAACAAAAAAGAGGAAAATAATGAAAAATACGATAGAGTATAAGAAAAACAAGGCCTTTGGGTTAGCCTAGTTGACACACCAAATGATTAAATGAATTTCCATTGAAACATGATAAAATACCTAATAAGTGAACAAAAGGTTAGAAGACCTCTTTTTAGAAAAGTTATACTAAAAGGATAATCAGACTTAAGCAATCCTTAACCATCAACGTGAGAAGTTTGAGGAGAACAAATACTAATTATATGATACAATAACTATGCAAACAACCATCACTACAAAAAAAAGGCCTTGTAGCGGAGATTTTCAGTGTTACAAGATTGGTCAAAATTTTCAAAAAAAACTCTGCTACAACCTCTGCCAATGGTACTGGATGTTTTAGTGGAGCATTTTACATATATTTCTTATAAATAAAAAATATCGGTGGCCAGAAGCTTTAGCGGAGGTGTTTTTCACCGATGCACTTTTGCCAAAGATGCATCAGTGCGCTTCTACCAAATATGCACAAGTGCGCTTCTCACAAAGATGTACTGGTTCTCTTCTACCAAAGATGCACTGGTGCACTTCTGACAAAGATGCATTCGTGCGCTTCCATCAAAGATGGACCGGTGCACTTCTGACAAAGATGCACCGGTGCACTTCTGTCAAAGATGCACTGGTGCACTTCTTCTGCCAAAGATGCATCGATGCGCTTCTACCAAAGATGCACCAGTGCCCTTATGATAAAGATGCACCAGGGTGTTTATACAAAAGATGCATTGGTGGGATTATACCAGAGATGCACCTGTGTGCTTATACTAGAGATGCACTGATGCACCTTCACCAAAGAGGAGCACCGATGTTTTTTTTTCCAAATCGACACTAGTGAACATTTGCAATTGAGCACTAGTGCATCTATGGTAAAGAAGCATAGATGCACTTATACCAAAGATGAGCATAGGTGCACCTTAACCAATAGTGAGCATTGGTTTTCCCATACAAAAGAGGAGCATTGATGACAATAAACAATTTGTTGTGTACAAAAACCTTGTGAACATGCAAATAAAGGGAGGTGATTTAATAAATACATGACAATTTATTAAAATATACTTATATAATAACTTTGATTTTGAATATTCCAATTATTAGTTCATACCCTTGTTTGTTAATGAATCTTTTATTTACAATTTAAAAATGAAATGCTTGCTAATATTAAACAAAAATTATAATTTTGATTGTTTGAAATATAGTTTTATAGTTATAATCATATGAAATAAGACATTATCAATAAACATAAAAATAATATTATAAAAATGTATAATAATTAATATTGAAATGTTAAGCATTACAATTTATAGTCCTGGAGCATTGGTATGCCTCATTAAAGAAGCACCAATGCACTTATACAAAAGATGAGAACTAGTGCACCTTAACCAACAATGAGCATCGTTCTGCCCATAAAAAATAGGAGCACATATGACAAAAAAGAATATGTTGTTGAAATATTGTAACTTCCAAGAATATTATATTTGTATTTTATTATTCCAGAGATGGTACATTCCTCCGTGGTGACCCTATTCTATATCCGGAGATGTTTATTCCTCCGAGAGAGTGTGGTAACTAGGGTTATTAGATCTCCCATGTGAGGTCGGCCCTGAGCTTACTATTTGGGGGTTATTAGACTCTCCTAGGAGAGGTCAACCCCATTAGGGTAAAAAGTCAATCGAAAGATGAGTATAAGTAGAGGAGCTATGTTCCTCACTTATCTCATTCATTCACTCACTTGTGATTGGCGCATAGGAGAGAGAGAGGTCTACATAGGAGGAGAAGGAGCTCTTGTTTAGGACTACATCTTGTATAAGGTTGATTATCTATATTGAGGAAAGCTTTGCTAGGTTTTCTACCCCATGAGGGTTTCCGAGGGTAAATCTTTGTCTATCTTGTGATTGTGTTTCTTTCAGTGATATTGCTAGTCAAATTAGGCTAAAATTAACATGGTATTAGAGCTAGCCTGAATAGGACATCGTTCAAAAGGTGAAAATACCTCTCTCTCCTCCTTCGGTGAAAATTAGGGTTTCTGCAAAAGTTGGAATTTTTGGAATATGATTGCATGGATGGATAGCCCTCCTCAAAATCAAAGTTTTGAGCCCTAGATCGAACTTTTTGAGTGGGTAGAACTCCAGGAAAGTCAAACCCTAGTTTGACAAAAAGTGTAGAAAACCAGAAAACCAGAGAACCAAAAAAACTGCGCACCTATGCACGAGCGAACTAGAAAAGATGTGAACCTGTGCACCAGAAAACCAGAAAAGAGAAGACCAAAAAATCAGAAATTTTGTTGCAAATCCAGAAGGTGTAAAGTTGAAGTTTCTAGAAGCTCATCACACCAGAATTCTCAACTCAATCAAGATCATCTCTTGGTAAGTACTATTCTATCTTTTGAAACTTCAATGTTTGTGACCTACTGGACAAGATGGCTCCAAGCACTAAGCTTGAAGACAAGCTATAGGATATAGAAAATTTATGGGCATGGAAATACAAAATTGGTCTCATTCTTGAAGAGAATGATCTTGTCCAATATATTAAAGATGAGGTTGCAGAACCTGGAGAAGATGAAGCCAAAGAGAAGTATAGGAAGGACCTGATTAGGGAAAAGAGAATCATTGTTTTTTCTATCAAATACCACTTGATTCCCCAAGTGGCATCCAAGAAGATCCCAAAGGAAATGTATGATGCCCTTTCCAGAATGTATGAGGGAAAGAACATCAATAGGAAGATGAATTTAAGAGCTCAATTGAAGAGAACCAAGATGAATAAAGGAGAATCTATTCAAGACCATTTCTCAAGGTTTTCCCAGTTCAAGGAACAACTAGATGCCATTGGAGATACCCTTGATGAAGATGAACTAGTCATGACTGCTCTAAATGGTCTCACTAGACCTTGGGAGTCATTCATCCAAACAATGTGTGCCAGGAAAGAAAGTATGAAGTTTGATGTGGTATGGGAGGATTGCATTCAAGAAGAAGCTAGAGTAGCCAACAGAGAATCCCTTCTCAAGGAGGATGACCAAGCTTTGGATACTCATACCAGATGAAGAAGGAGTCATTTCAACTCCAAGAAGAATGGTCACAAGGAGTCTCAAACTCCTCATAGATTTAAAAGGAGAGGGGGAGTAAACTCAGAAAGAGATCTCTCCTCAGGTCAATGTTATAGTTGTCACAAACTAGGACACATTGCTATAAATTGTCCTTCAAAGAAGAAGAAGAATCTTCACAAAAGACATCAAGCACATTTGGCATAAGATGATAGTGAAGAAGAGGAAGAGGAAAGGCCTCAAAAGAAAAGAACTAAAATAGAAAAAGAAGATGCGGAAGAATATGTTCTATTCTCTGCACTCTCTAGGTCTGTAACACCTAGAGAAGATACATGGATCATTGATAGTGGTGCTTCAAATCACATGACAGGACAAAAGAAGACTCTCTCAAGACTTGAAGAGAAGACCTCTCCACAGAAGGTATCTCTAGGAGATGACTATCAATATCCCATCAAGGGAATTTGTGAAGAAAGCTACAAGCTTGATTCTGGAACCCCATTGAAGATGAAGGAAATCTTATATGTACCAGGTTTGAAGAAGAACTTACTCTCTATCTCAGCATTAGATAAGAAAGGTTATAGGATTGCATTCATAGATGGACAAGTGCTCATGTGGTCCAAAGGAAAATCAATTGAGGATGCAATTTTATTGGTGAAGAGGAAGGAGGTATATACAAACTCAAGGGCCATCCAGAAGCTGCCCTTGTTCATGAAGCCACTAGCCCAAGTGAGCTCTGGCATAGAAGGCTTTCTCACATTAACTACAAATCAGTACCTCATGTGAGCAAGGTAGTCATAGTATTACCAGACTTAAATATTGATCATGATGGCACTTGTAAGGGGTGTGAAAAAGGAAAGAATGTTAAGAACCCATTTCCAAAGAGTGATACAAAGACTAAGAGTACATTGGAATTGATTCATTCAGATGTATGTGGACCAATGCCATCCACATCCTTGAGTGGATATGAATACTACCTTACTTTCATTGATGACTACTCAAGGAAGACTTGGATATATTTTCTGAACGAAAAAGATGAAGTCTTTGGAAAGTTCAAGGAATTCAAAGCCTTGATAGAAAACCATTCAGAAAAGAAGATCAACATACTCAGGACAGATAATGGTGGAGAATATACTTCAAAAGATTTTGAAGTCTTTTGTAAAGAAGCTAGAATCAAGAGGGAACTAACCACTACCTATAATCCCCAAAAGAATGGTGTTGCAGAAAGAAAGAATAGAACTATTATGGAAGCAGTAAAAACAATGATACATGATCAAGTCCTACCTATGTATCTATGGGATGAAGTAGCTAGGACAACAGTCTATGTGCAGAATAGACTATCTCATAGTGCTCTTGATTTCAAGACCCTAGAAGAAGTGTTCATAGGGAAGAAGCCTGAGGTAAGTCACCTCAAGATATTTGGATGCCCAGTATACATTCAAATTCCAAAAGAAAAGAGGAGCAAGCTAGATCCTTCTAGGAAGAAAGGAATATTTGTTGGATATTGTGAAGCATCCAAAGCATTCAGAATATACATCCTAGGATTCCATCATATGGAAATAAGTAGGGATGTGACATTTGATGAAGAGGAATCCCTCAAGAGATCTAGGAAGTGCCAGCATAAAGAGGTATATGAGGAAGAGGCACCTTCCAGAATTATAGAAGCTGCACACACTCCTGAAGAGACAACACCTGAAGACCATGACATGTTATAACCACAAGAACCCCCTGTCATGAACATTTCAAGGAAGAGAAAACTAGCATGGGAAAGAGACATTATACTAGGCGTAGAAAAGTGTTAAGATTTAATATGCTAAGACAGAAAATAGCAGCATTACATTCCATTTCACAATAATAGCATATACAGGATCACTGAAGAAACAACAAGCACAGCATAAACACAAGAGACAGAGATTTATCCTGGGAAACCATCATGGGGTAGAAAACCCAGCAAAGCTTCCTCAATATAGATGACCAGCAATATACAAAGATGAAACCTTGAGACATGATCTCCTCCTCCATAATAGCAGACCTCTCCTCCACAAGTGCGCTATCCTCAAGTGAGTGAGTGTGTCAAATGAGGAACATACCTCCTCTATTTATACACTACACTGACATGTATTTTACACAAGTACATGTAGGCTCGTATTTAACCAATGGGTTAAATACCCCACTACAACTAACTGGGCCGACCCCTCTAGGGTGGTCTAATAACCCTTTGACCCACATAACACATACAGGGCCGACCCCCACTAGGGAAGTCTAATAACCTGAGTTACCACATTCTGACGAAGGAATAAACATCTCCGGATATACAATAAGATCTTCACGGAGGAATGAAACATCTCCGGAATAATAAAGTACAAATATAATATTCTTTGAAGTTACAATATCTCAACACTCCCCCTTAACGAGAAGGATATTATAACAACATCTGCATGAGCAAGGAGTCATCAACATGATACATCTATAAATCATTGGAAGCTTTCTCAACATCATTAGTAACTCAAGCAGTTACTGGAACATCTTCAATACTGGAACATCGACATCTTCAGTATTGAGTCTTTATCTTCTGTAGCACTTGAACAGCTACAACAATATCATCATCTGGATCCTCACGATACACGATCATCAGCATCATCATCTCACGATCATCAGCATCGTCACCACACGATCATCAGCATCGTCATCTCACGATCATCAACATCGTCATCTCATGATCATCAGCATCGTCATCACACGATCATCAACATCGTCATCACACGATCATCAACATCGTCATCACACGATCATCAGCATCGTCATCACACGATCATCAACATCGTCATCTCACGATCATCAACATCGTCATCACACGATCATCAGCATCATCATCTCATGATCATCAGCATCGTCATCACACGATCATCAACATCGTCATCTCACCATCATCAGCATCGTCATCAATACAGGTATCCATAACAATACAAGTATTCACATCATTAGTACAAGTATTCATGCCAATACAAGTATACATATCATCAATACAAGTATCCATACTGATACAAGTAACCACATCATCAATACAAGTATCCTACCGATACAAGTAATCACATCATCAATACAAGTATCCTACCGATACAAGTAACCACATCATCAATACAAGTATCCTACCGATACAAGCAACCACGTCATCAATACAAGTATCCTACCGATACAAGTAACCACATCATCAATACAAGTATCCATACTGATACAAGTAACCACATCATCAATACAAGTATCCTACCAATACAGGTAACCACATCATCAATACAAGTATCCTATCGATACAAGTAACCACATCAAAAATCACTTTCTCGGAGACCATACGTCTACGAATCAATTCAGGGACCGCAGTCCGGGGATGATACAATCCCCACTTCTCGGAGACCTCACGTCTATGGATCAATTCAGGGACCGCAGTCCGGGGATGATACAATCCCCACTTCTTGGAGACCTCACGTCTACGGATCAATTCAGGGACCGCAGTCCAGGGATGATACAATCCCCACTTCTCGGAGACCTCACGTCTACGGATCAATTCAGGTACCTAAGTCCGGGGATGATACAATCCCCACTTCTTGGAGACCTCACGTCTACGGATCAATTCAGGGACCTAAGTCCGGGGATGATACAATCCCCACTTCTCGGAGACCTCACGTCTACGGATCAATTCAGGGACCTAAGTCCGGGGATGATACAATCCCCACTTCTCGGAGACCTCACGTCTACGGCTCTCTTTAGGATTGAAAGTCCAGGGATTATCCAATCCCCTCAACTGTCCACTAAGGACTTCATTCTCGGAGACCTCACGTCTACGGCTCTCTTTAGGACTGAAAGTCCAGGGATGATCCAATCCCCTCAACTGTCCACTAAGGACTTCATTCTCGGAGACCTCACGTCTACGGCTCTCTTTAGGACTGAAAGTCCAGGGATGATCCAATCCCCTCAACTGTCCACTAAGAACTTCATTCTCGGAGACCTCACGTCTACGGCTCTCTTTAGGACTGAAAGTACAGGGATGATCCAATCCCCTCAACTGTCCACTAAGGACTTCATTTTCGGAGACCATACGTCTACGGATCAATTAAGGGACCGAAGTCCAGGGATGATACAATCCCTACCTGTCCACTAAGGACTTCATTTTCGGAGACCATACGTCTACGGCTCACTTTAGAACATGTGTTCAAGGATGATACAATCCCCACATGTATTCTCATCAATACAAGTACAAGTATCCTCAACCATATCAATACATGTGTCATCAAAAGTATGTATTCTTACCAATACATCTTATCATCAAAAGCATGTATTCTCACTAATACATCTAACATCAAAAGCATGTAAAAGTAAAACTAAGTATTCTAAGTATAAGAGTCCTAAATCTAAATAATTCTAAGTATCTAGGTGTAGAGAACATGTTACCTCATCATCGACCTTGTTGTTCGATGAGACAATCTCATCATCAGTGACTATACTACTCCCCCTTTCGAGGAGGGTCCTTTTGAGCTACACCAAGATTGTCTCGGAAGTATTCAAATTTCACTCGAGACAGAGGTTTGGTTAGTATGTTGGTAACTTGTTACAAATTCAAACTTTATAGTTCCTTTCCACGTCATATCTTGTTAGTTCCCTATGATCTTTGACTTATCATGGAACACTAGATTCTATGTCATCTTGATACAACTCTATTTATCACATAGGATCACAGTTGGTTCTATCTCTAAGTCAAACAATCCTGAAGTCAAACTTCTTCACAACTAGTAGAGCAAGCAGCCATATATTCCGCTTGTGCTGAGAGCTACACTAGACTGCTTCCAGCTAAATCACGATATCATGGCTAATCCCAGACAATAACATCCTCTTGATGTGTTCTTCCTGTATGATACACTTTCTTCCCAACCAGCATCTGATTAGCCATTTAAAGTCATGATCTCCAAGATAGCATAGATCAAAGTCTATCATATCCTTTATGTACCTCATCACATGCTTTGCAACTATCGGGTGAACACATCTAGTTTCCACTAGATACTGACTCAAGGTGTTCACAACAAAGCATATATCTAACCTAGTATATGTTGGATACATCAATGACCCAATAATTTGACTGTACAGAGTTATATCCACTAACTCTGATGAGTCATCTCCTAACAGTTTCAAGTTGGAATCCATAAGAGTGGTCATTCCAACATATCAAGTCTTCTTTTAATATTTCTCAGCATACTTTCCTTGGTTGAGAAATATTCCTTCTGAGCCTTGCCATACTTCCAGACCTAGGAAGTAAAGCATCAATTTGAGATCTTTCATTTTCATTTTTGCATCCATCTTCTTCTTTCTTTTCGTGATCTGTTTCTCATTCCCTATCAGAAATATATCATCTAAATACAATAATAGTATGATCCATCACCTTAAGGTAAAAGTTAGGAACAACTTTACTTTTGGTAAAGCCCAAGCTTATCAAGGACCTGCCAATTTTCCCTTTGATACTGAACATCATTCACACTCTGCATTGAATGATCTTGCGCCATCTCTCGTTAGATGGGTCTACTAAAATGAGCCTCAATATCATTCGGACTCTGTGGTGAGTTCCTTCTTGCATCCAAGTCATCTGTGTATGGAAACTATATTCAACCTTGTAGCAAAGATTGAGATCCACATCACTCATGGTGATCATTAAGCTCATCAATTGATTATTGATCCTAGGTACCCATACAGAACCTGATTCACACTTCTTCTTTAATTACACCATACTTGGAGCAAACATCTTGTCATGATTCTCTTCCCCTTTCTAAGAGAATCTTCTAGCCATGAGCCTTCTATATTTTGTTTGATTTGTAAATCTTCTTGTTTGAACATCCATCACTTGTACGGTGTCCATCATTCTTCATGACCTTTCCTACAAATTAAAATTAAGTACATGATTAGTAATACTTCATAATCATCAAATCATATTGACATGATAACCTATTATGCATACAGATATCATTTACATAGTTATGCAACTAATTTGACCAATACTTTGGCACAACACTTTCCCATATCCTGTATGCATACAGTGGCTATCTAGATGCCTTCCATCTCTACCAGAACATACTATCGAGAGTGTGCACAGCTCTCGGCATGTCAGCAAAGAGGTTTCATTCTAGACAAGCAACAATGGAATGTTTGTCCAACTTACCAATCATATGCACATTAGTTGTATACTGTTCAATGCTCTATGAATGTTTACACTCAGCATTATATATTCTAGGAATACAAATATGCATACAACCTATTACAGGCAATATCATTACTATTTCAAATAACAACTCAAATACTTATCTTTTATGTTTGTGTGGTTGCCTCCCGCTTGATCTTCTGTATGTTTTTTGAACTTCTATTCATTCTGTACCACTGTGCATGCTCAAGAGTCATCCTCATGATCTCATACACAAACATACACTCATTAGTATATTCTAAATGCTATCAAAACATTATAGTACTAAATAATCTTGAAAATCTATAGTCATGATTATTAGTATTCATAGTTTCAAGGAAGTCTTCTTTTACTCATGCATATTCTTGTTTGATCTAGTTAGTTAAATCATCAACCAAGATAAGAGACATAATATGCATAAACCCTTGATTACTAACTTTATGAATAAGCATAACCAATCATACCAAGTATACTTATATAAGGGATCCTAACACAAGGTAAGATTCTAACATGACATAGGAAAACATACCTGGATTAGTATACCTGCTTAGTTATGTACAACATACCTAAACAATCTATTCAATGATTTAGAGATCCTGAGCTAAAACCTGCATGTATAGGTTAAGCATAATATAAAAAAGTCATACATACCTCGTAAGTAGAACAAAGATTATGGATGAGTCTTTGTCTTCATGTGGAACTTGATTTGTCTTTCGTGATGTACCTGAATCTTGTTAGCAGACAACATCAACCTCACACAACACCATAATGCATTAGTACAATCATATAACCCTAATCAATGAATGTCTTCAATCATTCACATGCATTCATACTGTTACTAGGGTGATAAGATAAGTCTAACATTAATCAAGATTGTACTAACAAATAATATGAAGACAAACACATTATGAACTTAATCAAGAATCAGATTTCAAGACATACCTGAACCTTCTTAAGTCATACCTGTCGAGACTTCTTGTAGTCTTCTTATGTAGGGCCTTAGCCTCAACTCCCCCTGAAACTTGATCTGGAGCTTGATTAGGGTTTGCTAGAGAAACCCTAAGGATTCAATCTTTGACTTTCACACTTCTGAATGGATGAAGGAATATGTCTTGCTGAGCTGATCAAACTGGCATACTTCAATTTTGGAATCTCCAAAATTTGACCCCTCAAAATTGCCTTCGAAACTTCTGGATCTTCTGGACAGGAACCCGAACTAGGGTATGATGAAGCCCACCCTTCTGTCCAATCAAAAGGTTCGATCCAAGGCTCTAAACTCTTATTTTTCTGAGGAGCTTCTAGCCGTGGTTACAGACTTAAAAAATTCCAACTTTTGCTGAAGCCCTAATTTTCCATCTTTCTCATCAAAATCCCGAACTAGGGTTTGATCAAGCCCGGTCTTCTACCCAACCAAAAAATTCGATCTTGGTCTCTAAGTTTCAATTTTCCTGAGTAGCATTCAGCCGTGGACTCTGATTCTAAAAATTCTAACTTTCTCCGAAACCCTAAATTCCGGAAGCCATGAATAAAGGTGCTCCAAAAATAATTCTGTTTTGACAGAAATATGCACCTAATTGATTCTGCTATAACTCTGAAATTTTTGGTCCACAGGGTCTGAAACCATTTTCCTGCAGTAGCATGACCTGTCATCTTTCCATCCTGACAGGTCTTACCTCAATTGGATTTTCTGAGAGAGAGTTATGCCAAGTGTCGCAACGTGACCTGTTTATGGGATAAAACAGGAGAGCGAACTTGTATGGCATGCCACGTGTCACTGTTTGAACTTCGGCCTCTTAAAATTTTTCTTGAGAGAGATATACCTGTTATCTTTCCATCCTGATAGGTCTGACCTCAATTGGACTCTCTGAGAGAGAGTTATGCCAAGTGTCGCATCGTGACCTGTTTATGGGATAAAACAGGAGAGCGAACTTGTACGGCGTTCCACGTGTCACTGGTTCACCTTCAGCCTCTTAAAACGTTTCCTGAGATAGTACAATCTGTGTACTACATGTCACTTTTTACGAAATTTCATTTGAAGCTTCCTAGCCCATGTTATGACCTTTTTCCCAAGGTCACCTGATTTTGACTCAGATCTGGAAGAGGCAGAAACCCTATATTGTACAGATCATAAATCACAAAGTGCAACGAATTAGAGGTTGTCCTTTGGACACAATGTACCTGGAGATTTATTCTTCGTCCTGTGACAATTTCAGATCCGAAAAATTTTCCAAAACGGATTTATCGCGAAAGTGCTACGATGACTGGTTTTTGCTATGTAAAACCCTAACCTTCAAATTGTCGTAAGTAAAGCAAGTGTCGTTAGTGCCATACCTTGTCTTCCTTCAGGTTAGCTCTGATACCATGTTAAGATTTAATATGCTAAGACAAAAAATAGCAGCATTACATTCCATTTCACAATAATAGCATATACAGGATCACTGAAGAAACAACAAGCACATCATAAACACAAGAGACAGAGATTTATCCTGGGAAACCCTCATGGGGTAGAAAACCCAGCAAAGCTTCCTCAATATAGATGACCAACAATATACAAAGATGAAACCCTGAGACATGATCTCCTCCTCCACAATAGCAGACCTCTCCTCCACAAGTGCGCTATCCTCAAGTGAGTGAGTGTGTCAAATGAGGAACATACCTCCTCTATTTATACACTACACTGACATGTATTTTACACAAGTACATGTAGGCTCGTATTTAACCAATGGGTTAAATACCCCACTACAACTGACTGGGCCGACCCCTCTAGGGTGGTCTAATAACCCTTTGACCCACATAACAGATACATGGCCGACCCCAACTAGGGAAGTCTAATAACCCAAGTTACCACATTCCGACGGAGGAATAAACATCTCCGGATATACAATAAGATCTTCACGGAGGAATGAAACATCTCCGGAATAATAAAGTACAAATATAATATTCTTTGAAGTTACAATATCTCAACAAAAAGTATGGAGCTCTTGAAGGCTCCACTAGGGTGAGCAAGAAACCAAAGACATTCTCCAACTATGTGGCCCTGATGTGTGATCTTGTAGATCAAGAACCCACCAGTTATGAAGAAGCATATCATAAGAAAGAGTGGGTGGAGGCAATGACAGAGGAATACCAATCAATAATGAAGAATGATGTTTGGGATATAGTTCCCAAGCCAAAGGATAAGAGTGTGGTATCCTCCAAATGGATATACAAGATAAAGCATGCTGCGGATGGCAGCACTGAAAAGTATAAGGTAAGGTTTGTGGCCAGAGGGTTCTCTCAGAAAGAGGGAATTAACTATGAAGAAACATTTGCACCAACTGCAAGGTACACTTCCATTAGAACCATCATGGCACTTGCATCCATGATGAAGTGGGAATTACACCAGATGGATGTGAAGACAACCTTCTTGAATGGTGTGATTGAGGAGGAAGTGTACATAGAACAACCAAAAGGATTTGAGGTTGAAGATAGAAGAACTCATGTATGCAAACTGAAGAAGGCTTTGTATGGGTTAAAGCAAGCTCCCAGAGCTTGGTATGGAAGAATTGACAGTTTCCCGACAAGCTTGGGCTTTACTAAGAGTAAAGCTGACCCTAATATTTATCTCAAAGTTATGGATGATGAACCTGTCATAATGTTTCTATATGTGGATGATCTATTTATGACTGGAAATGAGAAACAGATTATCGAGTACAAGAAGAAGCTCTCTTCAGAATTTGAGATGAAAGATCTTGGATTGATGCATTACTTCCTAGGTCTGGAAGTATGGCAAGGCCCAAGAGGAATCTTTCTCAACCAGGGAAAGAATGCTATGTAAATCTTGAAGAGATTTGACATGTTGGAATATAAATCCATGGCCACTCCCATGGATATGCCATTAGGTGTAAGGTCAACCAACAAAATAGTCTGCAAATCAGGGTTTTAAAAAGGTATGCCATTTCAAATTTGAATAACTCCTAGTGAAAGCATCTATTTGGATTGATATCAAAGGTGTGATAAATATTGTAGAGATCTATTTTTTTTCCCACATGGAATGAAAATTTATTGGAAGAGGCCACACCACTCCACTCAATGTAATTTCCCCTTTTAGAAATTTATTAAAATGGTGAAATTTTCAATTTTTCCACTAGTTCGACCCTTGACTAGTATTGGTTTCTTGATCTCCAAATGGCTCCCAATGCTCCCAACTTGTCATAGAATGTATATGGATTGTATTAGGACATTATTATGAGATTCATGGATGATTTAGAGTATTAAAAAGGATTCGGCAACTCTCCTTAGGATTCTGGCCAAGGCAGGGTATTTGACTAGCAATTTCTCTTAACTAGTATTTGTTTTTTGATCTCCAAATGATCCCAAATTCTTACAAAAGGTATATGGATGGTATTAGGACATTATTATGATTTTAATGGATTCCTCAGAGTTATCAAAAGGATTCTTCAAATCTCCTTTGAATTATGGCCGATGTAGGGAATTTGACTAGCAATTAGGGGTTTAATTCCCCATGGGGTAGATGTTGGAATTGGCTCTCCAAATGCTATTGGACCCTCTCAAATTTCTTAATATAGGCAGGGGATATCTAGGGGACATCAATATAGTATAATATGCATCACCATTCAGTTTATTAAGTCTGATACAATCCTCTTAAATCAGATACAAAAAGACTAGTTTCAACATAGGGGGAAATGATAGTAAATCTTCACAAATGGTTATGAAACTTAAGAATATTGCTCCAAATGATTCTATAATGAATATGAAAATTATTCAGCATATTAATGGCACTCCATACAACATTAATACATAATACATTGACTGAACCATTCAAATTTGATACCACTTCAAGTGCAAATAACAAGGTATTGGGGAAATGACACCATTTGTTCATAGTTTAGCATTTTTACTTCAAATCTCTTTGAGTTTCGACCTGAAAGTCTTCTCACCAGTAGAAACATATGATATATATCATATTAAAAGTATATGGTGCCTAAAGAGCTATCCCAAAGTGTTCATCACCTCAACAAGTGCGTCTCTCCTCAAGGAGCAAGAATATGCCAAGAAATAGAAGAACCGTTGTAGAAGCAATCTAAAAGAGATGTGACCATGAGCTGACCTATAGCTTCAACCTATAACAAAAGACTCCATTGTAGCTCCAAATGAAATGTCTGAATGGATTCTCCAATTTCCAATTAGGATGGGAATATTTCACCCTCGAAATTGGTGCTAAGGCAAGTAGAGTAACACTCCACTAGCTCTCCTCTCAAAATGAAAAATGTAAAATGATAAAAAGCCATCATACTTCTTTGTTATTCTCTTTTATAAAATTCGATGGTCTTCCATGGGTCGAATTCCTTCCAAGAGCTTCATGCCAACTCAAGTTGGGAAGAGATTCCCAAGTATGCCACTTGTCCTTCCAATTCTAGCCCCCTCCTTCTCCAAATTCGAATTGGTGTCTCTTTGGCTGCCCTAAATCACTTGGATGCCTTCCTGGAGGCTATTTTTATCCCTTACATGTCATATATGTCAGATGTCAGCATTCAGATCTGATTTTTGTCATAGGTGTCAAAGCCCAACACAAATAGAGAGGGCTCTCTCTAAAATCTCATAAAAAGACTGGAATAATCAAGATTGTCAATAATGAAAAAGGAACACCAGCATTCACGGCCAAGATATTCAATTACAACAATTATATAGAAGATCAAATTTCTGTTTGGAACAAAAATGATTCAAGCACTGTTTGGTTGAAAACATATGAATTTCGTTTGGGCAATAGAGTCACATTTAACAAACTCTGAAACATCATTCACAAAGATTCTGCAAACGCATTTACAAGGGCAAGGTAGCAAGAAGCTAGTAGTCAAAGAGATTTAATTTGTGGAACAGAAGGGGAAAGAAATACTCCATCAATGTAAGGCATACCAAGATGAATCCTACATCAACTTTAGTAGAATATGTTGGTGAAATACATGGAAAAAGCTAAGTGGAGCATAACTTCTATGAATTCCACTTAACCGTTACCCCGATCCAAGCATGAAAGAAATAACATAGAATGGAATAACAAAGAGAGAAACAAAATTTCACATGGGAAAAAGGAAAATACAGACTACCAAACTAATTACACAGGAATCCTTGTCAAAACGCAGGCTTCGGCTTTGCAAACTTTATTAAAAAAACTCAAAAATGTCTTACAAATTGATCCAAAAAATACCAAAAGATTTCAAATAAGATTTTCAACCCTTGTTCCTTTGATTACAAACGTATTTATAGATGTCTTCGAGCTCTAGGCTCGGCTCCTTCTGAATAGAAAACAATTACAACCATATGACACCTATCTAATAGCCAAATCAAGGCATTGTTTGTTGTCGCTATTACAAAACAAAATATCTACGAGGAAGGCTTAACTTCCATTTACAATTGCATGGCCATTTCATTACATGGCCAAATTACTTTTAAACAAAATACAAAAATATAAAAATTGCAGTTATGTAGTTGCTTTCGGTTGAATTGCTTTCACTGCTCATCAAATCCTCGAGGCATCCATGTTGGTTGCTTCCTGACTTCACTATATCCTTTCACGCTCCTATCTTTAACTTTGCTTTCCCATACTTCTCTACTAGCTTCCATTTCTCGGGTAAGGGTAAATCCTGGGAGGCGAGCTATTTGAGTAATATCCTCAGCTTAGTGTGTTCAGTGTACGAATAGCCAACATGAAGAGTTTTGGCTTCTCTAAAAGTTGTTGCTAGCTCGAAGTCACTTTTTAGTGTATCAACCACTTTGGCGCCTGTTAAGGGCGTATTCATACTGATGAAGTCCTCTTCATTCATCCCGCAATCCCACAAATTAGACTTGTATTCATCTCTTGTAAGCATGACTTCATTCTCACCCCAGAAGGTAGGCAATCCCTTTTTGAATAGAGGATCGAAGACTTCTTTAAAGAGTTGTGCCTACTTCGATATGATATCTATCCCTGATTGGACAACTTGAATTTGTTGATATCTACTAATTATCTTCTTAGCTCCTATGATTATGGATACCCTATCCTGGATGTTTGCAGCGGTAGCTTGTTCCTCTGAAAGGCCACCTAAGAACTCAACTGTATTCTGGGCATGCTCCAAAGGATTTTTGTTCAATCTCTCCTTCACCACTGTTACACCTTGCTGGGCTAATTTCACCACTACCCCTTTATCCATTATAAAATTTAGGTAGGGCCTTAGATCTTCAGCCTGTTTTATGATATCATCCCATATGATTTTCCTCGCTTCCAGTAACACCTTCTTCCCTATCACCTGTTCCTTCAAACTATCAAGCTCTTACTGCGTCTCCTGGTACTTGGTTTCCCAAGCCTCCTTTTGGCCTTCTGCAATATCCTTCAAAGTTTGCATATTGGAAACTTGCTTCTTTAATCGGATCACCTCAGCATCCTCCAAACTAGCATTAGTTATCTGCCCTACCAAGGAAAAATCTCCAGCTGCAATGGAGGTCGAGTCCTCTTGATTTATTTCCTTTTCCTTTTTCTTCACTTTCTTGTCCAATTCTTCAAACTAGGCTTTCCATGAGTTTGCATTGGCCTCCACATAGGTCATGTCAAACTTCAGCTTCTTTTCCCTATGTTTAAACTCCACCAATTTGGCTTTACAATCTAACAACTCCCCTTTCAACATTTCCTTCTCTTCTTCCAGCCCTTCTATTTCAGAACCATTTTCCAACTGAGTGGTGGGGATCTTTAGCTACCCTTTTAATGATAGGATCTCTTGATCCTTTTCATTCAACAACTATTGGATTTTTTTCTTTTTATCCTTGTCTGCCTCATTTTCCAGCAACTATGTTTGGTGTTTCTTTGCCCCTGCTTTCAGAGACTTATTTTCTGCTTTCTCGAGTCGCAACTGTTTCTGGACTCTGGCCTTATTTGTTTGTACCTTTGATAGTTCTATTGCAAGCTTTAGCAGCCTATTATAGATTACTTCCCCTGTCTCTTTGTGTAGATTGATTATATCAGGGATAGGGATGTCTTCTAGGTTAAACTTTACCTCTGTAGCTTTTCTCTTGGTAGCCATTACCAGGCTCAATATGTTCTGGGCCAGATTTTGGCTAATAACCAAGGCCACTTCTTTCTTGGATATCTTCCTTAACTCATAATATAGCTTAGCTTCTATTGCTATGTTATCATCATTTTCATCATATTCTCCCAACAGTCGGGCCCTACTGATACTTGATCCTATAGGTCTTTTGGGTGGTTTTCCAAATATATGCTCTTTTACTTCATAATGAGGCATGAGAAACTTGAGCTGTTTTTTCTTAGTTTTCTCTTATTGTATTTTCACTACTTGTTGATCATCACCCTCTACCTTTTGCCTCTTTGCAGCTCTTTCAGAGTCACTATCTACCTCCATAAGGCTAATGACCACTTAAGTACTGGTTTTTTCTGGAATATTGTCAAGAGGTAAGTCTGCTGGCCCTGTAGGAGCTTCACCAGGTGATCTACTTGGTGAAGGTGTGCTTCCTTAAAAAAGGAATCTCATAGTTTAAGAGTCCTCCGAAGCATCAATGTCCATTGGTCCTTGATCAATATATTCTAACCAATTGGCTCTTTCGGTCATTCCACCCATCTCAAAATGCTCATATCCCTTTCTGTCAGCTGCCTTCCTATTTCTGAGATTATGTGATGTGGATCATAGTTCATTGCAGCCTGAGAAGGGAGTCCTAGGTCTATCATCATCCTTTTAATTCCTGAGAGGGTTTTTTTGTGTTTGATTACAGAAGAACCCACTATCCAGGGGAAAGCTAAGTCAGATAACTTCTTGATATCTATAAAATGTTCTCGTTCAGCTGTCAGTTTCTGCCTTATGAACTCCAAATGGAACAACCTGGGTGTCAAAAATGTAGGGAGTACATATGGCGGGTGTGAAAATCCATATACTCTAGTTACAGTTCCCTGTTTTAGAAAAAACCAGTCCCCAATCCCTTTCTCCATAGGAGGCTGTAGCAAATCCTTCATTTCTGGGAGTACTCTAGGTAAATTCTCTTGGAAAAAGATGTGATAAACCCATGCCATCAAGTTATTCATGAAAAGTATGTAATCTGAATACATCTCTCTTGTAATTTTCATCCCAGGTACCTGTAGGTTGTCTTCAACTGCTGTTAAGAACATCTTAGTAAATAAGAGTGGAATATAAAGGTCCTTGTCTTAGGGAACTCAATTAACTGGGAGTGAATATTTTCAGCTAGGGCATTGTCAAACCTTAGGCACGCAGTCTGGACAAATGAATCTGGGTCTGTTTGTTCTATTGGATAGGTGCTTAAGACGAACATTAGATTGATCAATGTTTCTGGAACGTATTGGTCACTAGCTAACCCTAAAAACTGGGATATCATGGAGATTATCCATTTAGACTCATCTCTGAACAAACTAGCCTCGTTAGGGAAAACCGAACCTGGAAAGGACGCATTTGGTAATAGGGCATCATGGTAAAAGCTTTGTTTGAGTTTGTTTGGGGCTATGCGAAAGTATTGAACTGGGTCTTCCATTCGATACCCTAGGGCTTTCTGACCGAATTCATGGGGAACGGCTAAGGCCTTTCTAACAATCGGGGCTTTCACCGAGCAGAGGGTCTTAGAGCCTGAGGCATATAGGATCGCTCTTTATTCTGAGAAATAATTTCTGGCACACCATTCAATGAATTCAGGGAAATTTGGGGTTTGGGTGGTGGTGAACAGATTAAAGAAGGACTGATAGACCTTATGGATGTCTATTCTTCTGCCTCTTATAACCTCCAACCTCTCCTTTGCCATATCTATGGAGATGTTGACCAGTATGGTGTCAAAAATGTCCCCATCCTTGTCTTCCAACCTGTGACCGGTGATTGGGGATTCGGCACCAGGGGAATATCTTACTTCATCCATTCAAGCAACTTCATGGGAAGAGAGAAAAACAAACCAACTTGGTGATCCGACACCTGGAAAATCTTCCTGAGCTTCTGGTCAGCTGGTTTGCTCTGCAGGATCAGGTTTTTTCGCTTTCCAACGCATCCGATATAGGTGGATTTCAAGTATTTTGTACATACCTGGTTTTTATAATGCTAAATAACATATCATGCCTCCAGGTGTGATGGTGGTGAAGCCACATCAACCGTCCCTCCTGGTTAGTCCTTTCTCCGCCGTAGATCTACTTTCCAATTTCCCACGGCTCCAAATCAAGTCGTACTCGACTTCAATATCCATTTAGATCTTCCAAATACTTAATCCGTTGATCTCCTTTTTTGCTCAAATCCTGACCGTATGAAGGCTTTAACTTTACTGACCATGGCAATTTGAGACATGGTTAAACTACCCATGAGAAAAATCAGCGCGGTCATCTTAGGCCATTAATTTGCCTCAGGTATATCTGCATTGTTGACAAATGCATGACTCTTACTCCGACCACGACGATTTGAAACATAACACCCTTCGCGCAAGTTAAATCAGTGCGGTGGCTGTACACCGTAGACCTTTCCTCCCGCTAATCTTCGTCGTTAATTGCTTTAAGAACCTGCTTCCTGGCTCATGCCTGCCCATGCGTTATATCGCCCACTACTTCATTTGCACCGTGCGCTCATGGCCGTCAATCTTCGGGGAGTTTGATTTGAACCATCCATACCTATTTTCATCTGTTTCTGGCACGTTAGCTCATCATTAACCCTCTGATCATCATGGACCTCTGGATCTTCCCCGAATCTTCTATTTCTTGAACTGATTCTCCTTACGCTGAACTCTGATTCCTCTGTTCGTGGGGATGTGGTTCGAGAGTTGGTTGTCCCTTCGGGGATTTTGACGATCATGAAGCACCTTCATTCCCACGAAATCTGCCATAGAACTTAGCACAATTTGAGTGCTAACAACATCTTCATCATTGTTGTCATAGAGATAGGGAATCTAGTCCAAGTGTCCAAGAAACTTTCCTTTGACTCTTCCTCTTCCATGGGAGTTACACTTCCTTACCAATTCGACCTATGATCCATATTTCCGAGTGTATGAGCCTTCCAACTCATACCAAGAACGTTTGACTCCTTGTGGATTCGAATTGGCAAGAGGAGGATGCCATGTGGCATAGAAAATCTAGCTTGTGTGGGTCCCACATCCTCCATGTGTCTTCATGATCAATTGCCACTTTGATTTTCCCTTGCATTTATTTATTTAGCTCCTTTTTTAAATATTTATTCCATTCTAATGTCCAAACATCATTTATTAGCCCTTATTCCAAATCCCAATGCTTCCACCCCCAACCTAGGGAACTAGTAATTTTTCTCCATGATAGTTCATTTGGATGGGTATATTACAAACTTTGAATTGGGAATTTCTCTTAATGTGACCCACCTTGTCCATTTGTCCATCTAATTTCACATTATTACTAACTTGGACATCATTCTTAGCAATTATCTGACCCTTAGCATCAATTTGACAAACTATCATAAGTATGGCCAAGGGGCTTAGGCCATTGTGACCCAATGCAAAATTTTGGGAGATGACACTCAAACAAACAAAGGATTCATTTCTAACCCGCGATGAAAGTGAGGACCTATCATTTTGAGTGTCCAAGTTGAAATATTTGATTAAAGGGTCTATGAGAATGATTGATTTAGTTAATATGGAGAATAATATAAAGGAAAGGATGGGACATATGGAGAATAATATGGAATGGAGTACTAATATCATACAAAATCCAAAGGAAAAGCTTCTTAAAAGTAAGGATGTGACCCAGTGTAATTAGGAAGATAAAGATAGTGTCCATGCTGAGCAACCATCCATTAATAAGCCTGCAAGAGGATTTTATTCTAATAATGGAAGTAATCAGGGTTTGTCCCTGAAGGGTATTCAACTCCCCAAGTTCAACATGAGGAAGGTAGATGGCCAGGACCCCATAACATGGATATTCCAGATGGAGAAATTATTTGAAATACACCAGTTGTAAACCTATAGAAGGTAACTATTGGATATTTATATTTAGAGCCTCAGTAGTTTGTGTGGTACCAATGGAAATGGAATTGTGAATGCAAAAAGAAGTCCATTATTTATTGGTCCATTTTTACAGAAGAATTGATATCATATCATGATGATATTAAGAGCAATTCCTTCTTTCACAAGTGGATAAATATAACATAGAAGGGTTCAATAATCAACCACATTCAACAATTTCAAAAATTGAGTATCAAAGTGAATGACATACCAAATGATAAATTGTTGGATATCTTTATTGGAACCTTGAAGGGTAACACTCAACATCAGCTGTGTCTATTCGAGCCAACATCCTTAGAGAAGGATTTCACATGGTGGGAAGGAAGCTTAAAAGTAAAAATATGCTGATGGCAGCTAGAACGAGGACCTTAACACCTACAGAGAGATTATTGTTCTTTCTTCTAACCCATCTCAAACTACAAGGTGGGCACCTCAATGAATGAATGAATCAGGAGAAAAATCTCTATGCTTTAATTGTGCCAATGAGTATAGCAATGGACACAAGTGTGGTGAGAAGAAATCACTCTACATAGAGTATGAAGAAGAAGAAGAAGCAAAAGAATAGGAACCATATCAAGATGAAGAAATATAAGAGATTACTCCTGATGAGATTTCTCCCACCATATCTTGTCATGGATTGGATGGAATTAACACTCCTCAAACTCTTAAGATTGAAGGATATGTCAAAAAGGAAAAAGTAACAGAGATTGATTCTGGTAGTACTCATAATTTCTTTCACTACAAATTAGCCAAATTTCTGATTGCTTTATTATCCAACACTAGAGTTTCAAGTAATGATTGTAGATGGATGAACTACCAATTACTCAGGGAAATTCCATAGTATCATTCTTACTATGTGGGAATATGTATTGAATAATACAATGATTCCTATCCAAATGGGTGGCGTTTATTTTGTCTTAAGGGCCTAATGCTTACAATCATTGGGAACAATGAATTTTAATTCTCAAGAACTTTTCATGAAACTAGGAAGGACAATAATTTGAGTTAAGGGGTATCACAAGGAAACCAAGCAAGGTGATAGACTCTAATGGAATGACAAAATTGTTGAAAAAGGGACATTAGAGTGTAATTGCACAATTATGCTCACTAGAGGTTCAAACATCTAAGCTTCCTATTCCACTACATCTCCATAGGGTCATTTATAAGTATTCCAAGGTATTTAAAGATATTCCGAATGGAGGAATTTCTTTCTGTCCCACATCACAAGGTTTGTTGATTTACAATTGTTTTTGAGACCAAAGCAGGCTTCCCACCCTACATTAATCCTCATCTCGATGTTATAGTTGCAGTTGAGCTTGTGATGGAAGTCAATTCCTGTATATTTATAAGAAGTTACTTCCTCAAGGTTACTTTTCTCATATACAAAATTGTGATAAGTACCCTTATTGGATTTGATAATCACAAATTTTTTTTGTTGGTGTTTAATGGTCATGTCCATATTGAAATAGAAATCCTTGAAAATTCTTAATTGCTTCTCAAAATCATTGGTTTATATTTATATATATATCTAGCCAATTGGTACTATAAAAAATAGTTGTTCCAACTAGTACTGTAAACTTTGATATACTAGCCTAATAAAAACAAGCGCTTGTAATACATAACATAACTAAAAGAAATTATTTTAAACCCTACTAGTTTTGGCGAGAGGTGGGAGGATTATCACTGCTCCCATTCATGTTCATGTCCACATTGTGCATAGGGTTTTTTCCAAAGATCCCAGATGATGCCGAGGTCGGATGACTTGGGCTTGAGTCCACATCCAAAGCGTGTAGGTGAGTATTCATATCTTTTGCTATGTAGGTGAGTATTCATATCTTTATTATTTATAAATATGAAAAAAAATTATATGTAATGACTTCAAAATAAAGATTGTGATTGAATTGTTTTGGAACTTTTTTGTTTGCATGACATCATCACATTGATACAAATTTTGAAGATGTATTTTGAAATCAAAAAATTTTAAACTTATATTCACTTCAAAGTATGTATGAAGGTGGAATTATTTTGGAAATTTTTTTAGTTTATAAGATATTATGTCACATATCATGAAAAAATATGAAAGTAAAGAATACTCTATTACAAATTAAATAAATTTATAATTTCACATAAGAATTAAATTAATATAGATCCACCTTAAACTTATATCTATAAGTATAGAGATAATCCAATTTTTTGAAATATATATTTTTTCAAAATTAAATAAATCTATAATTTTTTTAATTTTTTTTATTTTATGAATAAACAGATTTTTTAATTAATTTTTATTTGATTTTAAATTTTTTAGAAGATAACATACATCTTCCAATATTAAACTCAATCCAATAGCTTTAAAATTAAGTTATATTAATATAACCTGAGGAGATTTTAAAATTGGTCCTAAACATTAAAACTACAACCTTTTGTCAATAATCAATGTTAAAAACGGCCGAGAGTAAAAAAAAGGAAACGTAGAGTGTTAGTTATTTCCTTCTTAAATATTGTTTATCAAAATATATAATATTTTGTTTGTTACGTATTAGCAATAATCTTTTGGGGTTAATTACGAGTTTCAACACAATATATAATATTTAAAGATTAAAAAAAAGTGTTAGTTATTTCCTTCTTAAATATTGTTCAAATAAAAAATCATTTATATTGTTTGTTACCATTACCAATGAAATAGTTTCTTTTGTTAATTACGTGTTTGAACAAAACATACGATATTTAAATAAGTTAAAAGTATCATAATATTAGTAAAGTTTCAAATGTAATTAAAAATAATTTAGTATTAGTTGTACAATTTTATTATTAATAAAAATGTTAAAATCTCATTGAACATAGATATATAATTTTTTTTAAACACAGTTAGGTCATCATTAAAAAAAGTTATAAAATAGGTATAAATATTACATGTTTTCAATTTTTTTTAAGTATATTTTTTTCTTATTTTTTCAAAATTATGTTGGAAATCTTTAAAAAATCTTATAATTACATATATTAGCTTTTAAAATTGTATAATTTAAGTATCATCTAGATATTTGAGGGTGCTGAATTTATTTAAGAATTGAAAAACACAAATTAAACACTTCCAAATTTAAATTTTACCAAAACAATTACTAGATTCCCATCAAAACCCTCCTTAAAATCCAAAATATAGAATAAATAAACTACTCCTTTCTTTAAACATCATTAAAACTAAAATAAATATAATTAAAGAAAAATTATTAAATAAATATAATTAAAAAAAATTATTAAATAAAGATATAATATTTCTTTCAACACGGTTATCATTAAAATAAATATCATTTTTTTCCCGCGAAAAATTAAAATTAATATCATTGAAAGAGAGTTATGAAGGTAACTGAAAGTAGTTTTAATTTTGAGTGGTCAAATTTTGTCAATATAGAATGGGTTAAATGTGTATTTAATTTTGATTTGATTATTATTTATCAATATACACGGCGTAAACTTAAAATTTTAGGGTTTTGAGGTTACGATACACGGCGTAAACTTAACAATTTAGGGTTTTGAGGTTAGGGATACACGGCGTAAACTTTAACATTTTAGGGTTTTGAGGTTAGGTATACACGGCGTGAACTTAACATTCTAGGGTTTTGAGGTAGGATCTGGATCTATTTATAGAGTAGTATTGTAAATGTAAGATGCAATATTAGGTAGTTCATGATCTGCACCGTGAGTGGTAAACATTCGATTGACCAACACACGTAACGGAGAGGGATTCGGAATTGGCAATATGAAATCTCAACTTCAGATTCAGCTTGCGCTGCTTTTGGGTTTGTTTCTTGTAGTAGCTTGCACTTCTTTGGTGCAAGCTGCAGGCAGATCAAGGGGTAAGGATTTTGGATTGAATTGTATGTTATGAAATGTTAGAAAATACAAATATGTTATTACTATTCTAAGATACAGAAACAATGAGGGAATGGCTCCAGCCATACTGAATCTAATCTCTTCTGTTTTTTTCTTTGCATTTACTTGATTTCAGGAGCAGGGGCCGAGGTTCCTTCGAATAACGTTAAACAAGCTCCAGTGGCTAACAAATTTCGCAAGTGTACGTTGAGCGACTTAGTGTGGAAAATGGAGTCAGTCGACAAATACTCAGTGAATATAAAAGTGAAAAATAAGTGTAGAAGTAGCAAAGCAACGAAAGTTGCTATATATATCACACTCATAGAGACACTCATTGATGCTGCTGACAGAGTGGTTATCGATTCCATTCCTGCAGGGAAATACAAGGTTTACAACTATCAACAAGCTTTGGACGTCATATCCCAAATCCATATTGCGAGTGTGGACTTCGTCCATTGCCGCTCATAGCAGGAATTGCCTGTTTTTTGAACCTTCTATCCAGATCTCTGAACTTTTGGTTATTAATAAACTGGAGGAGTTCCGCTCGTTGGCGTTTTCATACCGTAGCCATTACTGCGGTTCCTTCTTATTAAATATGTTGAATACTGTACTCTTTGTAAGAGTTTTTGGGAGTTAAGTGACAGATCTTTATTTACCATTATTTTGAAGGTTATGTGTGAATCTGTGTTTGAAAGCGATCTTATGTTTTGTTGTTCAAGATGGGTTAAACCAATTTTCCAAATTATTAATATTGATATTGATAATAATGTAAAAATCATTGGTCTTATTTTTTAAGCATTGATCTTGATGTAAATAGAGTCACTCACCCAATTTAAATGAACATTGTTGGGAAAATAACCAAAAATCATTCTACGCCACTGACCAAACTAATTAGGATAGTAAAACTTCAAATAAAGAAAAGTTTTGATAAGAAATCATTAGTGTAACTAGAATATAAAATGTAAAAACAGTTTGATAAGAAGTCATTAATGGAACTAGTGATAGAATGTAAATAATAATACATTTTAGGATGGAGGAGATTGAGTGGATCCAAATCGTTTTTTTGGTGTTAATTTATCATATTGGTATAAATGCATAAAAAAGGGTTAATGGTTTTGTTTCTTAAATATCAACTCTTCCTTTTTAACAATCAAATTGGGAGTACTCGGAAAATATATATATATATATATATATATATATATATATCTATATCTATATATATTTATATCAATATCTATATATATATATAAAATTGATTTTTACTTCATAAATAATTTATTCCAAGAGCAAGATGTTATTTTAAGGATATAAAGTATTGTTTATTAAATTTTTTTTTTGCTAATTTAAACCTTTGAAAATTTGGAATAAAAAATATTTTATTTAATCATTATTTATAAGTATGTTTTTATGAATTTGTTCATACTCCTTTCATATTCGAAGTGAATGGAAACATTCACTTATTCTTTTGTGTGGTAGTTTTTAAGTGCTTGATTTGTGGCTTTTATTTCTTATTTGACTATTTGATATAATATGTTTGTACATTATTTATTATACTAAAATATGATTAGATACTATCTATTTATCTTGCAATATCTTCAGTATTTCCCTATTTTTCTAATACAGTGTTTTACCTATCTAACTTGTAACCTTAACTATCAATTCACCAATTTCTATAAGATTCACTTCTTATTGATATAAGTATCCAACAACAAAGAAAGTAAGAGTTAGGGCATTCAATCTTTTTTTTCCTATTTATTGAGCCATTGTTGTAATATTCAAGATATCTAAATAATTGAAAATAATTTATATATTATCCTTTCTAAATTTTAGTTTAAAACAAATAATTATTTATCAAAAATACTAATACTATTATACTTCTCCAACTATTAGTATAAAAGAAATTTAGATCGAACAAACAAATATTCATAAAAAAAACTCATAATATTTAAACTTATAAAAATAAAATATAAAAGAAATTACTCATCTATATGAAATGATCTAGAATAACAAACATGGCAGGTCCACACTCCACATAAACACAGGAAACCTTGATCATTTGTATTAAGTGCCACCCAAGAAAACCATGAATTTCATTGATTCCAAACTTTGAATTTAATAAGAACTTTACCCTCATCAATAACAGAATCTTTCTATGTCTAGTTTATTGACTTGAAGATCGATGCCCCTCAAATTCCATGTTCCATAACATAGTAAGTATTCCAAGTTGAACATCGAGAACTGATTATACTTTATAAGTCCACGTCAATCTTAAGTCCCGTTACATCTAACATAGAACATATCTTAGTGCTAAATAGTATGTACATAGAGAACCGTATCTTTCCTCTTGTGCTTAATTAGATCCTTATCACAAGCCGATAGTGTCTTGGTACTAATTAACAGAATAAGCTCTATTTATTTACATAGGGTTATCATATTTCAGTGCACATCTTCATCTCCCTCCCTTTTTTTTCTTTTCTTCCACCAATGTTTCTAGTTCTCTCGATTCTCCTTTCATCCAAAAAAGAAAAAGAAAAAATCCTTTTTTATTTTTGATTTTGTTTTTATTTAACATCCAAGTCTAGATAAAATTGCTTGTTTAGTGGAACCTATTAGATCTATTTTTCTTTTCAAAAGGGTTGATATATTTATTTAAAGAAAATCCAAATCTTTTAATTACAACATTAATCCATGTCCTTAGGCTAATAATAACCAAGTTTAAAATTTTAATATTAAAGTCTAACTAACTAAATATTTACAAAATAGAGAAATAATTAAGTGTAGGGGTATTACAAATTCCTTCACCACCTTGTTCCTTGGGTCCTCTTACCCAGAAAAATAGCAGGGCTAGTCCCCAGTAATCAGATATAAGAACTATAACCCAATATCACCACGATCACAATTCAAACTTCTTTGGAGTGTCTGAACCTCCAAGGGGAAGGAGGGGAAGGACCCTTTAGATATCGTGTATAGCACACTGATGCAACAAAAAAACTATATTCTCTATGCCATTGTTAGTTTTACCAATGCCTTTATGGATTCAATGTAATTGCATGAAATAGGTAAATAATCATTCATCAAACACCGACAGTACTAAATGTCGTAAATCATTTAACAAACAAGGATATAATTATCAATGCTAACTCAATGTATGAAGGAAATATTGTAGCAAGGTTTAACCAATTATGCATCAACTATATAAATAAGATACCAATGTTTGAAAGAGTGATTACATCTAATGACCCCACTCCAAAAAATCAACTTTAGATCTATATGCGGAATATTTGACATAGTGTAGAAGCAGAGTGTAATATTACCAACTTAAAAATTTGCAATAAACATATATCAATATATAGAGAAATTGTCAATGGACTACTTTACAAAATCAAGATTATCATTCACTTTATGCAAAGTCAATTTTACCACAAACATCAATGTTTCCAATCTTACATAAATAGAAATATGAAGTACTTTGGTAAGATAGTAGCATTAAGTGTTTGTCACTCAATATAGAAATAAGGGTTAGTGAAGCAAATACTAAAGTACAATCCAATATGTTATCACTTAATACAAACAACCAAAACTACTTATTTTAGTTCAATGTAGCGGCAATATGTTCTCCTTTCAATGGTACCATTTTAACGTAGATAAAGATCATGCCAAAAGTGTATAAGTCATCCAAATTCTAGTGATGAAATAACCACCTTACGTCAAACTGTACTACTAATTTTTCAGACCGGGGGCGGGGTCGTCGTGCTCCATCGAACCCCAACAGTAGCGAAAATCCCTCAATGCCCCCCCCCCCAATCAAGCATAATAGTCTGACCTCAAGGATGACATCATCATCAAAAAGAGGACCCGAGAGAGAGGGCATTGATGAACTGGATAGCCAGGAGGGTGTGTAAAGTGATTTGGAGGATAGGTATGTGCCTTAGTGCTGAAACATCCATTGCTAGAATAATGATTCGAGGTTGTGGTCATGTGACCCAGTGATCCACCCCAGGAAGCCCCGAACACCAACCTAAGGGATTCAAGCCCTTTAATGAGGAAGTCAATAATGCCATTAAGCCATAGTATTTCCAAGGGAGAAACCAACGGGTCACGCCATAAACCCTACTCAGAAAAGGCTGGATAAACACCCCTTCTAGTCATAAAAATGATCCCCACTCTCCTGGGCACCTCTGCAAGTGCGCTGGTACTGGTACCACATAACACTGGATCCAACTGCGAGACGAGTACTCCTCGAGAGGGTGATCGAGAATACATGAATCATCTGGGTACCTGGATACCTGCACACAAATCAAATAACCAAGGACATCAAGCTACCATGAGGCATACACTTCACTTCTGTCCTTCCCTTCTCATCGAATAAGATAGAAAAATGCATAGTGAAAATGAATAGCAACACAATGACTAATGAATTGAATAATAAACGACTAACTTATGTAAATATGAAGAACGTCAAATGAAATGAATATGTAACCATATATTCCTAACTCAAGTGAAATAAACCTACCTATGCTAAACATGAAAATAGGAAAGGTTTAAGTAAAATCATACCACCAATGTAACCATTTAAGTAAGAAATTCATACGTGATCCTTTACCTTTGTATTTAAAATGTATCCATGATAATATCTCATCAATCACTAAGCCAATACGTACCAGGGTGTCCATTAGGATATGCAATTAAGGTTGAGTGACCACCAAGGCCTGGAAGCTTTGATATAACTGCCACCGAGAAGGATTGCTTTCGCAAGCTCCATTTATCCAGGCTTCCACCGACATAAGATATGGACCCTCTTCATCATACAATGGCATTGAGAAAAAAAATTGCTTGCAATTTTGCTGCCTGATTATTACTTTGGGAGACTAGAGGTGGAAATTGCAAATCTTTGTACATTAGTTGCAACGTGTTCGAACATTTCTTTGGAGAAACAAACATATTGTTCATCTTCATAATTATCATGTTAGTACCCCTAATGATATTTAAAGTTTTGAAATTGTCAACCACATAATTTATGCCTTCACATTTCAAATGAAAAGATAAACAATAGAAATGGTGACAAAGTGGAAAGAATGTCATGCCTGTCCATATATCTGTAATGAATTTACTGAAATGCATTGTTGGAAACTTACCGACACTGGAAAAAAAGGTCCAAACAATTCTTCTATAATGTTGTCGGTTAGGGATACCATGGACTGAGAGGCAATGGAGAAATTCTGTGTATGGCCATCATCAACAGGAACCACATCTTGTACTACTGCATCATTGACCAAAGCAAAAGGGTTGATCCATTCTTCATTTTTGGTAGAGTAATATTCTTCACCCACACTTGTGCTCGGGAGAGGTTCAACCATGATGCTACAAGGTATTGAAGGATCGTACATTGGTGGGCTAAGGAACTTCTAATAATCGTCGTCTTCTGCAAACCTGTAATTTTTCTCCAAGAGAGCCAAAATATCATAAGAAACCATAATATGGGCGCATGGAACATTGACCTTTTCTTTATATCCTTAGTTTTCTTCAATTAAAGATTTTTTCTCTTCATCTTCAGGAGTCAATCCATCTCCGGTCACAAGGGCCATTACATCATTTACCCAGTGCTGAACAATGTTTTCTTCAATTAAACCTTCGAAGAATTGATCTTTGTTAGGGACTGTTTCTTGCTCTTCTAGTAATTGTTCGTCAACATCTGTATGATCATCCTATATAATTTTCATAATTTCTTCTTTAGCATTGGGACCCCATTGATCGCTGAATAATTCAACCAGTTGGAAGAAGGAAGATATCCCCTTAGGAGGGATTCCTTCGTACCAAGCATCCATATCTTGATCACCTCCTAGTTCAACAGACATTACAAACAACTTCATAATGGGATCCTCATCTGTGATATCACACGCTATCAATACTTCTTTGAACTTCATGACATGTGCTGTAGAAGTATCTTGTTCCTTGTGGAACACCGGGATAAGCTTCATGCAGCGATGCTTGTTGAACCTATTCAGGTATCCTGGAATATTTGAGAAGTCAAATTGATCAAGGATCCCCATATCTCTTAACTTTCAGTTTTGTAGAGTACTTACTTTTTATTTTCTTCAGTAAGATTCGCCAGGAGAGACCTGCCAAGTTAGACTTAAAGAAATATCACCGAAAGCACTAAACAAATATAAACTTGAGATAATGGTGATTGCTCCGAATTGTTTATCGATGAGTGTAGTCTCTTTAACTGAGTGGAGTCACTAGATAAGACATGCAGGGTTAGTCCTTTATAGATATTTTCAAAAATATAAGGAAGAGGGACCCACCTCTGAGTCCTTACCAAATTTCATTTTTCCAAGGGTGTAATGACTCTGGATGAACCACTTCAAACTTTGAAACGTTCCTGAAAACAACACCAAAAATTTTACTGGGCAAACTAGCAGGGTTGGTTCCTAGTAATCAAATATAAGAACTGTAACCCAATGTCACCTCGATCAAAATTCAAAATTATTAAGAGTTTTGGAACCTCCAAGGGAAGGGCCCTTTTGATATCCTGTAGCACACTGATGCAACAAAAAGTCCATATTACCTATGCAAGTGTTAGTTTGACGAGTCCCTTTATTGAGTCAATGCAATTGCATGAAATAGGTAAATAATCATTCATCAAACACCAGTAGTAGTAAATGTCATAACTCATATAACAAACAAGGATATAATTATCAATGCTAACTCAATGTATAACTCAATGTATGAAGGAAATATTGTAGCAAGGTTTAACCACTTATGCATCAACCACATAAATAAGATATCAATGTTTGAAAGCATGATTACATCTAATGACCCCACTCCAGAAAATCAACTTCAGATCTCTGTGTAGAAGATTTGACACAGCATAGTAGCATAGTGTAATATTACGAGCTTGTAAGAATTTACAATAAATGTATATCAATATCTACGTAAATTGTTAATGGACTACTTCGGAAAATCAAGATTATCATTCACTTTATGCCAAGCCAATTTTACCAAAAACATCAATGTTTCCAATCTTACATAAATAGAAATATGAAGTACTTTCGTAAGATAGTAGCATTAAGTGTTTGTGACTCAATATAGAAATAAGGGTTAGTGAAGAAAATAATAAAGTACAATCCAATATGTTATCTCTTAATGCAAACAACCAAAAGTACTTGTTTTAGTTCAACTATAAAAATATCTCTGTAATGTAGCAGCAATATGTTTTCCTTGCAATGGTACCAATTTAACGTAGATAAAGATCATGCCAAAAGTGTATAATTCATCCAAATTCCGGTGATGAAATAACCACCTTATGTCAAACTGTACTACTAATTTTTCAGAACTATGTCGATGAGATTTCAGCATTTAGCATATTACAATAGTACCCCAATGTTTAACCTTTTTTATTTTCTTGATGTGTTCATGTGTTATAGCTTGAGAAGTGGGAAGCTCTCGTGGAGAGGAGCATAATTAAGGCAACATGAAATAAGGAGAAGTGAAGGTGGTGTATATAAAAGGGAGGAGGGTGCACAAATTAGGATCTAGAGTGAAGGTAAGGAAGGAATATTAAGGAAAGTCGTGGAGGATTTTAGGCTTAAAACTAGGGTAAAAACACAGAAAATAAATCAGAATTAGGGCTTAACTTTAGGTTTCAACACTAAAAGTTAGGTTTTTTAACATTAAAAAAACAACAACAATCTCAGAAAATAAACATAAGACTAATCTAATATAATAATTACAATTGCAAAACTCATAAATTTAGGTTATATGAGTAGATTGAACAACTTAGGGTTTTATTAATGAAATTCACCTAACCCTAGAGCATCAAAAAGGATAGCCCTCTTCTTGAGATGGTGCTTTCCAAGTTTGGAAAGCTAGGGCTTCCTCAACAACATCAAGAGTTGGTTCATGATGCCCTAGCTAAGACAAACTTTGGAGACCAAAAACTCAAGTTAACAATGCTAGGGTAACTAAAGGCTAGAAAATTACTTATGCTACGGAAAAATGCAACACCAATGGCTACCATTCAACCTTAGAGAAGCATAGATCCAACATTTAACAAAAATAAATCAAGAGAAAGACTTAGATACCTTCTTGTGCATGTGTTAAGAAAACAACTCTTAGCATCACCTTAGCAAAGAATTCAAAGATTTGTCCCCAAATTAGCAGGCATGATCATACTCAAGAGGTGCACATCACTCAAAGAGCCCTAGTTAGGGGAAAAGTCATAAATAAAAGTGTAATCCTATAAATTTGATATGTTAAAATGAAGTGAGGAAAATTTTATTTATACCTTTTCACACTCACTTTACAAAAATAAATAAAATCCAAGCCGCATGCCTTTTTAAAATGTCAACTTAAAATTAAAACAATAATAATATAAAATAATCAAACCTATGGATAATTTAGGGCATTTTCTGCAGAATTTACCCACACAAGGCTAAAATAGCTAAAAATGAGCATATCGGTCCGTTCTAAAGGCCAGACCATGGAGGGGGTGGTCTTCATGCCCCATATAACCCAAATAGTAGTGAAAATACCTCAACACCCCCGAATCAAACATAACAGTCTGTCGTCAAGGATGATGCCATCATCAAAAGGAGGACCCTAGACAGAAAGCATTGATGAACTTAAGTGCGAGGAGGGTGTGTAAAGTGATTTGGAGGATAGAAATGTGCCTCAGTACTGAAATGTATGCTACTAGAATAATGAATCAAGGTTGGGGTCATGTGACTTAGTGATCCACCCCTGGAATCCCTGGACATCAACTCGGGACTTCAATCCCTTTCATGAGGAAGTCATCAATTCCACTAAGCCATAGTAATTCCAAGGGAGAAACCAGGGGGTCATGCCATAACCCCTACTCAGAAAAGGATGGATAAACACCCCTCTTGGTCAGAACAATGATCCCCTCTCCTTGGGCACCTCTGTAGGTGTGCTAGTATTGGTACAATGTAACAGGTCTAATGATACATATTCAGATAAAAAAGACATGAAAAAACCTCCCACAAGAATCAACTCTTTATCCATCCTTGACATCATAGTTAATTGGCTCTCGCCCCTCCTTAAAACTTGTCTTTCAAAAAATCTATCTTATGGTGATAAGTTCTCAATCTATTTTATTATCATCGAAACCTACCTCTTAAATTTATTTGAACAATATGCAAGCACATTTTTTTACACATGACATTTGGCACACTTCAAAGGCATATTAATGTAGTCCAAAATATTTCACATAAGGCTTGTCTCCCACACCAAGGTTCATGGATTCAAACAAACCCTTCCTGAGATCGATATCCACTAAGAAATGAGCTACATATTTTGAGTGGATTCCCAAGGAAAATTCATCAACAACAAAGAAATTCACAAGAGTATTTCCAAAGGCCCTCAGACCCTCCAGCATATAGAATTCCAATGGTAGCCACATAAATTTTACACATACCAATGTACTCACTATTGGAATATTTAAGTCTTCTTACCATGTCATTATTTACATTAGATGCATTAATTAATCTTTTATGGTTAATTCTATGTAATAGACTAGGAAATTGCCTTGTGTGGGCCACAAGGCAACGTAAGAGGATAAGAATACATCCAAGGTGTGATCTACAAGATACCTAGGTCACTTGGGCACCTTTCTAAAGATTTATGGATGATTTTAAGGAAGAAAAGTGCACTTGTGAAGAAACTACTACTTTTTACTTCTTTTCCCCCCATAGGGAAAAGCTATTCAACCTAGGAAAGTGTTTTTTACACCAAAAAATTTTCTTAATGCTATTTCCACCCAAAATTCGTATTTGGCATTTTTTTTTACCTATATTTCACCTTCATCTAACTAATTTATCAATTCGTTAGCTTTTGGGCTGATTTGGAAAGTCATCCTGCCACCTAGGGGGGATGGGCATATTTAGCAAGTCTGATGATTAGGAGATTTGTTTGGCATCTTTAGCCATTCGATTTTATGCTGTAATGTTATTTAATAAAATCCTATTACATTCATATGTTGGCTGATGTAATTCTATTCATGAGAAGTTAATACATAAATCTACTCTTGTGCATAATTTTTGTGCTTTTGACTAGTTGTGTGAGATTTTTCATATGAGAGAGTGTAATTTCTTGAATAGTTCTTGGATGTGATGTGATTTTAACATTCACACTAACCTCTTCCCTTGATTTAAAAACAATATACCACAGCTTCAAGGAGATTTGATCTTTATCCATATACCATAATGACCTTAAAGTTCCTTGGGCCTCCTCCTTCGTATAAAAAACAAAGTTGAAATAGCCCCTTTCTAGAGCATGGATAATTAGGAATCCCCTACTAATGTGCAACAACAATCTCATACCCATGTAATGATTGATAATGAAACTACCATTCTCCCATAGGACATTCCAACCAAATCTAGCCCCTCCAAAACGATAATGTCCATGACTCGCATGCCTTCTCCAACAATATAATGTCCCTCAAAATACACCTTAATTTGTTTTTAGAAGGGTCTATAATTTTTCGTAAAACACGTGATTACTTAAATTAACTTAAAAACTAAGACGTAGTTGGCCTTTACCTTATGATTTCACAAATTAACTTCAACATTGAGTAATTATTGTTAATTATACTTGTTTTCATTATGAGTGATCTGTTTGTTCTTTCCCCCTCATTGCATAGTGTGAAATATTGTATTTAACTAGACTTTCATCTTATATTCTTTGACTGATATGTATGTATATGATTGCTCCCCTTAATATATATTTTAAATAATATTATTTGTCTTACATTGTAAATGACTCATTGATCGGATGGTGGCGATGCTATTCTCCATAGTATCCAGTGAAGGGAGGAAAGACGATCGATGATGGAGGTCTTACCATGGAGGGTCATATGCACTCATGATTTCCATAATGGACTCGTCAGAATGAAAAGTTCAAAGCAGAGGATCAAGTAGGGATGATGTCAGCTGTAGAGAATAGGAGGTGGAGGCCACAGCTAAGTGGTCCTCTGGTGTTGATTGGATAGCCTCATAAGTGATTTCAGCAGGTGAAAGAGGCATAGTGTCTCCAATCAGATGTGCGGTGGCTTCATTAGGTACAAGCCATTGATCAATATAGTTGGGGATAAATGAAATCTAGGAGGAGATCATGTTCACCGTGGCAACATGATTGTGGGGATCCAAGGTGGGAAAAACGCCCATAAGGGATGAGTCCTTGATGAGACAAACCCCCACACTCTCATATGGGTGCGAAGATTGTCCAAGTAATGGAACATTATCGCCCATATGAGTAGCGGTGTTAGGTGTATAGAAATCCAGTTGGACGACATTAACAAATCGAACTTGATGGGGGAATTGTACTATGCGGAAGCTATATGATGCGACCGCATTCATGGCATAAAACCAATTACGACCAAGAGTAATATTATAATCTAATGGGGAAGCAACCACTTCCACGTTAATGGTTGCAGTCTTTCCCCCGAACTCTATTGCTAACGCTTGTAACAGCCCATGACGTTGAAAGCCACGTTTGTCGAATGCTTTCAAGGTGGTTGGAGAACAATTCAACTTAGGAGAGCCAATAGCTCTCCAACATGAAATCGACGTGACTGAAGCAGAGGCACCTTCATCCAAGATGATATGATGGATTGTCTTCCTAGCAATGTTTGTGGCAACTTGAAATTCCAATTGATAGGAAAGCCTTGACTTAAAGTATTCCAACCAGAACATGATGGTATTCGAAGAATCCGGATCAACCGTGCTGATGGCAGCAAGGAGAGTCTTGTGCTGGTTAGGACAGTTCTGCAAGACCTCAAGTGTCGACATAGCACAAGGAGCCTATGCTATGTACTCTACAATATTGTAGTTCTAAGCGGCCCAAGTGTTAGGATTTAAAACAACTTTTCGAATCATGCTCTTGGTAGGACGCAACACTGACTCTAAAGAGGGCTTCTCAATGGTGAGAGAAGCGTGCGGTACGGTGACATTCGGAATCGAAGTGCAATATTTTTCAGTATTTCTTCCAACAAGTTCCTTCAGCGGGATGGAGTCATACGAACGAGAACGCGTGTTCAAGTTGATGGTCTCACTACGCATCATGAGAACATGAGCGGTGGAGGATGCTTCTCCTTGGGAAGGATAGGTGTGTGCAATTAGTTGTTGGTTTTGAGTAGGAAGGGATCATTAAGAACTGCGGTAGTAGAGTTTCCCTTGAGAAACTTCTGAACTTCATCTTGGTGGGGACATTCTTTTGAGAAATGGTCTCCACTGCACAACAAAGAAGGATACTTCAACTTCCTCTTCTGTTTGGTGTCTTCCTGAGTCGGTTTGGGCTCCTGTTAGTTAGAAGATTTCTTAGGTTTCCCTTTGTTCTTCTTCTTACCACCAAACTTCTGAGATGAAGCTGATTGCATAGAATTCACCTCTTTGGTGGATGCAGGAGTGGTGGAATTGGTATTGCTATTGCCATCCTGTGGTGGTGATGGGGAATAACCTTGGGGGTTTTACAAGCCACTAGTTTGAGTAGAAGGATGGGAGGTGAGGGAGAAAATGATGCCATTGGCCTGTGGTCCCTTGGGTGGTTTCGTGGGATCATAGGTAGGGCGGGGTGTGTCAGGAACAATTTCATACAATGTGTTGGATTGAGCATAGACCATGTCTAAGTAATGGGCACGGGAAATAGCCTGTTCCTTAGTGGCGGCTCCTCCCATAGCTACATCTTGAGATACAATAGGTAAAAGTGACTTTGTGAACGAGTCATCTAAGAGCTGGTCTGGAATATGAGCCTTAACAAGATGTCGTCTTCGCCGCCATTCATGAATATGATCCGAAATATGAGTGGCAGTGTTCTGGCAAAGGGAGGTCATTAAGTCCATACCAGTCTCATAGTGGATGGGTAACTGGAAGTGGGTCAAAAATGACATAGCAAGAGATCGGAAATATGGAAAAGAATTGGGTGGTAGTTCAATGTACCACTTGGCAGTTGGGCTAGTGAGAGTCCATTGAAATAACCTAAGATGGATCAAGTCATCCATCGAGGAGTTGGATGAACACCATAGATGGTATGTCATCACATGGTTTTTGGGATGCTCACCGGGATTGCCATCAAATTTGGGGATATCTTATGGTAACTTAACCTGAATGGGCGGCCAGTTATGCCCGTGGAAAATGGGATCATTTTTCAGACAAGACAAATCGAGAAGGTCCAACGTAGCTAAAAAGGGCAGCTATTGGTTCGGTTGCGGGTAGTGATAGTATTGATAAGGCATGTATGGAATAGTAGGACCTTGAATCGACTGGTTGTAGGGTGTTCCCGGAGGAAACTGACTATAAGGGGATATACCACCTGGACCATAGGTGGGTCCGCCACCATAATAAGGTGTTCCATTACCGTAATAAGGTGGTATGTTACCATAAGGTGGGGGCCCACCTCCACCACCATGAGGGGGTGGGATGCTTCCAAATGGTGGGGGTCCGCCACTACCATCGGGATAGGATGGACCTCTACCACCTCCACCGGGAGGAGGTGGTGGTCTGTCACTTCCACTGGTATAGGGTGGACCTCCACCGCCTCCGCTGGAAGGAGGTGGTGGTCCACCGCCTCAATCGGAAGGGTAAGGGCTTCCTCCGCCACCTCCACCAGGGTAGGATGGTCCTCCACCACCACCACAAGGATGGGATGGTTCTCCACCACCACCTAGATGGGATGGTCCTCCACCACCACCTGGATGGGATGGTCCTCCAACACCACCACCAAGATGGGATGGGCCTCCACCATAAGGTGGGGGTCCTCCACCACCAAGGGGGGTGGCCCTCCGCCTTCGCCTGAAGGGGGAGGGCCCCCACCTCCACCTCCAAGGGGGTGGGCATTGGTTGCCAGAATGAGGTGGTCCTCTACTAGAAGGTAGAGGTCCACCTCCCCCAAAATTGTGTGTGGGCCCGATGCCTCCGACAGGGGTTGGGGGTGGACCAAACGGGTGTGGGGGAACTTGAGGGATGGTAGTTAGGGGTCCATGTTGTAAAAAATTTTGCTTCCCCCATAGAGTGTATGGATTTCTGGGATAAGGTATCTCGTAGAGTACGTTCTTGGGATTGAGTTGTCCTGACATAGGGTTAAGATAACCTGGATATGCTTGACTCCATGGTGGTTGAATTACATTGGATAGCCCCCCAACATGAGATAATCCCAGGGTGGAAGGTCCGGAAGGTAAGGAATTTTCAATGGAAGGACCAATGGGAACTCCTCCTCTAGTATTATGGTTAAGAGATGGGGGTTTCCCCCCAGCAACAACTTGCTGACCATTGATCAAAGGTTGACCCAATGCAGGCTGTTGATTATCTACTACGGGGTTAACATTACACGTAAGAAAGGTAGGGGGTAAAGAGTATCCTCCCCATGAGTTTTGGGGTGGGGGAGGAATGGGTAACGTAACCATGGTAGTAACATGTGTGTTGGATTGTTGTCCTTCGACAGGTTGGGTCATTGGAGGTATAGAACTAGTCTCTTGTCTAGGGTGTTATAACATACCCCTTTACTGAAAACATTTTATGTTTGAACAAGACATTATCTTAACTTTTATTGTAAGGTTTTATATTTGGACAAGTGTCCAAGGATGATTGTAATTGCACAATATTATTATTTAAATAAATAAAATAGGAGACACTCACCCAAGGAGAGCTGTTGAATGAGTGTTTACTGACCCACTAGGTGGAATGGAATCTGGGGTAGAAGGCAATGGACAAGTGGCATCATCATGAGGCAAGTAACTAGCTCTTGGTATGGGACAACTCCCTTGAATTGTGGTCATAGTGCCCTGAAAGATGGGACTATATCTTGAGGCTCATTTATTGAAAATTGACTGCTAAAAAACTAGGCAATCCTTTTAAGAGCCATTGAATTTTGGACTAAGGTTCATCACTTTTCCTGATGAGCAAACTTACCTTGTGGTTCTGCTATATGCACACAAGAGATTCAATGAGGGGATGTCTATGTTTTTTTATCATGGTGTAAGTCTTCCTTGTTTACTACTGAGTGTAGAGTATTGCTGCTGAGTGCAGAGATTGTGGTTTTTGGCAATTCTCTATTGATTGTTGGTTATACAATTTGAGTTCCTTTCCTCTACACAGAGTCTTCTACCTAGTCATTCAGTAAACAGGATCTGGGGTCCAAAGGAGGCAAGTAGTTTGGCTACTTCTTCGAGAGAAGGTTGGGAGGAACAAGCCTCCTTGGGTGTTTGTCCACCCTATCTACAGTTACAGGTTCTTCTTGATATTTCATCTCTAAGTAGTTAATTTTACTTTCTGTAATTGTTGATTTAGTACTCTTTAGCTAACTAGTGATAATACATATGTATACATGTGAATTACTGATCTGTTTAGGATTTTTGTAGACTACTGAATATCTTTATGAATTGATAGAATAAATGACTTCTCTGTATTTTTCCCCATACTTCTTTCTATATTGTACTCTAGTACATAGAAGGAAGATTAAAATAGATAAATGATGGATAGTGAACAGATTGAATGAGTAACCTAACTCTGTTATGTTTCCCTTAATATTTATTTTCTGTTATATTATTGTAATTTATTTCCTACTAGGAAATTTTCATAACTTAGGTTTTTTGTCGTAGCTAAACATAGAAATAATGTTTTTATATAGACTTTAGAACATCTCTACTTTATAATAAAAGAATAAATAAAAAACTCAAACAGTTCTATGTTTCTGCATAAACCTAAACTATATCTCTTACAGCAAATGCTAAATACACTGTATCTCATCATCTTTTTCTTTAATGCATTTCTTTCCTTTCATCTATATGTTTGAAATCTAAATAGCTGTAAAACAATTATAGCATTATCTTTTTATACAAACATTTCACATCTTCATCATTGCAGGATCAGAAGATAAATAGGGTTACTATTTATTACACAACTATTTATTTTAACAGAGCGATCAGAACTAATAATACTCATATTATCAGACCCTTTTAAACATAGAATGAGACTGTATTGGACAAAGGTCCCTTTTTTGACAAAACCCTAGCTTTTGTACTTCAACACTTAATATTCATTTCAACATTTACCAAATCAAATAATTTATCTAAGAAAGATTTCATAGAATAATTTTGCAAACATAACAGACATGGGTTCGAAGCCCTTAAAAATGAATCAAATAACTTTAAGCATCATGACAAACTCATAGCCATTTTGAAGGTCAAACATTTAACATTTTAAACACCAACTTTTCGTGTTAAGATCACAAGTAAGATTCAATACCCTCACTCAATAGTAAGATATTTTTAGTCAAGATTTCAATACAAAGTCAAAAAACTTGAATGAAGTAACAAGTTCACGGTCGAAAGAAAAAAATGAGGTATTCACTTTCGGCTTTCATCCTTTTTAACAGAGCACCATTCTTTTCTTAAAACGAAAACATCCAAATTAAATTAACACAGGTTTCGGAGCACTACCCCCAGTTCCAACGCATACAAACAGTATCAAGTTAAGGGGACCATAATATTTCATTAGCCAGAATGGCCAAGGGTTAAACACTCTCGGCATAATTACATTCTTACAAGTATTCACATAGAAAAACAATGTTGTTAGCAACACCATTTGATAGGGTTCGAAACCCAAAATATTTAAAACAAAAACAACATTAGATATTACAATTGCAAAATCAAAAGCCCATCGATATTATTCTTCTACACAAACAAAACCAAGTTTGAAACTACAAACTGAGAGACCCTACCTTTCGGCTCTTTAACACTTTCAACTTTCAAAATCATCGACTGTTGAACCAAGGGTTCGAGGTTGCAAACAAGTCCATGCATTGAACTAAAGTAAACATTAGGGTTCGAAGTTCCAAAACGATGCATCAAGCCTTAGCTCTCAGCCATTAACCAATTACAACAAACATTGACATCAAATAACACAAAGAATTGATTCAGGCACAAATTTACTTTATATAATATAAAAACCATAGGCTGAACCCTTCTCATTATCCAGTAGTCGAGGGTTAAAACCATGGCAAACAAGTAATACATTTCGACATACAGTAAAACTGTAGAATACATCATAAGGGTAGGTCGAGGATTCCATCCTCCCTACGCATGCTTCACAACATGTAAGCTTTACAACAGTGAACACATCTTCAAAAAATCAAAATTTTTGGCCAAACCAAACACAACCAGCAATTGCCAGGAGAAACCACAGGGGAAACCACCGAGACTTACCGATACATGCAGTAGTTCCCACTAATCTTGAGCATAGAACCCTGTAGATGACAGACTCTTCCATGAACACAAAAGGTGGTTAAATTTTATTCCAAAGCTTAAACAATATTGACGACTACAACAAACCGAAAAATGTCAGAAAGACATTACCTTGATATTAAAAACTAAAGGTCGAAAACGAAAGCTTCTGCAACCGGTTTTGAATCTAGAGACACTTGCATTTCACTTGGTGAATACAGTTAACACATTCACAGAAATGGCTTGGATCTTAAACCCTGGAAACTATAAATCCTCCATTATAGGTCGTGATATCGATCTTGAGGAAGGAGTTTTCCAGAACCGGCCTTGAAACCCTACAGAAACGCAAGCTTGTCGGCCACACTACACCCACGCCCTTGCAAAATGAATGCCCAGTTCACCACTCCGTCAAGGTAAGACAAAGTGAGGTTAGGGTTACACTCCCACCGAGAAAGACCACGTGCTTACAACCACGTTGAATGCCAACAAATAAATCCACTAGTACCACCTTTATTGCACTTTAAATGATCATGTCTACCACCAGTACGATGACTTACCAACAAAAACTTGCAATAGGATCATCTTCGTGTTAATCATCGACTATGCAATATAGTTCGGGTTGTAATTTATAAACCCTATCATATCATTTCCCAAACTTCATACCAATTCATGTTGATCATGTCTAAGGTTCGATCAACGTAGAGGGAACCAACAACCATAAACATTATGGTCACGTATATAATATTAATACCTCCAACTTATAGTATAGTCATGAACCTTGCTTTTAAGCTACACTTAGATCACTATATTCAATCTCTCATGTATTGTATAAAGACCATATCACTAATATGATTTATTATGATGTTATTCACATTCCAAAACCCTATAGTAGTAAATGGCACAAACCATGGAGATAGCCTACATAGTAATTATTTTCATATTATGGTGACTATTGTCCATACTCTTGCACTTAGGACAATACCTAGGTTAGTGTATAAAGATCATACAAGTACAAGTAATAACCATGGTTATAATTTGACAAGTATGGATATTATCTATAGTTTCAACTTTAGGAGAAGCACAAAGATTAATAGTATTGATATAAGATATTAATACTAGTTAGCCATAGTATGATTCTTAGAACAATTAAAGTATTTATCCCACATCAAAATGAGGTTCGATCATAAAATCTATAGGATCAAAATTTATACAACGATCTACAATAAGGATTATTCGAACTTAGGATATGATACTATAAATATTCAAAATATTCAATATAAATCCTTAGATAAACGACTAAAGCAGACCTTACCCTGATTTGTATTGCAAGCTATCCTATTTTTTTTCTTTTAAAAACTTGAAAGCTATTGACGGTAATGTAGATCTCTGTACCTTCACTTTGAAAATTATTATTACTCTCTTACCTATAATCTGTGAAAAGAAAGGCTCAATTGCTTTAGCATAAATGCTAAGTAAGCCTCGGGATACCCATAGGACCCCTTCATCATCAGCAAATAAAAGGACACAGTTAGCACATATAAACAATAACTATAGTAGAGGCAACCTTTAAAGCATTGATATTGTCGCAAAACAAAACAGATTGTTTAATCATTACAAACATTTATTTCAGCATGTCGACATAGAAGCATTTAATATGATTCTGCACATCAAAGTACAACAATTAATTCTACATTGAAAATTTTTGAATTTTGTGAAATTTCGGATGTTACAGGTGTGTATGTGGAGGAGTTGAGGGTTGACCAGATTCAGAAGTGGTCACTTGTTGGGTGGATGATTCCGGTGAGACAAAATATAAATAATGATTTGGGAGTGGTTGATAAGGAGGTAATGTCGGGTCTTCAACCCTTCGTAAAAGACTTTGTCTTCAGAACCCCTCAACCATAGTACAAAATCGAGTCAATTGTTCACGATAAGGTGCTAGAGTGTCGTCTGTAGTAGTCACACTAGGTGGGGATGAAATGGAAAAATGATCCACTGGGTGGCCTAGAGATGATGTCCAATAAGATGCTGTAGGGTCATCCTAGGGTGGATTTAACCATTCCACCGATCTAGGCTCTCTCGGTAAAACAAAAGGTAGATCTTGTGAATTGGAAATTTGCGCCTCTTCACCCTATGGGGGGTTGGAGGCAGGTGAATCTGGAGGGAACATATGCGCTCCAATATTCAAAGTAGGGTTTTCTACTTTAGGTGACATGACCGTGGCTTGTGGGTCCATTCTTACCTTTGAAATTACCTCCTGCTTAAGGGGATATTCGGGCAGGAAGTTCTGAATCCTATGGGACCTTCTCCAAGGAAATTCAGCCAGAGTGACTAAAACAAAAGTTTCTCCTAGGGTAGTCTAAAAAAAAGAAAAGCAGTGCATAAAAATCCTACACAAACTAAGACCGCAAACAAACTTATGTGATAGGAGTGGATTCAAAAGTCTGGAACCTCACAGGATTGTCAAGGCTTTACAAATTGCTATATACCACAGGGTCCAACAGTAAAATGCGACAAGGGGGATTGGGACCATACCCTTGCCTAAATACCCAACTACCTGGATAGTATGTGCATAGTAATATCCCTGAGTGTTGTTCTCAGTGTATTGCTGTGCCAAGACGGCCAAATGGTTAAATCAATTTGTTTCAGGAATCCTAATGGTGTCTCTCGATATACTCAAGGTACGTGGGAGCTCAAATCCGTAGTGGTGCTATCTAATGCACAACCATATGGCACAAGACCTTCCTCTATACTTCCGAGTACGCGAAACACCTTTCTATATACGCCAAGTATGTGAAACACCTTTCGATATACACCAAGCACGCAAAGTACTTGGTGGGTACGTGAAAGAGCTTCTATATACCTAGTTGGTACATAAAAGAGATTCGATATACCGGTTGGTACATGGAAGAATACAATACCCCCGGACTACAGTGCTGGCAAGTAAAGACAGCTGCAACGTTTTACAACGCCGAAAAACGTCTCTAACTTAACACACAAGTTACTAAAAGTTTTACCCTAGTTATACCGTTAATTTTATCTAGACGGTTAGGTGAATGCATGATGTGAGTACATAAATGTAAACATAATGCAAGCCCTAACTACATGCAAAAAATATAGTTTTATTTTGATGAACTCTATATATGGGAGGGAGAAATTTCTTTACAAGTGATTTTACCAAAGCAACAAAATGCAACACAATCCCAAATCTATTAAATTTGATCAAAAAATACTCTTTTCACTTTTTCCTTTTTTCCAAGCAAAACTCAAAAAATCAACAAGCATGACAACCAAATCCAAGCATTTTCTTTTTTCTTTTCGAATCAAAACTTAATAGATGAAAAGAGAGAAATTTCGTATCTAGAGCACTCTAACTTTTAATTTTCACAATTATGGATTGAAAGTACAAAAATCAAGAATGTATACAACTCTTTCAAGCATGGAATCACTTTCGTAAAACTTGATCTCACTCGAATTTTTCAAGAAAATGAATGATTCATAATTCCTGAAAAGTATAAATGATTATTTTTTCTCTCAAACTTTCCAAAAGACTAATGAATGATGAGTTCCAATGCATGAACCAATTTCTACCACAATTTTCAAATGCACGTGAAAACGGTAAAAATGATGCACTTTGATTTTTCAATGATATGCCAATATTACAACTTGATAACAATGATATTCTTAAGCATGAAAAACTGAAAAGAAAGTTGATTTGCAACACTCTAAACACTCAGGAAATTCCCAAGAGAATGACAAGCACTCATATGGACTGAAAACACTTCAAAACACTCAATCAAACAACCAAATGCAATCAAAGCTAAATGACATGTGCAAAGGATTTCTATGATCTAAGCCAATGGAAGGATTAGATCAAGTGAGGAGAGCAGGGAATACAAGTCCAAGTGGATGAATGTGGGGGAGACCAAAGTGTCCACCACTACCAAACTTAAGCTTGTTAAAAAATGGGGCCCAATAAAAATCCACACAGAATCCAAACGCTTCCAACACACAAATAAAAAAGGTCTCTCACTGGATCTTGCAGCACAGAGGGGTCTGCACACCAAATCAAAAATCAAATAAAAAATGGAGGGGGGATTCCGTTGTATCAATTTTAACAGATTGGCGTAGTCTGTTTTCAGACATAGAGCGATTGTCGCAGGTCACTAGTGAGGGGTTTGCGATGATGTCGCATGACACTAGTGGTAAAAGTGCGATGAAAACTCAGAAGAAAAAGAAGCAAAGTGAAAAAATGACAGATCGTCGCTCTATTTCCATAGCCCAGGTGCGACGGGCGAGCTCGAAACTCAAGGATCAACAGATCTCCAAGAAATGAGCAATGAAAGGGTCTAAATATTGTGAGTATAGACAAATATGAAGACAACAGACTCTTCAAAGTGAAGATATGATGCTGAAAAAGGCTTAGGAGTCAAATTTGATGGCTTACAAAATAAATCAAATGAAAATGATATTCAAATTGAAAATGAAAAACATTGTTTCTACCTAGTATGGTCACCAAATTTGTTATCGTACAATCTAACAAGAGCGGACTCAAGGCGTGATCTCGCTAACTTAATGTAAGACTAGAAAAAATGAGACAGAATATGAAATAACTTTCCTAGATCTAATTATAGATCGAGTAACTAGATGCTTTACCTTTCCGATCACGGATCCTTTCTCCTTGATGTTGTTCCAAGCTTTATGGTCTTCATATCTCAATTGCAAAACCTATCAAAAGACATAGAACAAGACAAGTAGTAAAATGAGTTTATACAATAATAGATCTAAGTAAGCAGTTAAGCAGGAAAACTACACAAAATCATCAATGCAACAACATTTGGTGGAAAGCATTTAAATTAATCTATAAAAAGGGAAAGTACATAGAAGGAAGTGATTAAAACCAAGGCTTAACATAGCAATCCTTCTCCAACAAGCCAATGCCAAAGCTTCCAAAGGAAGTATGGATCTTCCAAAAGATGAATAGAGATCTCCTAAGCTAATTTCACCAGCATGTAGGTACTATAGACTAGGAGCCTCATATAAATAGGACTAGGAGGATAGAAATGAGTTGAGGATTAGTGGGAGAGGACTAAGGGATGTTTCCAATGATGGAGGAACCGAAGGACAACTCAACCTATATGTTAGGGATAGAGATCCAAGTCATCCTCCTTCGAGAAATCGCTCGAAGCTTCGTTTTATCCATATTAACTGACATCATCGCAGGTTGTAATAGGGAAACAAGCGATAGATGGGGTCGTCGTAGTCTATATAAGGACAACATGCTACATCGCACTCTATCAATGAGGAAACTGTGATGATCCTGGTCGTCGCAAGCTGGAAGAGAGCAAGTTGCGATGATCCACTTATATTTTTAGGATAAAGGATTAACAACTCTTTCAAATTGACTTCCTAGTCATGGATACTTCAAGGGTATATACACTAAGTCTCATAATGGTAAGATTTAGGTGTAACAGTAGGAAATATAACACATGTTAGCTTTCATTCACCATGCAATGTTCTTGTGAAAAATGCCCTTGAGCTTGTGCTAGAGGGAAAGCTAACATGCATTCAATTTCCTTTAATGTACAATGTATTTGATGTCAATGTGCATGTACATGAAGGAAATATAACATGTGTTATATTTCCTTCATGGTGCAATGTGGTCATGCTAGAAGGAAAGCTAACACGTGTTATCTTTCATTCGTTGTGCAATGTTGTCATAAATTCCCTTATGGTTGTGTTCAAATGAAATATCACACATGCTAGCTTCCCTTCATGATTAAATGTTGTTTGTTGTCAATGTGGTTGTGATAGAAGGAAATATAGCACATGCTAGATATTCCAATCTGTGCAATGTTGTTATTAGAAATGACCTTGTGCTTAGGGATGAGGAAAGCTAGCAAATGCCAATTGTTTTTTGAGTGGAATGTTGTTGTTAGTGATGTGTTTATGAGCTTGTGCTTGAAGAAATAACTTTTTTATTCAAATATGAAACAAAGCTAGAAATAAGACTATGACCTTATTGTGCATGGTTTAAATCCTCATCGTATTTTCTTTATCAATAAGACTAGGACCTTTTGCTTGAGTTGAAATAAATAAGTAGCATATGGTGGAGGAACCCATACTTGGGTGATGAAGGTCTTGGAAAAAAGAATCGAATATAAAATATTTTTAAAATCTAAAATTGTCAGTTCTTCATTTATAATTTTTGTGTAATTTATATGTAAAGTCCATTTTGATAGCGTGCAATAGATGGTTGGGAACAATGATTCATTGCAAACAAAACGACTGCCATAATGTTTTTTAATTTTTGAAACTATATTAATTTTTTGCAAATATAAGAGCACACTTTACATGGTTTAACCTTATTTACAAGTTATAATTCGATTTTGTGTTACAGAATTGAAAGGAGTTACAATGGAAAATATAAATTTGACAATAGGGGACTATGTTGACCCCCTAATTAATGGTCAAGTTATTGGGCTAGGAAGGGTTGACTCTACAGATATTGGAACTTATTATGGCAAAGAAAGAGCTAATGCAGGCTATGTTATGATTTTTATAATTGATGTCACTCAACCACATTTGACTGTGGAAGGTGTTGATGAAGGGGACACACATCCATGAAAGATCATGGATTTGATGCATAACAAAGGTAAATCAAAATCTTGAAGCACATGTTAAGTGTTATTGATATTACATTGAATGTTCTTTTTTGATCAAATACTAAGCTTCTTTAATTTGGTGTACAAATGCAAATGTCTCTTTTGCATTTTCTATTGGAGATAAGGTAGATCTTCTGCAACATGGAGTGAAGGTGGGTGAGGGGTCCATATTTAATATAGATTTTGGGAATAAGGTGCATGGAAGGATGGTAAAGAAAGGATGCATAGTGGTTAAAATTGAGAAGGTGTTAAAACATGATGGTCTTCTACCACATCCAACAGGATTTGAGCATACATTAGGGGGTGCATTGGAATATTATGAGATTTGGCCAGAATTGGATTTGGAAACACATTTTCATGATCATCCAATAAATATTCTCCAAGATAGGGTTACATTCATATAAAAAGGTTTCTCTTACACATGAATGCACAGGAACAAGCATTTGCATTGCCAAAGGGATCGTAGTTTATGTCCACGAGGATGACATGGCTGAGGGTGAAACTCTAGATGAAATGGAATTCAGTGTTTTTGTGGAAGAGATATATGGAAATTGTGAAAGATGTAGAATTGGGGATAAGTCTATACATTGGTTGGTTAGATGGCCAATAAATAAGTTGGTGGATGATGAAGGTGATATTTTAAGGGTGAAGGAAAATTTCAAGGAGCCACCCAAAGAAATGGTGGTATGGGATATTATAGAGGACACAAGTCCCTTAAAAAAATGGGAGGGGGATCTTTATAATGATACAAATTTAGACTCAATTGATATGTATGTAATGAGGCCATATAAATGATTAAACGTGCTATTGCTACAAAAAAGGTTGGAAAAAGTGAAACATAGATAGATGAAGAGAAAGAAATCCGTCTTTTGGCAGCAGATGAATGTTGCAAACAAGATTGTCTTTGGCATGTGGATAGGAAATCCATTGCATTTGCTAGAAGGGGCATGAAATTCATAGGTAAGAATGGTATTAGGGAATTTGTCTTGAATTCACTCTCTTCAAACACAATCATGTCAAAGAGTCATGGACATGGCCTACCTCCTATTGTTAGGAAAGTAAAGGACATGAGATTTAATGGAAATATTATTTGTAACAAAGTATGGTACAAGATACACAAGATTCCTCAAAGCACCTTCTATAACTACCAATAGTATTTCCAACATGGACACATCAAAGCCATTCATGGTAATACCAACAAATGCGAAGAACGTGCAATACCATGGAAGCCATAGAAATTTTACACAAAATTGTCATGGATAATTCAGATTTTTCACCAAACCAAACACGTCAAGTTGAAGAAGATGGAACCTCTGCTCCTTTAAGATTGCTTCCTTCAACTTACACACAAAGTTCTTTGTTAAAGGAGATCAATGAGGCTCTTCAAAAGCTCAATTATTCCTCAATATCAGAACCAACAATGAGCAAGATCTGGATAACTCGTTTTAGAGAGGTGACATTCTCAAAGAACACCAACTTTAGTAAATATAGTGAATGTATCGTGTTGAAAGCACAGATGAAGTCAACAACTACAAAAGAGTTGGAAGAAAAGGCACGAGGTAGGCTGAAAAAACATAACAAGACTATTATGTGTGGAAGATATTTCTACTATGCACACAGAATTATGTCAAACTGGTTTACAAAGGAGTATTTGAGCATTATCCATGATAAAATGGACAAAACAAAGACTCGAATCCCAAGTTTACATGTCAAATCAAAATTTATTGCAGGAACAAACTTGGGTTTGTGATTGATAGGTATGCTAACAAATGGGAATAACACGGGAGGTTTTGGTCATTTCTCCCTACCATTTGTACACATGGGATCACAATTTACCATTACATCTCTTGCAAAATGCTTGAGGGACCTTGAATACCGACACCATGATATGTATGGTGATCTCCTTTATGAGAGTGGAAGTTCAAGAAACCCACTTTCTAATGCATTACTTGAAACCTCTATTAACTCAAATTGTAGAGTGTACAAGGATGATTTTCTATCTCAAGGAAGATAAAAAACTAAGAATGTTGATTTCAAACCTCTTCCTCCACATTTGTTGTTATAGTTGGACAATGCAGAAAGTGATAATAAGAATCGTTATGTTTTCATGTTTCTATCACTTTTAACTATGCTTGCTTTCTTCATCACTATTGAGTTTGGTTTCTTGCTTGTGGGTCACATCCATGAAGACATAGATGGAACCTATGGAAGAATGCCTTCCAACTTGTAAGTAAATATATATACTCTTTACCCGAAATGATGGATACATATCGCACAATAGAAGAAAAAAGAGTGTTTCCACCTACACTTATTGACACAGTGTATGACTTCAAAAATTTCCTTAATGGTTGCATCAAGGAGGGAAAAGTTGCACTAGTTGGACATCTTAATGCCCAGTACTTCCAATTTCTTCTACTCAATGATGTTCCCATGATGAGGTATAAAGAATCAATTAGAGATACTGCATGGTCAAAACCAATTGAGTTGTGGAATATAGATGATGAAGGTCGACCTAAATTGCCCATAGGGAATCCATCTTTTTTAGGTCCCAAAGAGAATGATGTCCATTTAAAAGAACTAAAGGAAGGAATAACATCATACATAAAAATGTGGAAAGAGACTATTGGCAATGAGAATTCGCCAATTGTTACAAAGGAATGGAAAAATAAAGTAGAGTATTGGGAAAGAGTTGTTGATGCATTAGATGAAATCTCCAATAATCATATAACAGTGGATGGAATTGATTCATCTTCTGTGGATTTTTGGCCCAAGAAACGAAAAATTGTCAATGCTGATTATAATGCACTCAGGGTAATATCAAGTATTATGGATGAAGATTTTGATAATGTGACAGATGAACTGGTATATGTTGGACCTAAGTGCAACAATCCAAATCCAACATTCAATCCTTTGATTGATGTTGAGAAAGGAAAGATATTTCTAGTTAGATCAGGAAATGAGGATAAAGGAGAGTTGATTTGGATGGCAAAAGCCACCTCAGATATCTTTGAGGATGATGACACTGAGACTCTTCATCTAAAGGTTGATTGGTGGATGCCTGCTTCAGGAAAATACAAGGGAAAATGTTTAGAACAATATTGGGTACCAAATCCCAATGACACAGAACTTGGATCTATTCCAATTAATACCATAGTTTGGGCATGGATGCCAAAGAAAGAACAATGCTATAAGACCAATATAAATAAATTTGGTGTAGAAGCTGTACTTGATCTATTTGAGCGGATATAGTGAGATTAGGTGTAATATCCCAAAAATAACAAAAATGTAAAATTTTTCTCTTACTACTAAAACTTCCTACATATATAATGTATTGTAAATTTAACTTCAGTATTGGGAAGTTGTGTCAATACTTTGTGGAGATGATGAGAGGTTTTAAAGTAAAACTGTGACATCCCTCTCCAATGATGAAAAACATTATGTTTGATTTATTTTAGAATTACCTTTATTAATTTTGAGATTATGCAATGAGGAAGCCAGATGAAAAATCGACTGACTTAAGTCCTAGGAGGACTATTGTGAACAAACAATTTTATTATATTAATAAAAGAATGAGTAGGAACAGCCAAGTTAAATGAGGAGATCATGCATGGAGAAGTGGGGGACAAGTTAGAGTTAGCCTCTGGGAAACCAGAACAAGTGTCAGAAGTGTATTTAAGACACTAGACACACCCTGAAAATAAGGGATTTACTTAGCTACGAAAATTCCATGAGGAATTGGCTGCTAATGGTAAGACCTAGGCAAAACTATAAAGGAAGGGCATATGTGGGAGGCAGGACGCTGCTTAGTATGCGGAGAGGATCATATTTCCTGTGTGAGCACTCTGTGTTAGGCAAAGGATTCCAAAATTGTGACTTAGTTTTCGAGGTTAACTGTCCACACTCTTCATGCATGCATCTGGCTCGGGGGTGATTACGGGCAGACCTGGTGTTTGTACCTGATCTACGGTTGGGTGGAACGTGGTTGTTCCGGCTTCATTCGGGTTATCAGTCTCAGGTTTTTCTGATTTTTCAATTTCAGTACCTTTTTGTTATTTTCCTTCTATATTTTATGAACTCATGAGGTTATGTATAAGGAAAAATGTTCGTTACAATACTGTCAAGATGTTAGTTCTGAACAGAAATAGTTTACTTCCGTGGGGATTACCGTTTTATTTCTTTCATCTGAGTTATTCTTTAACATAGGTTAAATAACTGTAGACTGTTAAGTTCAATTGGCGTAACAAAAAATGATGAATGTTATTCAGAAAAATTTATGCTCAAAGGTTAAATCAGGTGTACTGTTTTATATTAAAATCGATCTAGTAATGATATTCCTTCTGCTATGGAAAATCCTTGAGGGCTGGGATTAGTGCCCAAGATTTGAAAGATAGGGAAACCCTATGATCGACTTTTTATTTATCTCTGCGAGGACAAAAAGGACCTCTGTATGATAGCATAAGATCTAAAAATTGTTCAGATCTGGAATACTCTGTTAGTGTAATCCCTATCGTTAAACGCTACATGGTTAGTTACGGCCAAGTAGTTAAACAAATCTGGTGGGAATCGATATTATATATATATACAATCCTCTGTCAAGGAAAAGAGAAAAATAGATAAATAAATAGATTATATTGCTAGTTCATGCATAGACGCGTTTCCGGGGTAACTTAGGACTAGTTATTTTTTTTGGGACGATATACGTTGGCTACCTCGCAAAAATATTGGTTTCCTGTATAAACTTTTAAGCCACGATCTTCAGACTGGGCTCTAAACTTGAGTTTGGCAGCGGCAATTCCTATAAAAGAAATACTGGTGCATATAGTTGCTACCTATTTAAACAAATTCAAGAATTGGGAAATGGCAACCCTGGCCAAATAATTGTTATCATTGAGATTGTATTTTAAGTAGCCGAGGTGAAGGTTAAATTTATCTGTCTCAGTACCCATTTTGACCCACTCATTTCATCCACGGCGGTACTAAAAGCACATCACGACACGGTAGGGTTCGACCCTGGGCACCCACGTCTGACTGGTTTGGAGTTATCGAAGATCACAAATTTTATTGGGATTTTAAAAATGTGATTTTTAATTATGTCAGTAGAGGTGACAAAACCCTTCTTAAATTATATATATATTCGCTGTAACTATAAATGAAAAACGAGATCTAGTTGGAACGCTAGCAGATCATTTCATTTCAAAACAATAAACTGACAGACAGAAAATATTTAATTTTTATTCCTGGCATTACAACCAAATCTGTAGACAAGAGCTTTCAAAGTTATCCACTATTAGAAACCGATGCTACTAATAGTGATAGAATTATTTTAAAGACCCTTTACATTCATTTAAGAGAAATGAAGAGTTCCAGTACAGCGATCAAGCGAAATCTTTTTGTAATCTTTTCATATAATAGTTGTTACATAATTTCCTGCCATGGAGGCTCAAAAACAATGACGAATGTCATATTTCAGCAAAAATATCTATCACTAATCCGGGTTCTACTAAGCCGAGGAAGTCTGTGGTGTAAAAATTCTCCCTTGCAATGACGGAGTTTTATGGAGCAATGCCTGCTTACCGGAAAGGATAGACCCAAAAGAAAAAGAGCGTCCAGCACCCGGTTGGCTTGACAAACCCTGCCACTGATACAACAAGAGATTAGTAACCGAAATTAGGGTATCTTGTGAAAATCTTAAATTATACAGTGTTTTGCTATTGAGGACTGTTACCTGCGAGACCTAATTGATGTTCTTGGCTCCATCGGTCATCAACGCGAGATTTCAGTCATTGTTCTCCTCTGCGACGAGGGTTTCAATCTGTTTGAATCATCAAGTGAAGACTAGGGTTCTTTTTCCCTGCAAAAACTCGTACCTAACGCCCTCAGTCACCTGGGCTCATATTAAACGGTGCCTCATCCCAATACTGGAAGAGACAAGGACTTATGCCGATTGAGATCGAGTTTTATTCCACGTATGTCTAGACTTCTCAGGGAACTGGAACCGAGGCTGAATACGGAAGGCAAGTGGCATCCTCTCATTTTAAGCATTTAATAGAGTCACATGTCTCAGCACCGTGCTGAGTTGCTGGTAGATATCAAAATCTGCATCTGGAACTGTGGACTGTCGTTGTGTTTATGACAGATTTAAATACCTGTGTACCGCTACTAGAGTTGTCCAATCCCAACGTATGCTTCAGTCTGTTTTAACTATAGCCAGGTATCTTATGGAATGAACATAGTATAGTTTCACGGTCACGTCTATACATAGCATATTACGAAGGATAGACTTCATCAAGGTTAGATCAAAATATCTTTCCTTACCAAATACATGTTATCCCTTGTAGTTGAGTTACTCCAACGATTGTCTAGCATCTCGGAGATGTCAAGCCAAGTTTAAAGACTTTAACGTATACCAAGTTACCCTTTTAGAATATGCTCGCTTGAAAATGTTTAGCACATTCAACCTCCTAGAGTATTTTAACTCTCTTGGAACATGCTACAGGATGATATTGTTTTACACATTGAATCAATTTTTATACCTTATAACCTTGAAAGGATTCAAAGCAATGGAACTCATTGAATTCATAAACCGTACCCACATATGCGGTAAACAAGGAGTTGGAGGCCCACTTTTGCTGTAGGTAAACATGCAGGATGAGTCTCATTTATTGGATGACTCATTCCTGAGCAAAATGAAGGAAATCTCTTTAATATAGGTGCATCTGTAAAAAAACAAACACAAAGCGTGGTTAGCCATAAGCTAAGTAAGCGGCATGTCAACCATAAAAATACCCCTCTATTTCTGTAGGAAGAATTGCCAGGATAAGCAGTTAAGTACGATCGGCATACAAAGACTCCTTTTGTGTAGTTTAAGTGTTTGTTACTAATGAATCTTTCAATTACAGGAACGAAAAGAGACATGTTATAAAATCAAGAGATAGAACAAGAAGAAAAATATAAAGAATTTTTTTTTTTTTATCTTTGGTATTTTAGGAGATGCCACATATGGTATCAGAGCGAGGTTCAAACCTGTTGCCTTGGAACCATCTAACTTTTGTTGCACAGGAAAAAAAAATTCTAATATGAATCGGATGTTGTATGCATATATCAGTTTGATTTCAGATGTCTTCGTACGAGGAGCATGGAGAACAGCCTGAGGGAAATGAACAGGCACGAACAGAAGAACATTCTGAAGCAAGTCAGGTACTAGAAACCATGAGAAGCTTGATCGTAGAGATCCAGAGCTTCAAAGCAGACAATGAGCAACTAAAGAAGGCTCAGTAAAAACAACAAGAGATCAATGAAATTTTACTGCAGAGTCTTCACGAAAGGAATAATGGCGAAAAACAGAAAGAAGATACCAAGAGGAAAGAGGAGACTGACGAAAATGCTGAGAAAAAGGGGAACTCTTCCAACGAGACCCAGAAATCTGAGCATCAAGACAAGACCATGGGAAAAAGAAAAGTTGACCACCTAGAGGGTGAATTCAAAAAAATAAAACCTACCAGCTTCGATGGAGAATCAAAAACTGGCGAAGAGGCGGAAGCATGGCTGCTCAACATAAAGAAGTACTTTCAGATCTACAACTACTCCAACAATATGAAAGTCAGAATGGCTGTGTATAATCTGAAGGGAAAGGCCAGCATATGGTGGCAAGACTTGAATATTTCCCAGGGACTGAAAGAAAAGAACCTTGAATGGGCAGAATTCAAGAAATATTTCAAAAAACAGTACTTATCAGAAAGTTATTATGAAAGAAAAACCAAGGAATTCTACGAATTGAAGCTGGGACAAATGACAATGGAAGATCTTATCAATAAATTCTTAGACTTGTTACGGTTCGTTCCATATATCAAGGAAGAGAAATTGAAGGTACAGCGGTTCTTAAGCTGTCTGCCACAGTCCTATAAGGATCGAATTGAGTTCGACAATCCAAGAACTTTAGACGAAGCACTAAGAAAGGCCAGACTATGTTTTGAACAATACAAACAAAGGAATGATATTACTAAGTCATGGAAGGACAAGAAACAGGAAAAGTTTAACCAGTGGAAGAAAGGTTACAAACCCCCGCCCTTCAGGAACATGCCCAAAAACTTCCAAGGAAATTCATTTCCTAAGAATGAACAGTTACAACAGAAAACTTTTAAAACCCCTAACATGGGCATAAAAGGAAGTATCGGCATTCCTAAGGAACCCCTGAAATGCTGGGAATGTGGTGAAGCCCATTTACGCAGGAATTTTCCCCGATACAATGAAACAAATAAAGTACTGCATAATATGAAAGAAGCATCCACGGTGGGAGACATTGGAAAAAGTTATCACCGAATTAATGCATCCTTGGAGGACCGACAGGCAGATCATCAATCTGCCATTGTGGAGATTGAAGGTAAAATTTCTGATCATATTTGTTCTATTTTAATTGACCCTGGGGCAACCTTAAGGTACATCACCCCCAAGATGATGGAGCACTGCCAACTCACCAGGGTAAAGCACCCAAAACCTTGGTTAGTTCAGTTAGCTACAGGAGTAAAGAGGAAGGTTACTGAATACATAACTGATTGTGAACTTCAGATACAGGACCACAAAACAAAGATTAATCTAAATGTTTTGCCTTTAGGATCTTACGACATGATAATAGGTATGGACTGGCTTGAAAAAAATAAATTAGTACTGAACTGCTTTACCAAAAACTTTACCTACGTTGCGGAAGACCAAACTCTAAGAACAGTGATTGGAAAACAGAAACCTGTCTCTGTTAGGCAGATTTCTGCTATGCAGCTAAAGAAATGCATGAGAAAAGGATGCAAGATTTACGCTGTAAGAGTATCTGATTTACTTCTCAACGAAAGTCAGACTTCTATAGCAGAGCATCCTGTCTTAGGTGAATTCCTAGACGTATTCCCAAAGGAATACCGGGGTTGCCTCCTCAACGAGAAATAGATTTCTCTATTGAACTTTTACCAGGATCTGCACCAGTGTCAAAAGTACCTTATAGGATGAGTATCCCAGAATTGACGGAATTAAAGATTCAGATTCAAGAGTTACTAGACAAAGGGTATATAAGACCTAGTGTTTCGCCTTGGGGTGCACCGGTCCTGTTTGTCAAGAAAAAAGATGGGACTCTAAGACTATGTATTGACTATAGACAACTGAATAAGGTAACTGTTAAGAATAAATACCCCTTACCACGTATTAATGATTTGTTCGACCAAGTAGGGGGAGCCAGAGTCTTTTCCAAACTATATCTTCGATCTGGGTACCATCAGATTCGTATTAAAAATGAAGACATAAGCAAAACCGCATTCCGTACTCGATATGGACATTATGAATTTGTAGTAATCCCTTTTGGGCTAACCAACGCCCCTGCCACATTCATGTGTTTAATGAATGGTATCTTCAACAAATACTTAGACCAGTTTGTGCTAATCTTTATTGACGATATCCTAATATACTCTAAGTCGGAGGAAGAACATGAGCAGCATATAAGAATCGTATTGCAAACCTTGAGGGATCACCAGTTATATGCAAAGTTGGAAAAATGTGAGTTCTTCAAAAAAGAAATCCAGTACCTAGGCCATATCATTTCTGCGGAAGGAATTTCCGTAGACCCACAGAAAATAAAAGCCATAGCAGATTGGCCGGTACCGAAAGATGTGACGGATATTAGATCTTTCATGGGTCTCACCGGCTATTATCGGAGATTCATTGAAGGATTCTCAAAGATCGCCTATCCCATTACCTCCCTACAGAAAAAGGGGATAAAGTTTGTATGGTCCAGCAAGTGTCAAGAAAGTTTTGAACGACTCAAAGATTTACTGACCAAGGCACCTGTTCTAAAAGTAGCAGACCCATGTAAAGGGTACACGGTCTGTACGGACGCTAGCAAAGAGGGAATAGGAGGTGTACTGTCCCAAGATGGACATGTAGTGTGTTATGAATCACGGAAATTAAAGGAACATGAACGCAACTACGTGGTTCATGATTTGGAATTAACGGCAGTAGTACACGCACTGAAAATGTGGCGTCACTACCTGCTAGGAAAAAATTTCTTGTTATTAACCGATAACACTTGCGTCAAGAATTTATTCAACCAACCAGGACTCAATGCCAGACAAGCAAGATGCATGGCCTTTTTAAGTGAATTCGACTTTGATGTAAAACACATAAAAGGTAAGGAAAATACAGTGGCAGATGCACTAAGTCGAAGGACCCACGAGGTGTACAAGATAATAATGAGTCAACCAGAAAGTAATCTCATGGAGAAAGTATTAGTGGCAAGCAAACAGGATGCAGATTACATAAATCTGCAAGGTAAATTACAACAAAATGAGAAAAACATGAACGGGACAGATTTCAAAATGGATCAGAAAGGTCTGATTTGGTTCAAAAATAGGCTGTACATACCTAATGTTGCAGAATTTAAATTGTTTATTTTAAATGAGATGCACAAACCCCCTTTTGCAGGTCATCCAGGTTATCAAAAAATGATAACAGCCCTTAGAAAACAGTTCTTTTGGCCTAAATTAAAAACCGATGTTGCTGATTATTTATCTAAATGCTTGGAATGTCAACAGGTGAAGGCTGACCATAGACATCCTGCTGGTTTATTACAACCGTTACCAATTCCTGAATGGAAATGGGAAGTGATTTCACTAGATTTTATCACAGGCTTGCCAAGAACCCAGCGGCAACATGACTCTATAATGGTGGTGATTGACAAATTTAGCAAATCTGCACATTTCATTCCGGTAAAAACCACCTACAAGGCAGCAGATATTGCAGGAATATTCCTAAAAGAAATATTCAGATTACACGGAGTACCGAAAATGGTAATTTCAGATAGGGATGTAAAATTTACCTCCAAATTCTGGAAATCTTTATTTGCAGGTTTGGAAACAAGAATTAATTTCAGCACGAGTTATCACCCTGAAACGGATGGAAAGACTGAACGTACAAATCAGATCATTGAAGATATGCTGAGAATGTACGTTATGGAGAGACCTACCAAATGGGAAGACTATTTACATCTGGTAGAGTTCGCCTACAACAACGGGTATCAGGCGTCATCAAGAATGAGCCCTTTTGAAATTCTTTATGGAAGGAAATGCACTACCCCAATTAGCTGGGATAGTCCGGTCGATCGATTATTGGTAGGACCAGATTTGCTGAAAGTCATGGAACAAACCGTCCAAAAGGTACAGAAGAATTTAAAGGTGGCCCAGGACCGCCAAAACAGCTATGCTGATCTAAAAAGACGGGATAAGGAATTTTCAGTTGGAGACCATGTATACTTGCAGGTTAAACCAAAGAAAAGTTCACTCCGGCTAGGAAGTTGTACTAAACTGGCACCACGATTCTGCGGGCCTTTCCAAATACTGGAAAGAATTGGACCCGTGGCTTATAAACTGGCATTACCAGCACACTTAAAGATTCATAATATTTTTCACATTTCGTTATTGAAGAAATATATTTATGACCCCACTCATATTATCGATTGGAATTTGATACAGGAGGCTCCAGAAGGCGAATTTCAAGTGGAACCTTTACGCGTTCTGGACAGGAAAGAAACAGTACTTCGGAACCGAGCCATCGCTCAGGTAAAGGTGCAATGGAAGCACTTTAATCCTGAGGAGGCAACCTGGGAATTGGAAAGCGATATACTAGAAAAGTACCCGAATCTATTCCCAGAATCCATGGAGGAAGACTGGAACACTGAGGACAGTGTTCACAATAAGGGGGCGAGGATGTGACATCCCTCTCCAATGATGAAAAACATTATGTTTGATTTATTTTAGAATTACCTTTATTAATTTTGAGATTATGCAATGAGGAAGCCAGATGAAAAATCGGCTGACTTAAGTCCTAGGAGGACTATTGTGAACAAACAATTTTATTATATTAATAAAAGAATGAGTAGGAACAGCCAAGTTAAATGAGGAGATCATGCATGGAGAAGTGGGGGACAAGTTAGAGTTAGCCTCTGGGAAACCAGAACAAGTGTCAGAAGTGTATTTAAGACACTCGACACACCCTGAAAATCAGGGATTTACTTAGCTGCGAAAATTCCATGAGGAATTGGCTGCTAATGGTAAGACCTAGGCAAAACTATAAAGGAAGGGCATATGTGGGAGGCAGGACGCTGCTTAGTATGCGGAGAGGATCATATTTGCTGTGTGAGCACTCTGTGTTAGGCAAAGGATTCCGAAATTGTGACTGAGTTTTCGAGGTTAACTGTCCACACTCTTCATGCATGCATCTGGCTCGGGGGTGATTACGGGCAGACCTGGTGTTTGTACCTGATCTACGGTTGGGTGGAATGTGGCTGTTCCGGCTTCATTCGGGTTATCAGTCTCAGGTTTTTCTGATTTTTCAATTTCAGTACCTTTTTGTTATTTTCCTTCTAGATTTTATGAACTCATGAGGTTATGTATAAGGAAAAATGTTCGTTACAATACTGTCAAGATGTTAGTTCTGAACAGAAATAGTTTACTTCCGTGGGGATTACCGTTTTATTTCTTTCATCTGAGTTATTCTTTAACATAGGTTAAATAACTGTAGACTGTTAAGTTCAATCGGCGTAACAAAATATGATGAATGTTATTCAGAAAAATTTATGCTCAAAGGTTAAATCAGGTGTACTGTTTTATATTAAAATCGATCTAGTAATGCTATTCCTTCTGCTATGGAAAATCCTTGAGGGCTGGGATTAGTGCCCAAGCTTTGAAAGGTAGGGAAACCCTATGATCGACTTTTTATTTATCTCTGCGAGGACAAAAAGGACCTCTGTATGATAGCATAAGATCTAAAAATTGTTCAGATCTGGAATACTCTGTTAGTGTAATCCCTATCGTTAAATGCTACATGGTTAGTTACGGCCAAGTAGTTAAACAAATCTGGTGGGAATCGATATTATATATATATACAATCCTCTGTCAAGGAAAAGAGAAAAATAGATAAATAAATAGATTATATTGCTAGTTCATGCATAGACGCGTTTCCGGGGTAACTTAGGACTAGTTATTTTTTTTGGGACGATATACGTTGGCTACCTCGCAAAAATATTGGTTTCCTGTATAAACTTTTAAGCCACGATCTTCAGACTGGGCTCTAAACTTGAGTTTGGCAGCGGCAATTCCTATAAAAGAAATACTGGTGCATATAGTTGCTACCTATTTAAACAAATTCAAGAATTGGGAAATGGCAACCCTGGCCAAATAATTGTTAGCATTGAGATTGTATTTTAAGTAGCCGAGGTGAAGGTTAAATTTATCTGTCTCAGTACCCATTTTGACCCACTCATTTCATCCACGGCGGTACTAAAAGCACATCACAACACGGTAGGGTTCGACCCTGGGCACCCACGTCTGACTGGTTTGGAGTTATCGAAGATCACAAATTTTATTGGGATTTTAAAAATGTGATTTTTAATTATGTCAGTAGAGGTGACAAAACCCTTCTTAAATTATATATATATTCGCTGTAACTATAAATGAAAAACGAGATCTAGTTGGAACGCTAGCAGATCATTTCAGTTCAAAACAATAAACTGACAGACAGAAAATATTTAATTTTTATTCCTGGCATTACAGCCAAATCCGTAGACAAGAGCTTTCAAAGTTATCCACTATTAGAAACCGATGCTACTAATAGTGATAGAATTATTTTAAAGATCCTTTACATTCATTTAAGATAAATGAAGAGTTCCAGTAGAGCGATCAAGCGAAAGCTTTTTGTAATCTTTTCATATAATAATTGTTACATAAGTTCCTGCCATGGAGGCTCAAAAACAATGACGAATGTCATATTTCAGCAAAAATATCTATCACTAATCCGGGTTCTACTAAGCCGAGGAAGTCTGTGGTGTAAAAATTCTCCCTTGCAATGACGGAGTTTTATGGAGCAATGCCTGCTTACCGGAAAGGATAGACCCAAAAGAAAAAGAGCGTCCAGCACCCGGTTGGCTTGACAAACCCTGCCACTGATACAACAAGAGATTAGTAACCGAAATTAGGGTATCTTGTGAAAATCTTAAATTATACAGTGTTTTGCTATTGAGGACTGTTACCTGCGAGACCTAACTGATGTTCTTGGCTCCATCAGTCATCAACGCGAGATTTCAGTCATTGTTCTCCTCTGCGACGAGGGTTTCAATCTGTTTGAATCATCAAGTGAAGACTAGGGTTCTTTTTCCCTGCAAAAACTCGTACCTAACAACCTCAGTCACCTGGGCTCATATTAAACGGTGCCTCATCCCAATACTGGAAGAGACAAGGACTTATGCCGATTGAGATCGAGTTTTATTCCACGTATGTCTAGACTTCTTAGGGAACTGGAACTGAGGCTGAATACGGAAGGCAAGTGGCATCCTCTCATTTTAATCATTTAATAGAGTCACATGTCTCAGCACCGTGCTGAGTTGCTGGTAGATATCAAAATCTGCATCTGGAACTGTGGACTGTCGTTGTGTTTATGACAGATTTAAATACCTGTGTACCGCTACTGGAGTTGTCCAATCCCAACGTATGCTTCAGTCTGTTTTAACTATAGCCAGGTATCTTATGGAATGACCATAGTATAGTTTCACGGTCACGTCTATACATAGCATATTACGAAGGATAGACTTCATCAAGGTTAGATCAAAATATCTTTCCTTACCAAATACATGTTATCCCTTGTAGTTGAGTTACTCCAACGATTGTCTAGCATCTCGGAGATGTCAAGCCAAGTTTAAAGACTTTAAGGTATACCAAGTTACCCTTTTAGAATATGCTCGCTTGAAAATGTTTAGCACATTCGACCTCCTAGAGTATTTTAACTCCCTTGGAACATGCTACAGGATGATATTGTTTTACACATTGAATCAATTTTTATACCTTATAACCTTGAAAGGATTCAAAGCAATGGAACTCATTGAATTCATAAACCGTACCCACATATGCGGTAAACAAGGAGTTGGAGGCCCACTTTTGCTGTAGGTAAACATGCAGGATGAGTCTCATTTATTGGATGACTCATTCCTGAGCAAAATGAAGGAAATCTCTTTAATATAGGTGCATCTGTAAAAAAACAAACACAAAGCGTGGTTAGCCATAAGCTAAGTAAGCGGCATGTCAACCATAAAAATACCCCTCTATTTCTGTAGGAAGAATTGCAAGGATAAGCAGTTAAGTACGATCGGCATACAAAGACTCCTTTTGTGTAGTTTAAGTGTTTGTTACTAATGAATCTTTCAATTACAGGAACGAAAAGAGACATGTTATAAAATCAAGAGATAGAACAAGAAGAAAAATATAAAGAATTTTTTTTTTTTTATCTTTGGTATTTTAGGAGATGCCACAAAAACAAGTTAGTTTCATCAATTATGTTTCTGCCGAAGGTGATAAAGTAAAGTAGTTGATGTATATGTATCTTGATTGCATGTTTATATATGATAGTATAAAACTTAAGGTTCTTCCTTTTACTTCTTCAAGTTGAGTTTTGTTATAAATGATTAAGATGGTCTCTTCAGGCATGATGGCCTTTATTGATGGGAGTTGAGGTCCTTCAGAGGAACCTGGTGTTCCATGGATAGATGTACCCCCCACAGTGCTGCCGAAAGGTAAGGGTAAGTCTTGGGGTTACTGTTCTTACTTAGCAATTTCTAATGGCTCATCCTATGTTTGCATGCAAGTACCTGTACAAAGGGTTCCTCCCATGAATAGAACTACCCTAATGTATTGGCATGTTCCTAAGTTAAAAGTGTAAGACCTAGGGTCCAAAAAGGAACCTTGGGGTAAGGAGGCACTAATTCCTACCCATTCATGACATTTGCATAACACCATACTATAGCGCTTTGGGTAAATATTAAACTTGGTAAAATGTGTTAAGTGGAGCATTCAATGCCACACCTATGATGGCGAATTTGGAAGTGGTGACCAGCTAGAAAGGGTTTCACTATAGGGTTGTTACCCTATCAAGCATTTGTTCCTTCATTTTGCTTGGCTTTGGACTAACCATCATTGCGTCTGTGATATTTTCGTGCCCTGACCTGAGCTATGCTCATGGTCAGTGCACCATTTGGGGATTCATGCGTAGGGGTGAAATCAAGGTCAACACGATTCAGGTAATGGTTAATTCTTTCCTTGATTCAATGTTTCTGCTACCTCTATCTAGCAATCATTATACTCTCAAGGTTAAACTCATGTCGTTTGATGGCTTGACAAGTAATGGATAGTGCTTCTCCTTGCGTGGCTTGCTAGTTGGTGACTAGTGCTATCGACTTCATTGTCAGTGCAGAGGGGTAAGTTCAGGTTCCATCATCCCTTATTCCCTTCCTCTCGCCTCTATGGAGTGGTACTATTTGTATTTGATTTTGGGGAACTTTTGTGAGCCTGGTTTGGGTTCATTGTAACAAATTTTGGCGTTCCTGAAGGTCATCGTTGGCTAGACCTGGTTCATGAACAGTTGTTGTAATTATTATTTTGATGGTGGACGATTATGGTGTCTCTATGCTTGTAGTAGGGTTTAATGGATTGGATTCGGTTTCTATCCACGTATTGTACCTGTGTGTATATGGGTTTGAATGAATATTTCCATGCCTGTACTGATTTGTGGATTTTCATTTTTCTATTTATGAATGGAAAATAACCTCTGCGTTTTACAATGGATAAGAAACTTTAAATGCGTGTATATGTTGTTAATGCTTTCAATCTGAAAGTAATCGATCTGCTTTTATGTATGGGAAAATTAGTTAATCATTTGTTGCCAGTGATACTTCTCTCTATTGTTTAGATTTTTAAGGTAACCTGGGCCTTTGAGTTGTTCCTAGGGTTCGATATCTGACCTGGGGATTTTAATTCAAAAAGTAGGAATCGCCTATCAATTTTATAAAGGGATTCGACCCTTGAGCCTAACAGGGGTTAAATGTTTTAAAATGTAAAGATATACATCTGAGTATGTGGTTATGGATGTAGCAAATATTTCACCGTGTTTTCGTTATGGCTCTACAAGAAAAGTTGTGGTCCCTGTAACCTATGTGTTGAATGGTTTTGACTTCTGAAATGTTTCTATGGTGAAATTTCTTAATTGTTCCTACGATTTATAGCTTATGGTTTGCAAACATGTTTAAAGGAAAGAAAGAGATATACCAACAATCGTGGATAAAAATTATGGTTGATGTGAGTCTGCGATTTTGATTTGTACTGCTGATGTTTGATTTACTGCGTTTGCTGATCCTATGTGGGGATTCCTAAGAACAAAAAGGAATAATAAAAGAAGGGATAGAAACTAAACCCTAACTCTAACAATCATTTTAAAGTCTGTAATGATATTGTTTTCCTACTGGAAGGTCAATGGGTTATGATTTGGAACTATTGTGTGAATAAAAGAATGGAATGCTTGATGCGTTGGTTTCTTTGTAATGGATTGGCCATTTGGTAGAATTGTGTAGATGTATAAAAATATGGAAGTATTCCTAGATATACAGAATAGAAGGAACTAAATAATATTGTTGTGGTTTCTTCCACTATCTGACGTGTAGAATGACTAAGATATCAGATGTATGTTTTGCTACCGTTATTATTTCTATTTAATGTCTTTCAAGCATAAAGAGAATGTTAATAAACGATTTAAAGAGAACATAAGAAATCCCTGCACTATGAAATTAGTAAGATGATTCAGACAGAAAAACATAAGTATTTAAAACAGTATAATAACTCTAAGTTTGCTCCTGGGGTGTTTTCTAGCACAAGCTAGCTTGGCTAGACCTACTAGACCCTCCACTGGGTTCTGAGCAGAACCTCGAAGTTGATAATATTGGTAATGAGAACAATGCTGCAATATCAATTCTAATTTTAAAAGCCTAGGATTATTATAACTGGAAAATGGAACAATCAATACTACATACATAGCTTCTTGAGCACTTGATCCTTTCCTGTGGAAGTGTAACATCCCGAAAAATACCAAAATTTAATTTTTTTTTAAATAGAAATAATTATCGAAGTCGTTAATGCGGAGCATATAAAATAATTAGATTTCTTAACTAGGATAATTAATAGTGATGACACGTCATAATTCTCAAATAAAATATGATATAATTGTATTTGCTATTTCAGATTTAAACGGATGCTAAACTCCTTAACATAAGATGTTTTTATGATTATGCATAAGAATACAATTTACAGATATGCTTAAGTTCTAAATATAATTACATGCCGTACATAGTTTGTATTATTATGATGTTCTTGACGATGTGCTGACAGTTTGTTTGGATGATGACGAAAGGGTCCTACGAGGTACCCTAGGGTTTACTTAGCTACGTTTAGCTAAGGCATTTGCGTCCTGTTTCCATGTGCAGACATTAGGTAAGAATTTCTACAACAACATGTGTTAAGACTACATGTGTCTTTCAGTTCATCGTCAATGTAAAATTTGATTGCTAAGTAATTCCTTGCGAAACAAGTTACTGGAGGTACATATCCTTGGTTCTAAATCTAGCTTATGTGCTAACTTACAAACTCTTCAGTGTTATAATTTCATGTCATCCATTTGTTTTTACAATACTTTGTTTATTATCATATGATTATCGTCATTAATATTCAAGCGGCAATACCAATGTCCTTTGGTAATCCTATTAGAAAGCTTGTAGAAAATAGTGTTTGTACTATTGAACTTTCATTATATTTTGCATCTACAGAACTTAGACTATTCTAAGTCCTAAATTTATCATTTGAATACACAGTTAATAAATGTAAAGGATAGTGACTAGTGCTTGTGCTATGAACTTAGCTTTAGAGTCTATCTCGTCACCAATTAAACTATACCTATGGTAATACATTGATCAGTAGTCTTTGCACTACATGGCTAACATGTGAAATATAATGAGAAAATGGTGTTCTTTTATAATTTGAAAGTGAACTACACTTATAGTCCTACTCTTCTCATTTGATTCAATATAACGTTAATATGTGAACCATATAATATACATAGTGTCTATGCTAACATTATGCATTAATAGAATCCTAACTATGTCTATGGTCTCCATTTAATAATTTATATGGCTAATATAGGAACATATAAACTTTATCCTATATGACTGTACATGGACCATAGAAAATAAATGTAACCGTTATAATGTAATTATGCGTTCACATAAAACATTGGCATATAGTATCATTGTTACGATGTATAAATGATTCTTTGAACTATATAAAATGTGCACTAGAATTTGCATTTATTTCGTGGTTGACAGGGTACTAAAATTGGAATGCTTTTCAACCGGCGTTGACAGGCCTATCATTAATGTCATTCCACGATTAAGTGATGTGGATTCCCGGTTGTAATATTTTCATGTGGTTTGTGTTTGCACTAAGCATCACAAGAAGTTGAGTTGTGCCATGCACTGGCTCTCGGTCTACTTACTTGGCAATTGGTAGATGAAGTAATCTATGCAATATTGATTGCAATCGTAGTGTGAAAATCAACGTGCCTTAACTGGTAGCTATCCACCATTGATCTTTGCAAGATCTGGTGTTGAGAATGAAACCCTATTCTCACGTTGGTAAGTAGTGAAAGTTGGTTTTCTGGCATTCATTGTTGTGTTTTGGGGTCAGGTCGCAGAGCCGACCGTTTGCAGCAATATAGGGTTTAGTGTTTGTGGAGAGGAGGACTCCTTCCTCGGTTTCGAACCTTGGACCTATGAGGGATAGTGTTAATAGTTGCAGGCTCACAATCTTATGCCATAGCACTACGATACAACATGGAAGTTGTGTGTGGTTTTTCTGTTAGTTGTTGAATTCATAGTTCGAACTCGGGTTCGATCCTCCAGTTGATGAAATGGTCTCCTGTGTTTAGCTCATGGTTGTTGTCAAATGCCAACAGGATTTGTCATTTTTACTAGTGTGGTGTGCCAAATTTCAGGGCTTTGTTTCTAATGGTAAGTGCCCAGGATAATGAAATAATACTGTATTGCTTGCTTTTATTCTTGTATTTTCTTGTTTTAACCTCTCCGAACTGTAAACTTTGCAGGTACCTACTTCCTAGGATGATTCATGTGCATAAGATTGGAGAATGGAAATGTTGCTACTGCTTCCTGGTAAGCCTTGGTGGTTCTCGAAACCTTGTAGGTTCCTTTGGCATGGTTTTGATGGTGATTTCTGTGTGCCGAGAGTTGGAACCATTCGACTTTGTTTTGGTGATGGTAGAGTGTGAAGTTTTAAAGTCTTCTTTTGATAGTAGTTGTACAGAGGATAACCTTGAGTTGTTTAAGATGCCATTCAGCTCTGTAATTCCTGGCTGCGTTGTTTGAAAGGAACTTCAAACTTTTGTTTGTTCTGCTAAATGTTAAGGGTAAAACCCTGTGTAGTTTATGAATCTTGACCTCGTTTTGATGTTCTGGTTGATAAGGAGTAAACCTCTATGGAATGTTGGAACCTTAAAAATTTCGATATGTAAACTCTGTTAATTATTTTGTATGGTAAACCCAGAACCGAGGGTTCTCTTGCACTTAAAAACAATGGCCCGTTTTTGCAATGGAAAGCTGTGTTTTTAAAATAATGGTTGTGAAAACTATTTAAATAATTGCTAAGGTGGTGTCGAACAACGATGGTTGTCTATAGATAGTTGTTTCCTATACTTCATCATCGTTGTTGATAATTATGTTTTGGAAATGTGATGAGATAAAGTTTGGCTATCAAGTGTTTTTGGAATGGATATGCCACAGTGTTCTATTTTGTTTCGCGAATAAAACCCTACCTATAGCTTTCATTTGCTATCTGGTTTGTGCTGAGCTTTTGTACTCGAGACTTAATTTGTGTATCAAATAGTTTTGATACAGTGTATGTTTTCTTTCTAGGGTTTGAACAATTTGTACTTTCGACTAAGTGAAGTTATTTGAAGTTTAAATATCTTGTTTGTATTCTCAGTACGAGAATTAGTAAGTTAAAAATAGAATGTTGTTTAGGGTTAGATAATAGGTCTGTTATAAAAATAATTATCTGAAGTTTGCCGTGAATTACTTGATAAGAAATTTATAAAATGTGTACGAAATAATCACTCAGATTCTAAGTCTTGTGATAACTTAGGGTTTTGATACTACTGTGCAGATATTTAATAAATGAAATCAGAAGTGATAGTTAGTGAAGAAATAATATGTGTATATTTATAATCAAATCTGTACAGAGATTAAATTTACAGCTGCTATAATTCTTAAAATATAAGTGCTCTGAAAAACATGAAATGTATAATATTGAAATGCATGTGATTACTATCTGAACTAGATAGAGTTTAAAAGAAATATATAGAATTGTGCAGAAACAAAATGTGTTTTTATTTAGGAATGAAATGAATGTTATGCAGTTGTTTATACTATACTGTAATATATCCTGCATTTAAACATATGACAGAATTTGACAAAAACACTACTGTATTCATATTTCCAATCAATGGCATTCTTCCTATCTCTCATCTTTCTTAATTTACTTCTCTATACTGGAGTACGATGCAGAGAACAACATGGGGAAAAATATAGAGATGGCTATCGATTCAATCATTTCATAAAGCTCTTTCATTCAGAATCATACTTAGATCAGAAAATAAAATAGTTTCTTCTATATGACTATAATTAATAATTCTATTATGCAGAATCATTTAACTGTAAACAAAAGTAAGAACAGTAAACCTGGTTGACTGTAGGAGAAACAAATAACCCAAAGAAACTGTTCCACCCAACCTATTCCTGAAGAAAGCCAAGTTACTTGCCTTAGGACCCCTGAGCCTGTTCACTGAACCACCATGAGGAAGATTATGTAGAAGCCTTAGTACATCAACTTGCAATAGAATGTAGATTGTCGAGTCATCAAGACTCAGCAGTCAAAGAGACCTGCACCAGCACCTCTGGTTTTCCTTCTCAGTATAATTAGCAGACTCATAGTTGCACTCTCACATAGCCTCCTTATTTGAATCTCTTAGTGATCACCTGATACACTTGAGGAATATTTCTACAGAAATTATTGTAGGAGCTGCCTGCTCTCTTCCACCTACCTGGGCGATAATGCCACAAATTTAGGGGTAGTTGTCCCATAACCAATAGCTAGTGGTGGAGTGAAAATGCTTCCATCTGTCCCATACCTTCTGACAGCTTCCATTACTCCTAGTGGGTCAGTGAACACTCATTTAATAGTTCCCTTGGGTGTTTGTCTCCTATCTTAATTTATTAAATAATAATAATCAGTAATTACAATCATCCTTGACCAAACTTGGTCATAATTACAAAACTTTGTAATTAAAATTTAACATAAAGTATTTTGCAAATAAAACAATATTCTCAGAATTTGGGTAGGTGACATACACCCCCCCTTAAGTCTCAACATCGTCCTCGATGTTGTTTAATCACTCTCTGAGTTTTCCTGAAATAGAGTTGGGTATGCTACCCGCATACTACTCTCCAACTCCCAGGTTGCCTCTTCTAGGCTAATGTGCTTCCATTGCACCTTTACCTGCCCAATGGTGCGATTCCGGAGTAGAGTTTCCCTCCTTTCGAGGATACAGTCTGGTTCCACCTGAAAATCGCTGTCTTGTCCCACCTGTACATCATTCCAATTTACCACATGAGTAGCATCGTGTACATACTTCTTTAAAAATGATATATGAAAAACATTATATATCTTTAAATTTGGTGGCAAAGCCAGTTGGTATGCCACTGGTCCAACCCTTGACAATATTTCGAAAGGACCACAATACCTGGGTGCCAACTTGGCACAGCTTCCCAATTTCAATGAACTCTTTTTCGGTCTTACCATGAGAAAAATATATTCACCAACCTAAAACTCTTTATGAGTCCTTCTAAGATCTGCTTGACTCTTTTTCCTATATTGGGCATCTTTAAGATTTCTTTGTACCTGTTTCACAATTAGTTCTAATTCCTGTAACAATTCAGGTCCTAAAATAACTCTATTTACTGGATTATTCCAAGAAACAGGTGTATCACATTTTCTACCATAAAGAATTTCAAAAGGGCTAAGCTTGGATGATGCATGATAATGGTTATTATATACAAATTATGCTAAACGCAAGTAGTCTTCCCACTTACCAGGTTGATCCCTAACATACATCCTCAACAAGTCTTCCAATACCTGATTCACTCTTTCTGTCTGTCCATCTGTTTGTGGATGAAATGCTGTAATGAAGTTTAAGGTTGTATTCAACCCTTTAAATAAAGACCTCCAAAAGTTTCCAGTAAACTTAGAATCACGGTCTAAAATTATCACTTTTGGTATCCCATGTAATCGAAAAATATGTTTCATGAAGATTTCTGTAATGTCTGGAGCTTTATGAGTAGTTTTTACAAGTATAAAGTGTGCTGCCTTGTTGAGTTTATCCACTACCACCATGATAGATTCATTTTGTTTCTAATTTTTGGATAGACTGGTAATAAAATCTATGCTTATCACTTCCCATTTCCAGCTAGGTATACGCAATGGCTGCAACAGTCCAGCCGGATGTTGATATTCGACCTTCACTTTTTGACAGTCCAAACACTTAGCTATGTACTATGCTACTTCATCCTTCATTTTGGGCCAATAATACTCTTTCTGTTACATGGTGATGGTTTTCTGATCACCTGGATGACCAGAGTAATGGATTTTGTGCATCTCATTTAAAATTAGAATTTTTACTTCTGGTATGTTGGGTACATACAATCTGTTTTTGTATAATAACAGTCCATTTTCCTTTAAACTGTAATTTGCCATAAAATTTTCAAAATTGTTATTTGCTATCTTTTCTTGTAATTTTCTGTATTCTTCATCCATTTTATTCCTTTCAAGGATTTGGTTTTCTAAATCTGTTGAGTAAGTAATGATGGCTGAAATAAAATTCAGTTTTGCTTTACGACTTAATGCATCAGCAACCTTGTTCTCTTTCCCTTTAATATGCTGAATTTCGAAATCATATTCACTTAGAAAAGTTAACCATCTAGCTTGTCTAGCGTTCAAATTTGTCTGGTCTACTAAATATTTCAGCCCCATGTTATCTGTCATTAAGATGTCTGCCAATAAGATGGTGATGCCACATTTTTAAGGCATGAATCACTGCTAATAATTCTAGGTCATAAGTAGAGTAGTTATTTTCATGTATTTTCAGCTTTCTAGATTCGTATGCAACAGCATGTCCCTCTTGTGTTAGGACTCCACCGAGTCCATTATTACATGCATCGGTACACACTATAAAATCCTTATTATGATATGCTATCCTGTTAACAACAAAATTAACACCCTTAGTCAAGTGACAGAAGAAATGCATTTTACCATGCACCCGCAGTAGGAAGACATGACACAAGTTCATGCAAAGATGAATCCTCTTTAAGCAATGCATGGAAATGCATTAGTGATGCTTAAAATCATTATAAATGGTGCAAAAAGCCTAAAAACTATGAAAAGTGAGTTTTCAAGATAAGTTAATCTAAAATGGATTATCCCACACTCAAAAGAGAAACCTAAGGCACATTTCTCAATGCTACATAAGAAAGGATTTGGGGCATGGTAAGGACACACAAAGAGAGAGCAAAGGAATGCTCAAAAGATTCTGAAGGAGGAGAAATAGCTCAGATTTTTCAAAAGCAAGGGTGAAAAAAGGGAAGCTCATGTCAATGGAGAAAGGATGCATGTCTAATGTCACGGTAAGGATGTATTTCTCCATTGTTCTACTATGAATAGATTCAAGTTTCTGCCATTATGATGTTTAAATGTTGCTTGCATTATGTGATTTAAACTGTTAAATGGTTGTAGATCTTAAATTTGCTTGTCTTAAATGGATGAATGCATCTAGATTTAAAATAACTTGTGATAATCTTTTCATAATGCTGACGTAGAGACTCACCAGCTCTTAGAATAATAGTCAAATTAGTGTAGACATGTCCCTGCACTAAACACTGTTATCAGATTGGCGACCATACTGACTTGTTGAATTTTCTTGATTTTTCCTGAATTTTCTTCAAGTTTTTAGGTGGTCTTCCTTCACATATGCTCCTTTGTAGCTTAAAGATCATTACAAGAACTAATGATTCTGCTTGAGAAGCTCAAGATCTACCTAAATAGACCTTTAATTCATCATGTTCTCTCAATCTCTAGTTAGATCCGAGTTTCTTGATTTCTTATTTTGGGTATGTCTAAACTTTTGAGTTTCTTGATGTATTTGAGATCTAGTTTTTAACCCTGCTTTAAATATGTAAACATATGAAAATTAAAATTTCTGCATTGAACGTTTGAGAAACTCTGCCCAGACATTAGAATTCGGTGTTGAAGATCTTTAAACAATCTCTGCCAAAATTTAGTTCTGCGTTGAAGTTCACTTTAAATTTCTACGTTTAACGAGTTTTACAACTTTGCATATGAAGTCAAATCCTAGCTTTGAAACCTACTTTAAATTCGAATCCTAGCTTTGAAGTCGAATCTCTCAGTTAAAAGACCCTGAGTGCTTTAATGTTGCCAAACATATGCACTCTGCGATTACAAATTTGAAAATATTAAACTCTGCATTGCAACCTTAAAACTCTGCACGACATATGGCTTAAATTCTTCCATTGAAGCTAGACGAGCTCTGCTTTAAAATCTTTAAATAAATATGCCACATATCTTAGTTTGATGAGTTTCTTGAATCTTGGATTCAAACCCTGCGTGGATCACCAAAAAATTTGCAGCATTGAATGTTGAATTATCTAAGGTTTAAATTCCAAAAGGATGTGGCTAGACAGATGTCCAAATCATTGAGTGAAGATTCGTTGGCTGCTGATGTCGCAATAGACTGCTGAAACAAACCCTTCCCCATCTGCGTATTGAGGATTGAAATCACCCCTTCCGCATCTACGTTGAAGGCGTTTTCAAAGCCTTCCTCGGCATGGATCTTGAAAATCGAACCTCAGCCTGCACAATCTTTAAACAATATGCCTAATTCAAATTAAATCTCAGCAGTAAAATGTTTAAAATCTGCTTATAATTCTAACGGCATTCAACAGTGTTACCAAATCTTGAATCTCTGCATCCGCGCTTTCATTTCCAGTTACTGTCTGCTAAATGAAGTCTTCATTTGATTCTATCTGCTAGATGATTGAAAGCATTGTCAAATACTAGATTTTGGTAGGATACCATATGATTGTTGGCATTTTCAGTTTCTTTAAACATCTGTGTTTTCTTGGGTTTGAATATCTTGTTTTTTATTGTTTTCAACTGAGATTCGATCAACAGTCGCTAAACCAGAACTCCATCATGGTTCTCCGCATCACCACGACCTCTCCAATTTTTCTTTCTACCCAAATTCTTAAGAAGCGCCCCCCTGCATGTTTCCTGGTGATTGCATCTCCCGATTTCTGAGTTTTTAACCAGCTCTGCGTTGAGGGATATTATACCTCTGCCAGGGAGATCAAATTTTAATTAAAAGTCACAATTCATTTTCATTTCCATTAATCTGCACGATTGAAGGTGTTTTTGTGAAGGTTTTTGATAACAGAGGAATTCATTTTCAACTCCCTCATATGGCTCTGCGTGGCTCTTGAAACATTCAACCCCTGCGTGTAAGATCTTTTAACGCTGCAAACTTTTCAGATCTTTAAAGATCGTTCAACCTCTGCGTTGATTTTCCAGATCTCAGGGTCAAACTTCAAACCTCGTTTTGAAAGATTTAAACCTGCATAAAATTATTGTTGAGCAGACAAACTTCCAAAAGTTTGAAGGTCTTTTGAATATTGCATAAAATGCCCAAATGTGAACGAACCCTACTATGTTAAAATCTTAATGTTGGATTCAACGTCTTAAAATCTAGTCTAAACATTTGCATATTAAAATCTTAACGCTGGCTCAAATGTCTTAATTCCAACTCAATATCCGCGTGGTGACATTTGAAAGCTGCTCATGCTTTGACTAATAAACATTAATAGCTTTTATCCACATTAATGCTAGCTGACCGCCAGTTGAATGTTAGGGCAAAGTAAATTTCAAAGGTTTTATTTTCAACAATCACATTGAAGAACCGATTGCAAAACTGCAGACTTGATTTTGTCAAGAACTCGAATTAATTTTTGTATCTAAAATTTGTTTAAAAATTCTTTTTATATCAATTTTTGATGATTTTGAAAAGATGAGAATTGTTTTACATAATGAAACTAAATTATTTTCCATTTGAATTAAAAAGATTAAAAGAATTCAAATTTTTCTAGTAAAAGTGTTCATTCAATTGATAAATGTCAGGAGTTCTACACATGTGAAAAACCTTTAACAAGTATTGATGAGCTTGGGATAGATTTGGACTTATATGCATTTAAAATAAAAAATTAAAAAAAAAAACTTTTTGGCATTGTGGGATTGATTCACTTAGCTTCGGACTAAAACAAAAAGAAAAAAAAATTGCAATTTTTTTTTTTAATAGAGTCTAAAATTTTGATGTCAAATCTTTAGTTTCGAACAAAAAAAAAAAATTGAATTTTTTTTTACAAAGCTTGAAAACTTTGGATTGAATTGACATATGCTTGGAATTGTATGCCCTTGAATTGTATACCCACATTTGCTTTAAAAAACACCTTACACATCACATGTTTGAGATAATTTGAGAATCATTTCTTTCCATAAAACAGAGTTAAGACTTTGATTAGTTGCATTGTGTTTTACAGTTAGAATATTTTCGTGATTTTTATGCACAATTACAGAGAGTTGTACCTTTAGAGCTTAGTTTTCTTGAGATAAATTGTGTATGAGGCACCGTATCCTCTTCACTCACATCTTATGATGATCTTGTGAATTAGAAAGTGTATCTCGTGTGTAATATATTAGGGGCTGATTTTCAGGCATCTTATATTGAGGCACCGTATCCTCTTCACTCGCATCTTATGATGACCTTGTGAATGAGAAAGTGTATCTTACGTCTAACAGTTTAGGATTTAATTCAAAAGAATTCCAAAAGGGCTCTGCGTATCCTCTTCACTTGGGATTTCGGGCGATCTTGTGAATGAGAAACATGGATCCCCCATGTAATAGAATCAGATTCATCTTTACTTGAGATATCTGTTTGGATTACATTGACCTTTACACATCGATTATTATCCATATTTCAGGAAAACTATGCATAAACATAAAAAAATCTACTAGACATTTTGCATGTTTAAAAGAAGCTCATGAACCTCTAACCCTTCCTTCAGTTAGGATATTCATCAAACTGAAAGATAGCATCGTGAGCATTCTGCATTGTGTGGTTCATTTAGTTTTCAAGTCAAAACACCATCAGTTTCACTTCCACTCTTGATACTAAGCAAACTTCCGCTAAAATTGGCGCTTAATCTAAAATTGACAAACTTTTGATTTTAATATCATCAACAAGATTAGGTTAGTGCCCTGGATTAGGTTTGGAGAGTTAACACTCCTGGGCTGCAAAACTTTAAAACTAGCATTGAGTAAAGAGAGTAAATCCATTCTCACAAAAAACGTTTGTCAGGAAAGCTCTTCTGAAACATGCATCAAGCACGAGGTCAATCTGAATAAGTAAGGGTGGTTCCCCCTTCTTGCTTATTTAGTGGGACATGAGCTTATCAAAGGGATTCTATGTTCAGTGACAAGTCCTCGGGGTGACATCACTGTTTCTAGAGTTTCTGGTAATAAGAGTTGTCCTTGACTTACAACTGTCTGCTCGATCATCGATTGTGAAGTGGTAACTTTAGTGGCTATTCTTAGGGTATCAAATAGGCTGTTCTAAGTGGGACACACTTGCAATACCTAAGACAGACTTTCGAACTTTTACTCCTTGGGAGGGTGAGTGGTCAGGTACCAACACTTGTACCCCCGGCGTTTAAAGTTTACTGCAACTGTTTCTCACACCTTCACTCCTAGAAATTGTATGAGGATATGAAATCCCTCAGCAGCTACTAGTTTCGGAAGGCCGTACAAGCCAGCTTTTCACTGAGCTTCGGTTCTTTGGAAAAGTAAGTTTGCTTGCTTGAAATCTCTAGGAAATTTCTACTGTGTGGACACTTTATTTTGTTGAGTCTAGAAAGCCATAGGATTGTTTGATTATGTTTTCAAAAAAAATTTTAAACATATCATTTTATCAATATTCTTCAAAGTGGCTAATCTTTCGACCCGCCAGTCACGGCGGCGTAGAGGCAAGTCACCAAAAGTTGAAAGCCCCACTACATTGCGGATACAACTGTTAAATTTTCAGAATTTACTTCAATCTGATCTAGGATCTTAACTGAGAGAACAACATGTACAGCATATCTACAGCATATCAATCATGGAGACAATAATGCAAGCACACAAGAGACACAAAGATTTACTTGGGGAAAACCATAAAGGTGAAAAACCCCAATAACTTCCTCAGAGATAGATAGAGCAATGATACAACCAACCAAGAGAGATAGCCATAACCTAGCAGCAGATCCTCCTCCTCCATAAGTGCGCCACTCCTCCTTGAGTGCATGTGTGAGAAGTGAGTGAGTAAATAGAGTGCCTCCCACACTCTATTTATACTTGAATTGACTTGCCTTTTTACCTAACTCATGTAGGCTCAAACTTTACCACATAACATAATGCTGAGTGGGCCGACCCCCAATAGGGTGGTCTAATAACCCTTTGACCCACATGGCCGACCCCCAATAGGGTGGTCTAATAACCCTTTGACCCACATGACTTATACAGGGCCGACCCTAAATAAGGTGGTCTAATAACCCATCAAGTATAAGTTACGACACTTACAATATAATTGACGACACTTCCTTATAGAGAAATAATACCATCTCTATAGGAATACAATATACATATATGTGAAATACATTCCGAAGTTACATATACATCAACACTCCCTCTTAACTAGGAAGGTATTTCTCAGCACAGTTCTTCTAGCACAAGTCATCTTCTCTGGATCATCGTCACTGGATAATCGTCATCGAGTCATCATCATCGTCACTGCTGCTGCTATCTCAATCAATCTCTGAATCTACTCGTCATAGGAAGTTCTACAGAGCCAGTCCTTTTTCATACTGGATGTAGGCCCACCACCTGCAGGTCTTCATCATCACTGGCCATACTGTGGAATTCTCAGGACTCATTACGTGCGTCACAAAACCTGGCTGCAGCATCCCAGGCTGTTACGAGCACACAGCTCTACCTGTAGGATCTCCCAGGAGCACATTACATGTGACCCATCACAAAACCTGGCTGAAGCATCCCAGGCTGTTACGAGCACACAGCTCTACCTGTCGGATCTCCCAGGAGCACATTACATGTGATCTCACCACAAAACCTGGCTGAAGCATCCCAGGCTGTTATGAGCACACGGCTCTACCTATCGGATCTCCCAGGAGCACATTACATGTGGTCCACCACAAAACCTGGCTAAAGCATCTGAGGCCTTTTTCATCCTGTCCAGATCTCCCAGGAGCAAATTACATGTGGTCATGGCAAAACCTGGCTGAAGCATCTGAGGCCTTTTTCATCCTGTCCAGATCTCCCAGGAGCAAATTACATGCCATAGGACAAAACCTCACAAGAGCATCTGCCAGATATCCCAGGGCACCGAATTACATGCCATAGGCAAAACCTCGAAAGACTATCTGCAGATCTCCCAGGGCACAAATTACATGTCCTCCCAAGCAAAACCTCGCAAGAGCATTTGCCAGATGTCCCAGGGCACCGAATTACATGCCATAGGCAAAACCTCGAAAGACCATCTGCAAATCTCCCAGGGCACAAATTACATGCTTTCCTGCACAACCTGATCCACGGCCACAAAGTATCATCTGATACTCATCATCATCACTACAACATCCTGCTGCATGTCATCTGGAGAAGCTCGTCATCCACGATCATCCTGATCATACAATGCATCCATCTGATGCACACATAGATACATGATCCACACAATGTATCCATCAATATACATGATCTACCTGATCATACAAAGATACATGATCCACACAATGTATCCATCAGCATCCATGATCTACCTGATCATACAAAGATACATGATCCACACAATGTATCCAACAGCATCCATGATCTATCTGATCATACAAAGATACATGATCCACACAATGTATCCAACAGCATCCATGATCTACCTGATCATACAAAGATACATGATCCACACAATGTATCCAACAGCATCCAACATGATGCGTTCATACAAAATACATACACATGATCCAACCGATCATATCCAGCATCCAACATGATGCGTACATACACAAATGATCCAACTGATCATATCCAGCATCCAATATGATGCCTACATACATAAATGATCCAACTGATCATATCCAGCATCCAACATGATGCGTACATACATAAATGATCCAACTGATCATATCCAAGCAGAAACCAGAACATCATCCTGATGCTCATCATCCAGCGCTTACATCCACAGCCATGTGAAGGATCCTCCTTCCAACATGCTTGGAATGGCTACAGCAAATGTGTCCATCACTTCTTCCTCAAAGTTTCCTCGATCTGGAGAACGCCAAGCCTCTCTCTGAAGTACTCGAACTTCACCCTGGCTAGTGGCTTCGTCAGCACATCTGCAATTTGCTCGTCCGTCGCAACATACAGGAGCTTCACAGCTCCTCTCTGCACCATATACCTGATATAGTGATATTTGATCTCTATGTGTTTCGACCTGTCATGAAACACTGGGTTCTCGGAAAGCTTCACACAACTCTGGTTATCACAGAAGATACCAGTAGCCTCCAACGGGAGATCAAATAACTCAGACAGTAGCTTCCGTAGCCATACTGCCTCACAACTAGCTGAACAGGCTGCAACATACTCTGCCTCAGCTGTACTCAGTGCTACGCAGGACTGCTTCCTGCTAAACCAAGAGATCACACCTGATCCCATACTGAAGCAACACCCAGATGTGCTCTTCCTGTCTGCAGCACTGCCAGCCCAATCTGAATCAACATAACCCTGCAGGTTAAACTTTTGATTCGCCACATATTTGAGCCCATAATCCACTTTACCCTTCAAGTACCTCAGAACATGCTTTACAGCAACCAGGTGAACACTCCTCGGATCCGTCAGGAACTGGCTCAATGTGTTCACAGCAAAGCAAATGTCTGGTCTCGTGTTCGTCAGGTACATCAAGGACCCAATCATCTGACGATACAAAGAGACATCAACTGGCTCAGATGAAGCATCACATAGAAGCTTTAGATTCGATGCCATAGGTGTGACCATGGCCTTGCAATCCATCATCCCGAACCTCTTCAGGATCTCTACTGCATACTTCCCTTGTCCAAGGAAGATTCCATCTGCACTCTGCCACACCTCCATGCCAAAAACAAATAGTGCATCATCCCCAAGTTCTTCATCTCAAACTCGGTAGTAAGCTTCCGCTGCGTGTCGGCAATCAATCTATCTTTACCTGTATCAAACAGGTTATCTACATATAGTAGTATCACTGGATTGCCTTCTTCAACTTTGTAGAAAAGGTTGGAATCTTCTTTACTCTTAGTAACGCCCAAACTGGATAGAAAGCTGTCTATCCTACCATACCAAGTTCTGCACACATATATGAATACACCATGCTGTCTTGAGATCCATCTGGTGCATCTTCTATTTCATCAATTTTATATTTCTCAATGCTGCCATCTGCAACATGCTTGATCTGATAGTTCCATTTGGAAGTCATAACAAACTTCCCTTCACATCTTGGGACTACATCCCAAACATCATTCTTCATGATCGACGAATCATGGCATTTCATTTCTTCATCCCAGATCCTGGGAACTTCAATATCTTCAATAGATATCTTTGTTGCTGGAACAAATGTTGTAGTTCTTCTTTTGTAGGAGATGGCATACGATCTTTCCTACACAACAAGTTAAATTGCATGATTAGAAAACATCTCATAGTTTTCTGAACAAATTCTTACACATAAAGAAATATGCCATACAGTCATGCAATTATCTTAGCCAATGCTTCAATACAACATTTACCCATATTCCGTAACTTTCTAGATGCCTTCCAATCTCTACCAGAACATTGTTAAGAGTGTGCACAACTCCCAACATGTCAGCAAAGAGGTTTCATTCTAGATAAGTAGCAATGGAATGTTGTACAGTGCCATAGGCTACTTACCCATGCATATTAGTAGTATACTGTTCATTAATGTAATTATTCTAATATGCACAATACATATCCTAAGTCTAAGACCATGAGCATATACATCATTGAACAATTTTATTTAAACAAACAAATATGCAAGAAGTTAAAATACTTATCTTTGTTTGTTCGTTGGGTGGACTCCCTCTGAGTCTTTGCTTCCTTACAGGAGCTGTTGGAGTCCTAATCTGAAGTAGCTTCTTCTACACCTTTCTGTTGTGGAAAGATGGTCAACTCCCTCTGAATATCTGCATCCTTGCAGAAACTACTGGAGTGTTCTCCCTCTTGATCTTTGCTTCCTGGATTACCTGTTCTTGAATCTCATATTCATCCTTGGTCCCTATGCATGCTTATTAGTATCACGAATGTGTTATCCTTGTGATCTCATATAAAATCATACATTCATTAATATACTATTAAAACACAATAATCTCAAGCATGTATAGTCAAGATCATTTCAAACAGAAATAATAAGCATTAGCATTCAAGGATTCTTATGGTTAGTCAAATCATAAGAAGCATAACATGTCTAAACCTATAATAACTCAAACATATGACTGTTTAGGTTAGTTGAATCATCAATCAAGATAAGAGATATAAAATGCATAAAACCTGTGATTATTCAAACCTATACCATCATGATTCTTCTGGTTAGTCATATCATCAATTATGGTAAGAAACATAATATGCATACAATCATGATTATTCAAACTTATGACTTCATGAATAATCATTATCAACAACATTATAAGATCCTAACACAAGGTAAGATTCTATCTTGATATAGGAAAAACATACCTGGATTAGCATGCTAGCTATTTATGTCTAACATACTCACATGATGTCTTCTTGTTCTTCTTCAATGACTTGTGCTAGTAACCTGTATATCTCATAGGTTAACTATTACAAAACCAAGTTATACATACCTCATAAATGGATCTTCTATGAGATCCATGACAATGGATGAATCTTTGTCCTCATGTTATCATGATCATATGTTCTTGGAACAGAACATGATTTGTCTTTCTTGGTGTACCTTTCATGTTAGTAGACATCATAAACCTCATACAACACCATAATGCATTAGTACAATCATAAGTGTCAACACCCTATCATGCATTCATAATTTTGTTAAGGTGATACGACAAATCTAAAATCAAAATTGTACTAACCGTAATAACATGAAGACAAACATATCATAAACTTAATCATGGACAAATATCGAAACATACCTCGATGAGTCATACCTGTTGAGATCGCTTGTAATCTTCTTATGTAAGGCCTTAGCCTCATCTCCCTCTGAAACAGGAACTTCTTCACTCATGCAGATGATCAATCCTTCTTCTTCTAGGATTAACCCAATCCACTTGATTTGCAAGAACTGGACCTGGAGCTGGATATGGGTTTGTCAGAGAAACCCCAAAAATTAAAACTTTGAATTTCAAACTTCCGAAAGGATAGAAATATGCGCCTTGATGAGCTGATCAAACTGGTATATTCAGAAATTGAAAGCTGCAAAGTTTCACTCCTCAAATTTGCCTTTGAAACTTCCGGATTCATTGAACGTGACCCTGAACTGGGGTTTGATGAAACCCACTCTTCTGCCCAATCAAAATGTATGATCCAAAGCTCTAAGCTTCTATTTTTCTGAGGAGCTTCCAGCCGTGGTCACAGATTTCAAAAATTCCCATTTTTACAGAAGCCCTAATTTTCCACTTTTCTGATCAAAGTCCCGAACTAGGGTTTGATCAAGCCCGACCTTCTGCCCAACCAAAAATTCTGATCTTGGTCTCTAAATTTCTATTTTGATGAGTAGCATCCATCCGTGGTCTCCGATTACAAAAATTCCAACTTTCTTCAAAGCCCTAAATTCCGGAAGCCATGAATGAAGGTACCAAAAAATAATTCTGTTTTGACAGAAATATGTACCTGATTGTTTCTGGTGTAACTCTGAAATTTTTGATCCACAGGGTCTGAAAACGTTTTCTGAGATAGCCTGACCTGTTAGCTTTCCATCCTGATAGGTCTGACCTCAATTGGATGTTCTGAGAGAGAGTTATGCCAAATGTCGCAACGTGACCTGTTTTGGGATAAAACAGGAGAGCGAACTTGTATGGCGTGCCACGTGTCACTGTTTTAACTTCAGCCTCTAAAAACGTTTTCTGAGATATCTCGGCCTGTTACCTTTCCATCCTGATAGGTTTGACCTCAATTGGACTCTCTGAGAGAGAGTTATGCCAAATGTCGCAACGTGACCTGTTTATGGGATAATACAGGAGAGCGAACTTGTACGGCATTCCACGTGTCACTTTTTGACCTTCGGCCTCTGAAAACATTTTCTGAGATAGCTCGGCCTGTGTACTACCTGTCACTTTTCACGAAATTTCATTTGGAGCTTCCTATCCCAAGTTATGACCTTTTTCCCAAGGTCACCTGATTTTGACTCAGATCTGGAAGAGGCAGAAACCCTATATTGTACAGATCATAAGTCACAAAGTACAACGAATTAGAGGTTGTCCTTTGGACACAAGGTACCTGGAGATTTAATCTTCGTTCTATAACAATTTCAGATCTGAAAACTTCGCCAAAACGGATTTATAGCGAAAGTGCTACGATGACTGGTTTTTGCTATATCAAGCCCTAGCATCGTAAGTGCAACAAGTGTCATACATGCCATATCATGCCTTCTTTCAGGCTAGCTCTGACTCCATGTTAAATTTTCAGAATTTACTTCAATCTGATCTAGGATATTAACTAAGAGAACAACATGTACAGCATATCTACAGCATATCAATCATGGAGACAATAATGCAAGCACACAAGAGACACAAAGATTTACTTGGGGAAAACCATAAAGGTGAAAAACCCCAATAACTTCCTCAGAGATAGATAGAGCAATGATACAACCAACCAAGAGAGATAGCCATAACCTAGCAGCAGATCCTCCTCCTCCATAAGTGCGCCACTCCTCCTTGAGTGCATGTGTGAGAAGTGAGTGAGTAAATAGAGTGCCTCCCACACTCTATTTATACTTGACTTGACTTGCCTTTTTACCTAACTCATGTAGGCTCAAACTTTACCACATAACATAATGCTGAGTGGGCCGACCCCCAATAGGGTGGTCTAATAACCCTTTGACCCACATGGTCGACCCCCAATAGGGTGGTCTAATAACCCTTTGACCCACATGACTTATACAGGGCCGACCCCAAATAAGGTGGTCTAATAACCCATCAAGTATAATTTACGACACTTACAATATAATTGATGACACTTCCTTATAGAGAAATAATACCATCTCTATAGGAATACAATATACATATATGTGAAATACATTCCGAAGTTACATATACATCAACAACAACTACAAAATACAAGACACTTTGACTTTTAAACCAACACACTTCTAACTTCAATAATCAATAGTAGAGCAGAGACACATCAAACAAATACTACAACACCACCTACCCAGGAAAACATAGAAATTGTTGATCCTCTTACTCCGATTTCAATTGAAACATTAGAAGACAACACTGCAAATCCCGTAAATCCACCTCTGACAAATCTTTCAGACCTAGTGGTACTCACGGGGATTTCACTCAATAAACCGCTATCATATCACGTTCGTTCGTGGCATATGAAACAATACCCCTAATTTAACTAAATATTGGAATATACTTTCCAAAATCATTTTTTTAACCCCCTCCCAATATGCCTTCCCAATTTTAAAAAACCCCTATTTTCACTAGATATTGTATGTATGAATTTTTTCATTAACATTTTTTATACCCCTTTATATTTCTACCTAGTATATTGATATGATACCCCTCTTATGACCCCACATGCATTCTACAATGCACCTTGCTTCTTTCGATGTATATTGTGGATGCACATTACTTCACCCACAATGCAATTACTCAACCACATATCATTATGATTTGCAACATCTAATGGTCTAATGAAGAGATAGGAGATCACTTCGTGTATGTCACTAGAGCCAATGCACATAGTACAACATTTAGATTGCATGTTGCAGTTCTCCAATTGCTGACTAAGCCTGTTGTGGGATAGGTATCCAAGCCCCTAGGGCCTATAACAAGCACTAGGAGGCTAACTAAACCTCCCAAGGCCTGTAATAGGCCTGAGTGGTTGGGTATTCAAGCCCCTAAGGCCCATCGAGGGCCTGTAATAGGCCTGAGTGGTTGGGTATTCAAGCCCCTAAGGCCCATCGAGGGCCTGTAACAGGCCCTGGAGGCTTAGAGCCTCCCAAGGCTATTGGTAACAAGTGGTTGTCAATGACCACTGTCTCTCGACTATGATTGACTGGAAACCCACTTCACCATGAAACCCCTGGCCTCAAGCATGCCTCAAGACGCGATTACCTTGTGTACTGGTAAGCCCGAGCCTTGCCTCAACCCGATTTCCCATACGGTCGTGATCCCACCATCTCCATTTGGCGGATATTTGTCAGCCCTCCCATATAAAAAAGACCCCAAAGTATTTTCGTGTTGTTACATTAAATAAAAAAACCCTTTTCCCCTTAATATATAAGCAATATAATTTTTAGGTTTTCATGAATATTTAATACCGTAATATGAATGAACGTGGTATTATATTGCCTTCTAGTGAAGCCCCCGTGGTGGTACTCCACATCAGTGAACCTTTGAACACCATCAATCCTCTTGTGGCACACTTGGTACACATGCTAAATTCAACCACTAATCCCATGGCTTCATCAGGACCACAAGGGACCACATCAGCACCATCTCAAACAAGTGTTGGAGGTAGCAATACTCCCAACATCCCTATGGCTTCATCAAGAGCATAAGGGACCACATCAACACAACCACACACGATTGCTGGAAGTAGTAATATTTCCAACTTGACCTCTACCACAACTCCACTAGTTAGTTTGCTTGCTTCTACCATAAGTTCAACTAGCACTTCGGTGCTAGTTGGTACAGTTTCAGGTCCCAATCCTTGAAGTACATCCACTTTACCTGTAGGAATACCTGCTCGAGGGAGTGCCTTACCAAAATTCGGTTTCCCATATGGTTTGGCTACTCAAGGTCAAAACAATATAGGAGTAAATCAAAATCCTATTGGCATACCAAATAGTCTTCTAAGTTCTACACCTGTGGGGAATCCTTCATTTTGGAACCTCAATATCCCTAGTGGACTTAATGGACCATGGAACACTAATGCTAATTGGGGTAATACTCCACAAGCTGGTGGAAGTGCCTCGGTAAACCGTTATCCAAAATTTCCTAGCACAAATCCTGGGGGCAATCCCATTCCCCCAACAGGTAGCACACCAGGAGGTAACCCATCCATCAACCCCATTACACCATGGAGCGGGCAAGTACCAGGAAATACCCCATCTTCTTGCGCACCACCCCCGCAAGGGGTAAACCAATCTTGGAACACATATCCAAACCAAGGAAACCAACAATGGAGTGTTAATGTTCCAGCAAGTAACCAATCTCAATGGAACATAGCCTCGCAAGGGGGAAATCCACCCATGAATCCTAACCAGCAATGGAGTGGTAATGTTATACCGAGTAACCAATCTCAATGGAACATACCCCCGCAAGGGGGCAATCCACCCATTAACCCTATGCCACAATGGAGTGGCAATGTTCCACCAAGTCACCAAACTCAAAGGAACATACCTCCGCAAGGGGGAAATTCGTACATGCATCCTATCCCACAATGGAATGGGCAATATTCAGGAAATAACCCATCTTTTTGGATGCAATCTCCGCAAGGAGGTAATCCCACTTGGAACACTTTTAAAGCCCAAGGACCACAACAATGGAGCCATCAAGCTTCACCCGGATATAAAACGTTTGCTTTGGCATCATCCAAGTCACCATTTATGGCCAGGTTGAATGTATTGGATTTATCCCGGCTGACCAATGACCCTGTTCTTCACTTGAATGGGTGGCCAGCAATACCAACCAAACTACCCTCAGACATACCCAAGTTTGATGAAAAACCAGGGAAAGATCCATCAAATCATGTGATGACATTCCATTTGTGGTGTTCATCCAATTCCCTAGTCGATGATAGTATTAGGTTGAGGTTGTTTCAGTGGAATCTAACGGGAAATGATGCGAAATGGTACATTGAGTTGCCCCACAATACATTTACTGAATTTTCATCTTTAGCTATGGAATTTTTGACACATTTTCAATTACCTATCTGCTATGAGATGGGAACTGAGCTTTTAACTTCACTTAGGCAATGCACCACTACTCACATCTCAGATCATATCCACGAGTGGAGGAGACGTCGAAGACTTATAAAAGCTGAAATCCCTGATCAATTCTTAGCAGATTGGTTCATTAAATCACTGTTACCTACTCTTTCCAAATATGTATCCATGTCAAGAGCCATGATTGAAGGACAACTCATTTAGAGTGCCCACCATATGGATTTAGTATATTCCCAATCGGGCACACTTTATGACTTAATACCCCATGATGTAAGACCTGCGTGTGATCCAGCTAGGCCGCCAAAAGGACCTCATACTAATGGTGTGATTGGATCCATTAACCAAGTTGAAAATATTACCCAGCAATTGGAACAAATGTCAGTTCAAAACCAGCAACCCACAGCTGGCCAGGCAACTCAGCAATCTACCACTCCTACCCAAACTTCTGAAATCCTCACGGTTCAAACTGTGGACCTGAAAGGAAAAAATAAAAATACAAAGAAGAAACCTAATGCTAACCCTAAGACAAGAGATGCACCTAAGGTGAATAATCCTAACGGAGGAAACCATGAGAATAGAAAGAACAAATATCCTTGCAAAATTTGCAAAGAAGATCATCCTACTCATCTTTGTCCTCATATGGATGATATTCATCGCATGTTGGCACAGCGAGGAGGGAAACAACCACAACCTGCTATCCTAACTCAACCCTTCCCCCAACAACAACAAATGGTTGATGTGGTGCCTGCACCTCCAGCAGGAGGAAACTAGGCAAATCCCCCACAGGGGGGCAATCCACCCAACGCAAATATCTTCAAAATTGGTGAACATAATATTCATATCCAAACTAGGGCCCGTTCTTACGAGATACCTTCAAAAGATGCTGAAGCAACTGGATCTCAGCCTAGTGGTTTTCTAAATATTGAAAAACCAACCATAAACATGGTGCCTAGACCTCCAAAAGGGGTCCTCCACAATACAACACACAATTCCAATGCGCGAGCTACTCAAAACTACAATGTAGTTGAATATTTAGCTCAAGCTCCTTGTGCAATGTCTACCTTGGAGGTGTTGCAAAGTTGTCCCACTCAACGGAAAGCACTATTGTCTGCCATCGGTGCTGTTGATCCATCAGATACCAATTTACTCACATTTGACTTAGAGCAGCCCACAGGTAGGCTTCCCTCACAAATTGCTTTCCAAATTAAAGTAACTTCACATGGGAAGAATATTTTCGAACCATTGTGGATGAAGGAGCCTCCACTTGCGTCATGTCCCTAGCTTGTTGGAAAGCTTTGGGATCACCCACCTTCGTACCATCCCAAACAATACTCAAGGCATTTGATGGACATTCGTTACCACCTCATGGACTCATCTTGGCTTGCCTAGTTGAACTGAGGGGAAAAACAGTTCAAGCAGATGTTGAGGTAGTAGATGCACCCATAGACTACAATTTTCTATTGGGATGCAGTTGGATACACAAGATGACGGCGATAGTGTCTTCCGTATTCCGAGTCATTCGGTTCCCCCACCAAGGGAAGATTGTTCCAATCGATCAACTAGATTACTGCTCACCTAAAACTGGTATCCATTTGAATGTACCTTATGTAGGGGATGGAACGACAGTTATTCAAGATGTTGGGGTAGGAATGTTTAAAGACTCGTCCCTTTTGGGAACTTTCCCACTTCCACCACCAATATTGACCCCTAACATTGCTCCCATTTTCACCATAACATCAGAGGTATACTTTCCATTAAGAGTTTTCTCTAATTTTGTTTCAGAGGTCGGCTCCACCTCGTCAGTTGGAACCTCCAAAGAAAACACCTTAGATAAAAATAATGATGGCAAGATACATGCTTCTGCACACCATGAGGAAATGGAGAATAATGTTCCCTTTTCTGCCGTAGAGCTCGCTTATTAAGCTATTCAGATGACTTCGGTAGAACCAGATCAAAAGCCTCCTAAGCTGGAGGAGTATGATCCCTATACTTCACCTATTTGGGCCTTGAACTCGCAAAGTAACCATGATATCCTAGATCAAACCTTCTCTTTGGACAAAGCCATCTTAGAGGTTATGAACATCTCAGAACAACCCTGGGAGGATATGCATCACAAATCCTCGTTTCTTCCTAAGATCGACTCATTAGAAGTAAAACTTGAAAAAATTTACTTCGAAGGTGACAACCGTAAGTACCAATGCCCCATTTGAATCTATGATGTGAATTCAGAAGGCAATTTGGCAAACATTTCGAAAACCATCCAAATTGATATCTCTATCAAACCTGGCACCGTTGAGTATATAAACATAGGTGCAAATTGTTCTCCTGAGGAAATAAAATTTTAAACTGCTTTATTTAAAAAGTTTCATGATATATTCACATGGTCTTATGCAGAAATGCCAGGAATTGATCCCAGCATCCTAGAACATGAAATCATAACTTATCCCAATGTTAAACCGGTGTGGAAAAAACTACGTCCAATGAACCCTAAGAAATCAGCTACCATTAAAGCAGAAGTCGAAAAGCTCTTGAATGCTGGATTCATCTATCCTGTCCCTTTGACTGATTGGGTATCCAACCCTATTCCAGTTAACAAAAAACAAGGGACTATCCCGGTTTGTACCGATTTTAGAGATCTAAACTTAGCCTATCCTAAGGATAACTATCCCACACCCTTCATTGATCAGATCATCGATGAATGCACCGGGAATGAAATCTTCTCGTTTATGGACGACTTCTCTGGTTACAACCAAATCTATATTAAAAAGGAAGACCAACATAAAACAACCTTTATATGCCCTTGGGGAACCTTCGCTTATAGGAAAACTCCATTTGGCCTTAAAAACGCTGGGGCTACCTTTCAAAGAGCAATGCCATATGCATTTCACAATATTAAAGATATCGTCGAAGTTTACCTCGATGATTTAGTAGCTAAATCTAAAAAGAGAGCTGAACATGGTGCACATTTACAAGACATATTTGAGCATTGCCGCAAGTACAACATTAGGTTAAATCCACATAAATGCATGTTTTGTGTGGACTCTGGGAGGTTACTTGGGTTCGTAATATCCCAAAAAGGGATCATGGTTGATCCCATCAAGGTTGAGGCAATACGTTAGTTTCCTTCCCCAAAAACAATTACTCAACTTCAAAGCATTCAAGGAAAAGCCAACTACTTGAGAAGATTTGTCGAAAATTTTGCTGAAAAAGCTAAAGGTTTCATGCATCTCTTAAAACAAGATGCAACATTTACATGGGATGATCAAGCTTAATGCTCATTCGATGAAGTAAAGAAAGCTTTGGTCTCCACCTCGGTGCTTAGTCCACCGAACTATAATTGAGACATTTTGCTATATTTGGCCACCTCTCCTACCACAATTGGAATGGTCTTAGCACAAGAATATGAATCCTCTCAAGAACATGTTGTTTACTATCTTAGTAAGGGCCTTGCAAATCTTGAATTGAGATATTCCCAGGTCGCGAAGTTGGCCTTGGCAGTAGTCCATGCTGTCCAACGACTTAGACATTACATACTTCCAAGGAAAACAACCATAGTGGCTGAAATGAACCCCATGAGACACATTTTGTCCCGCCATATCGTTGGTGGCAAATAATCAAAATGGATAGTAATTTTACAAGAATTTGACCTCGAATTCAAAAATGCTAAATCCAAGAAGTTGTTGGCATTTGCAGAGTTAATGTTTGAGTTACCCATAGAGAAGGAGGGTACTATATCTATTGAAACTTGTGCAGATGAACATGTATTCCTCATTGCACCTTCTGATCCATGGTATGGAGCATTCATTATATACCTTCAAACCCAAAGGATCGATCCTCAGCTTTCTAGTATTGAATGATGTCGCATTCGACATCGAGCTCGAAGATACCTCATCATCGAGGATACTTTGTATCGTCGAGGAATAGACATGATATTAAGGCATTGTTTAGTACACAAAGAAGTTGAACAAGTATTGAATGATTGCCATGCTGGAGCATGTGGTAGTCATCTTTCTGGGTTAGCAACTACTAAAAGAATCTTGCGTGCAGGATACTTTTGGCCTACGATTTTCAAAGATTGCATAAATGTTGTCAAAAAATGTCACCCTTGCCAAATTTACACAAGAAAAATACGTGCACATCCTGCTCCTTTACACCCTGTAGTAACCGTGGGTCCATTTTCAAAATGGGCCATTGATTATATGACAGTCAACCCACCTTCAGCCGATGGCTACCACTACATCATTGTAGTAGTGGACCACTTCACCAAGTGGGCTGAGGAAATGCCTACATTCAATTGCATGGGAAAAAATGCAGCATACTTTCTATTCAATCATGTGATAGCAAGGTTTGGTGTACCCGAAGAGATCACTATGGACAATGGAAGTCATTTTAGGAATTCATGTATGGATGAACTTACAAACCGGTTAGGATTGCGGTAAGACTTTTCCTCGCCATATTATCCTCAAGCTAACGGACAAGTAGAAGTGTAACATACCCCTAGATAAAACGAGTTATAAATTTCTAGTGAAATTTAGAATTTTCAAGCATTGGACAATCTTCACCATAATGTTATCTTTATGGGGGTTAGCAGTGATCTGCCGAAATGAATACTGACGAGAGAATTTAACAAATGTGGAGTATACCTTAGCTAAATCATAATTAAACTTTCTACTAACTCAATTCTCATTAAATATTCATCGTCCTTAATAAGAACATAATATAATGAATCCATCACTCACTTATTTATTGGAATTCACAACATAGCCTTACCTTGAGTACCTCCATGATTATTTACCCATTCAAGATAATCATAACTATGCATAAAAGCCTAAATATCTCTATAGTACTATTTGTGAACAACCAAATCCATTTTTTAAAACTCACACTTATACATTGACATAACAATCATCCCTCATAAACATCAACCAGAATTAAAACAAATAATCGAGCACATAAGAAAAAGGGCAATTACACGTGGTTCACCCAACTCTGGGCTACGCCCACCAAGACTGTATTCTTAGTATTCATCAATCCACCTCGAGGGTTTACAATATAGCAACAATGGATATAAAACACAATCTCCATTTTTCTCGTTGCTCAATCTCCAAGAGATATACTTCCATACTCTGCCTATATTTTTAATAAGGTTTTTAATCAGAGATCAGACTCTGTTCTATAAGAATTTCGCCAGAGGTCATACTCAGGTCTGCATATATTTTTAACAATGTTTTGAACCAGAGATCGAACTCTGTTCTATAAGAATTTAGCCATAGATCATACTCAGGTCTGCATATATTTTTAACAATGTTTTTAACCAATAATCAAATCAGATCTAGTAATATATGCCGGCAGAGATCAAGCTCAAATCTAAATAATACATACATTAAAGTTTTAGCAGAGATCTAATCTAAATAATACATACATTAACATTTTAGCAGAGATCAAGCTTAGATCTAAATGTATATAACAACGTTTTAGCAAAGATCAGCTATAAAATTACTGCTTATGCTAAAAGAAGAAGTATGTAATTTACTGCGAGCAGAGATTTCTTACCTGCTCCTTGCCGCATAGATTACTTACTTTGATCATAGGGCCAACTCTTAACATCGAGCTTACGTCCTCTCCAAGACTAGAACCCCACTGTTTCAAAAATATTACCAAGCAAAATAACACTCGACTCTTCGTCAAAACCCAGCATCGGTATGGGATGGCTTCTCCACGGAGATTGCTCTCATAACCAAGATCACACAAACAAAACACACAGCATACACCGAAGAATACACAATATCTAACGGACTGCTTAAGTAAATCTATCACAAAGATTACCCTGGTTCTCTGCGTTACACCCACACAATAAATACTGGAGATCCACTAGCGTAAACTACTGCATGCATCAATTCAATAACAAAATTACACACAAACAAGGATAGTTCGATTCCTTCAACGATTCACCACCCAATGACCTCTAAGCAAAGGATTGTCTGGAGGTTTAACTAATACCCAACATAGAAGATTTAACAACGAAATATCTGTAGTCTGAGAAATGTGCTTCGAGTACATATCTTTGCCTCATATCTCGATTCTATATGTTAAATGAGGAAAACATCGAGCTTGGGGCTAGCCCAACTCTTTCAGATTTTTTAAGTGTATAAAACAAGGAACAACAACAAGGGGCTTGGGCTATTTTATAAATAGAAGTATGTAGGGTTAAATTCATCCGGATTTTTGAGGTCAAGCTCTCTCTCTATATATAAAAGATATATATATATATATATATATAAAAGGAAATGCACCTGCTAAAACTGTGACCAGCAGAAGGAGGTCGCTCCTCTACTCTATAATTTACATATAAAAAAAGATAAGCGACATATAAAAGCATGTTTGTCAGGGAATCATCCTGTAATGCCAGATCTATAAGAAGGCATATTATAATTCAAGAGCATGGTTATGCGGATGCAGAGAAAAACCCTTACATGAGTGGAGACCAGTCTCCAGGTTGCAGTCCAATGCAACTAAAACACATTTCTATATGCAATTCTAAGTTAAAGGGAAGAGATCAACTACATACCAAAATTAATGTAGAAAATCGCCTGAGTACTAACTCTGCAGAGATGTGTTGAGTAGTTATTACTATGCAGAAATCCCCTGTACCGATTACATGCTGGTTGGGTTGGCCGTCCTTAGTTTCCTTCCATATATGGCAGTCGTGGATCTCAACTGTAGATGACAGATTGCAGGCGTTTGGACTGCAACCAAGTACATAGTGGCAAGATTCTCCATATAGCTTCTCTGTAACAACGCCTAGGTAGACTACTCCAGCGCCCCATTTTTTTGCTGCGACTCAAACCCCAAACACCGATCCCCCCCCACAAAACAGATCACGGCATCTTCTTAAAAACCCCCAACTCGCTCAATTCAGCATTATGTGGAGGAGTAGTAGGTGAGGGACTCTACCTCCCTTGGAAATAACGCCATTTGCCGTGAAGGAAAATATCAAAAAGGTTCATAAACATATATAAATGTATATAATGTATGTGCTACCGCCATCATGGAGTTCACGCTTCATCCTATCTAGGAGGAGTATAAATATATATAACAATCATATTATGGAACCCTATACATCAACATAGATGGTGCTTCCTTAATCAGTTTCATACACTTTCAATATGTATGTTATGTTATTAAGTATACATACTCCTTATCTAGGATAAGTATGTACCACGCTATGTTATTACTTAATTAGCTAAACTCCTTTTTATCTTTATTAAGTTCTCCATCACTCTCTCGTCATAGTAGGTTAATTTAAACGTGATAACCAATCTAAGAATCATCCTCGACGTATGGCGTTATGCTAATGCATAAGTCCTCACATTGCCTATTCGTTTTGGTACCGAAAGGCTACTGTCCTGGGCTTAGGGCACCATATAAAGGTCTGAGGGTAATAATCATTTTTTACAATTCTACACCCCAACCAAACTAATTAGATCACCTAAGAACATCCTAAAGACTCTTAGACCTCATCCTTTAGAATCCCAAGTATTCCCTTGACCTTTCCTCTCTTTAGTGGATTCGACTGTTGTTGGTAAGTTGCGTCACTGTCCTCAATCTCTCAAGTTTACAACTTACTATCTAGATATTTTAAACTTATAAGCTACAAATTTTACTGGTGGGGCCTTCGCCTTGAGCTCCCCACCAGTAAACAACTACAATGATACAAAATAAACGGGATTTTTTAAAGGAGGGATATTACATCCTCCTCCCCTTAAGAATAACACCGTCCTTGGTGTTCATAATTTTCAGCAGATTGTCTTCTCTTTTGTAGTCAACCTTTGCTTGCTGATCCTTTTCTATTTGATCATCTTCAAACTTCTGTGATTCCTGCCAACTCTTCTCGCTCAGACCCATACATTTGTGCAAAAAACAAAAAAAAAACCAGATCTTTCAAGATTTGTTCAGTAAAACATATCATTACTTGATCGACCAACTCAAAATATAAGCAATGAGTCATTTTTGTCACACGACATTTATTATGTATGACAACATCTTCTAGCTTTGACTTGTCATCATGAGAAACATAACACCATATTATTTTTCCATGTAGTTCAAATAATGCATAAGCAATCTATAATTGCTTATCTACTGGAGGGCAGATACTGTAATTAATCCTCGACTAGAGGTAGGCATCTCTTCCATAGTTAGCCTCATCTACCACACATAATTGCATGCAGTAAAATAAATTCACCATTCATCCTCGCCTTTGAGGGAAATTTGTTCCTACTCAAGTAGTCCTTATAATCACACATCAAGATATCCATCAGTCCAGTTACTTGTCATATCGTTAATATGTTTTTATTGTGATATTATAAGAAAATAAAAATAAAAACTTTCAACCGCAAATTTCATTGTTCACAAGGTTCTCCCTTGATTTCTTGGGACTTCAGCAACCCTCTGCTGAACACAGATCCCTAGATCCATCGTCAATTTTCTTTGTGGACTTACGGGCTATACTTGAGGTTACTCTCCCTTTTGGTTTCTAGTCAAAAGTTTTCCCCTCGAAACATCAAACAATGTCCTGTCTCTTAGATGTCAACTTTGTGCCTAGGTCTTGCCATTGATATCACAGACTCTTTCTCAAATTCCCTCAAGCCTCCTCACTTGAGTTCACAATTTGTTACCTTAGCAAGGTAGAGTTGGATCATCAATTTTTCCACTTCATTTGCCTAACACCATTGTGCTCCCACGGAAATCACTTGCCTAACACCAATGTGCTCACACGGCAATCATTTGACTAACACCAATGTGCTCACACAGCAATCATTTGCCTAACACCATTGTGCTCCCACGACAATCATTTTCCTAACACCAATGTGCTCACACATCAATCATTTCAATTCTATGACATACTTTATGCATAATATGTATAATGTTCTTGGTCCCATAGATATTAAAGATCTACCAACCCATGATAATACTATTATATTAATTATCTCTTGTGTCCGTATCCACTATCAATTACAACATCTGATTACTTGTGACACACATACTTGGTACTTATCGTGACTTCACTGTCATTGCCAAGTTTATTTACAACAATTCGGTTAGTTTGTAATATAATTCATCATAATTGATAAACAATAATTCCACTTATCTATTAATCAACATTTTATAAGTCTTAATGGTCTGTATCTTTTACTGTCATTCATGGTTCATCCAATCCGGTAAACTATCCTAAAATAAACCATTACTTATTTTACAGAGGTGGATTTATAATCAATGTCCTACATTGATCATGACAACGGTCATAATCCTAGTAAAACCCTGCGATGTTAGTACATAAGTAACATAGCCCACCATTAATCCATGTTTCATATAATCTTTCATTCCAATGAATATAACAAGATGAAAAAAGTTAAATCATCACTCACGGTTTATCTCAACTATCTGAACGAGTGGATTTATAATTATCCTTCCATTTGGATTTGTACTTTTCATAGTACAATTCCTGCAATGTTAGTATGTAACCGCTATACAACATCCATATTAATAACCCTTAACTCCTTGTAGTCCTCTATGTTCGGGTAGTTTCCCGTAAAGGGAACATTTTATCTTTACACTATGCTTTATGAGTAGCATCTTAATTATATATATAAACTCAAACTGCTATGTACTTCTATTCAGTGCTTAATGTCATTTAGAGAAATGATATTCTTATTAGTGGAACTGTTATATTTTTAGTCGAAGAGTCTTTTAACAAAGTGACACATGTTATGGATATGCACATGTTAAAAACTATATATATATAAACAATAATGTCTAGTGTTCATCATAGATAACTTGGTTTAAAGTACTATCCCTCTCAAAATTTTGAACCTACTTCTTTCGTATGAACTTTCCCACATTGCTACAATACATAAGTAACACTCAAACACTCTTATCGTCAATTAAATTTAACATAAATTAACATGATGGATGGTGTTGCGACTCCATACATAATGATGCATAATATCCTAAGGAGTTAATCATTCACTCTCTAACATTGAAATACCTAAGCATAAATATAAAGTACACATATTGACTTTACATAATTTGTCCAATCTCCTAGATTCAATGTTAGATGCTACACTTGTTTTCAAGCATTTCATGGAATACACTAATTCCGTAACGAGTATCATTATGTTAGATTACTAATTCTACTTTCACTACTACCCTTTTAACATTTGGGTTTTAGCTAAGTAAACATTACCCGAACAACAAAACAATTAGCCTGAACAAAATTACGAAAATACTAGCACTTTTATGACTATGACACTCCCACATCATATCTTTAAATATTCCTTAAACCGTAACAATCTTTTCATTACACAATACTTACGGTATAGGGACTCTTGTAAAGATTTTACAAATCAACCACTCTTCCTAAGGCACAGTAAACATATGACTTCCATTACTTCCCAATAATAATTATCACTATTATGCCTTCATATAGCCTTTTTAACATTTAACACTAGCACCCCTATAGATGTGTTTTCTCTCTTAAGGCACACCATGGTTCATTATCCATCTTTTGTTGCCCTATGCTAAAACATAACATTTCCATATATTTATCTTTATTGATAAAGGTAAATCCAAGAAACGACTATAATTCTGCTTGAATGTATCAAGAGTAAAATTTATAGTTCAACCTTCCATTTTGAGTCTGTAAACATAAAAATAACACATACAACAAAATGAAAGCATTACTCCCATACTTTTGATGATAATGTAATCATACCTTTTCCATGAGATTTCATGTCTTTATCCTTTTAGTTACCTCTTGCAATCTTTCTTGCAATCTTTGCAGGCCAACTCGGATAACTTGTTTCCCTCGTCCATCATTGTCATGCAAAAAAAAAAAAACAACATAATTTGTTTTGGTTAGATTTAGCCATATTCTAGATTCCTACTTCATGTTGAGCCCAATTAGGTCCAAGTGTTGTCAACATCGCTCTGATACCATATGTAACATACCCCTAGATAAAACGAGTTAGAAATTTCTAGTGAAATTTAGAATTTTCAAGCATTGGACAATCTTCACCATAATCTTATCTTTATGGGGGTTAGCAGTGATCTGCCGAAATGAATACTGACGAGAGAATTTAACAAATGTGGAGTATACCTTAGCTAAATCATAATTAAACTTTCTACTAACTCAATTCTCATTAAATATTCATCATCCTTAATAAGAACATAATATAATGAATCCATCACTCACTTATTTATTGGAATTCACAACATAGCTTTACCTTGAGTACCTCCATGATTATTTACCCATTCAAGATAATCATAACTATGCATAAAATCCTAAATATCTCTATAGTACTATTTGTGAACAACCAAATCCATTTTTTAAAACTCACACTTATACATTGACATAACAATCATCCCTCATAAACATCAACCAGAATTAAAACAAATAATCGAGCACATAAGAAAAAGGGCAATTACACGTCGTTCACCCAACTCTGGGCTACGTCCACCAAGACTGTATTCTTATTATTCATCAATCAACCTCGAGGGTTTACAATCTAGCAACAATGGATATAAAACACAATCTCCATTTTTCTCGTTGCTCAATCTCCAAGAGATATACTTCCATACTCTGCCTATATTTTTAATAAGGTTTTGAATCAGAGATCAAACTCTGTTCTATAAGAATTTCGCCAGAGGTCATACTTAGGTCTGCATATATTTTTAACAATGTTTTGAACCAGAGATCGAACTCTGTTCTATAAGAATTTAGCCATAGATCATACTCAGGTCTGCATATATTTTTAACAATGTTTTTAACCAATAATCAAATCAGATCTAGTAATATATGCCGGCAGAGATCAAGCTCAGATCTAAATAATACATACATTAACGTTTTAGCAGAGATCTAATCTAAATAATACATACATTAACATTTTAGCAGAGATCAAGCTTAGATCTAAATATATATAACAACGTTTTAGCAGAGATCAGCTATAAAATTACTGCTTATGCTAAAAGAAGAAGTATGTTATTTACTGCGAGCAGAGATTTCTTACCTGCTCCTTGCCGCATAGATTACTTACTTTGATCATAGGGCCAACTCTTAACATCGAGCTTACTTCCTCTGCAAGACTAGAACCCCACTGTTTCAAAAATATTACCAAGCAAAATAACACTCGACTCTTCCTCAAAACCCAGCATCGGTATGGGATGGCTTCTCCACAGAGATTGCTCTCATAACCAAGATCACACAAACAAAACACACAGCATACACCGGAGAATACACAATATCTAACGGACTGCTTGGGTAAATCTATCACAAAGATTACCCTGGTTCTCTGCGTTACACCCACACAATAAATACTGGAGATCCACTAGCGTAAACTACTACATGCATCAAGTCAATAACAAAATTACACACAAACAAGGATAGTTCGATTCCTTCAACGATTCACCACCCAATGACCTCTAAGCAAAGGATTGTCTGGAGGTTTAACTAATACCCAACACAGAAGATTTAACAACGAAATATCTGTAGTCTGAGAAATGTGCTTCGAGTACATATCTTTGCCTCATATCTCGATTCTATATGTGAAATGAGGAAAACATCGAGCTTGGGGCTAGCCCAACTCTTTCAGAGTTTTTAAGTGTATAAAACAAGGAACAACAACAAGGGGCTTGGGTTCTTTTATAAATATAAGTATGTAGGGTTAAATTCATCCGGATTTTTGAGGTCGAGCTCTCTCTCTACATATAAAAGATATATATATATATATATATATATAAAAGGAAATGCACCTGCTAAAACTGTGACCAGCAGAAGGAGGTCGCTCCTCTACTCTATAATTTACATATAAACAAAGATAAGCGACATATAAAAGCATGTTTGTCAGGGAATCATCCTGTAATTCCAGATCTATAAGAAAGCATAGCATCATTCAAGAGCGTGGTTATGCGGATGCAGAGAAAAACCCTTACATGAGTGGAGGCCAGTCTCCAGGTTGCAGTCCGATGCAACTAAAACACATTTCTATATGCAATTCTAAGTTAAAGGGAAGAGATCAACTACATACCAAAATTAATGTAGAAAATCGCCTGAGTACTAACTCTGCAGAGATATGTTAAGTAGTTATTACTATGCAGAAATCCCCTGTACCGATTACATGCTGGTTGGGTTGGCCGTCCTTAGTTTCCTTCCATATATGGTAGTCGCAGATCTCAACTGTAGATGACAGATTGCAGGCATTTGGACTGCAACCAAGTACATAGTGGCAAGATTCGCCATATAGCTTCTCTGTAACAACGCCTAGGTAGACTACTCTAGCGCCCCATTTTTTTGCTGCGACTCAAACCCCAAACACCGATCCCCCCCCACAAAACAGATCACAGCGTCTTCTTAAAAACCCCCAACTCGCTCAGTTCAGCATTACGTGGAGGAGTAGTAGGTGAGGGACTCTACCTCCCTTGGAAATAACGCCATTTGCCGTGAAGGAAAATATGAAAAAGGTTCATAAACATATATAAATGTATATAATGTATGTGCTACCGCCATCATGGAGTTCACGCTTCATCCTATCTAGGAGGAGTATAAATATATATAACAATCATATTATGGAACCCTATACATTAACATAGATGGTGCTTCCTTAATCAGTTTCATACACTTTCAATATGTATGTTATGTTATTAAGTATACATACTCCTTATCTAGGATAAGTATGTACTACGCTATGTTATTACTTAATTAGCTAAACTCCTTTTTAGCTTTATTAAGTTCTCCATCACTCTCTTGTCATAGTAGGTTAATTTAAATGTGATAACCAATCTAAGAATCATCCTCGACGTATGGCGTTATGTTAATGCATAAGTCCTCACATTGCCTATTCGTTTTGGTACCGAAAGGCTAATGTCCTGGGCTTAGGGCACCATATAAAGGTCTGAGGGTAATAATCATTTTTTTACAATTCTACACCCCAACCAAACTAATTAGATCACCTAAGAGCATCCTAAAGACTCTTAGACCTCATCCTTTAGAATCCCAAGTATTCCCTTGACCTTTCCTCTCTTTAGTGGATTCGACTGTTGTTGGTAAGTTGCGTCACTGTCCTCAATCTCTCAAGTTTACAACTTACTATCTAGATATTTTAAACTTATAAGCTACAAATTTTACTGGTGGGGCCTTCGCCTTGTGCTCCTCACCAGTAAACAACTACAATGATACAAAATAAACGGGATTTTTTAAAGGAGGGATATTACAAGAAGCCTTCAACAAGGTTTTGAAAACCATGTTACAAAGGATGATTACTAAAAAAAAAATAACTGGCACTTGATGTTGTTTACTTCTCTTTGGGCCTACCGAACAACTGCTAAAACTGCAACTGGATTCACTCCTTTCCAACTGGTTTACGGAGAGGAAGCCGTGTTACCAATTGAATGTGAAATCCCATCATTAAAGATAGTTGTCGAACTCCTACCTAACACTTCTGCGGAAGAGGAAAGGATTCTCCATCTCCATGCTTTGGATGAAACTAGAAGAGAAGCCTCTCTAAACATAGAAGTACACAAGAAGAGGGTCAAAACACAATATGACAAGTCCATTTGTCCTCGAGTCTTCTCTGAAGGTGATCTGGTTTTAGTTTATGACCAAGACCAAGATAAAATAGGAGAAGGAAAATTTGTACCTAAATGGTTTAGCCCACTTATTGTCAAAACTATGTTAAAAAAGGGAGCTTATGAATTGGTCAATTTTGATGGGGAAACCATGTCTGCGATCAGAACTGGTCTCTATATGAAGAAATACTTCACGTAGGCTCTAATGCCTCGCACCATTTGTTGTATTATGTTGTATTTTGTATAAACTTTTGTACATTAGTTATTTCGGGCACACACTTACCTTGCTTGGAATTATCACTTTAGTAGATGGCACAAGAGTATTTCACATATTTGGGATATGCGGATGGTGCCAGCCATAGTTCTCGGAACGTTGCTTCCACTGCATGTGTTAACACCCAAATCGACCCTTAGGTTGTAGGAAGGGGGCTTCGGGGTAACCACTAACCAATCTTTGGATTGTTATTACTGACCAAATACAATCTGAGAGGGCTCTCTCAATAAACCAATGAAACATTGGAAATAATCAAGGTCTTCAATCATGAAAAAGGACACCAGCTTTCATTCCTCAAGATGTTCTATTTAAACATATGCAGAAGGTCAGTTTTCTGTAGGGAAAAATTAACTTCTATGAACCATTGGTTGGAGAACAACAGGGACTTATATTGGGCAATGGAGTCAATTTAAGTATAACATAAACATCATCATCAAATGCTTAGCAGATACATTTTCACAAAGGCAAGGTAGCAACCAGCTAGTAGTCAAAGTGATTTAATTGGCAAAAAAGAAGAAAGATGCACAATCCATTGATATAAGGCATACACAGATGAATCCTATACCAACTTTAGTAGAAATATTTTGTGAAATACTCGGTAATAAATGAACAAGGCATAATCTCTATGAATCTCATTTAGATGCTACACTAAACCAAGTACGAAGGAAAGTGAACAATATGGATTGACAATGGAAAGAAACACATATCACAAAGGAAAAGGAGAAACAGACTACCAGACCAATTACACAGGAATCTCTGTAAAACATACGTAAGCTTTGGACAACTTTATTCAAGAAATATCTCAGAATAACAACAGTAGAAAAAATATGCAAAGCTCAAAAAGTTCTCCACCTTTCCATTTGAAATTACATGGAACTTATAGAGGCCCAGAGTCCCATACTCGGCCTATTTTGAAATAGAAATTAGTTGCAATATAGAGACACCTCATCACAGCTTAGATGTCACTTTCACAAAACATAAAATATAACAAGACAAGATTAACCGCTTTCTTGCCCTTTGCCAATATGTTGTTTAAACAATGTAAAAAATATTAAAGTATATGTCCAATGGTGAAACTTCATTACATAACGGGCAACCCACTGCCACGTCCTGGAAAATCAAAATCCTAATTATATTAGAAACTTCTATATAAAAAAAAAAACTACTATTTGAAAAGGCATAGCTTTGAGATCTAAGAGGTAGCAGCCGCCGATGGAGCATGATAAGTCAATTTTGTTATTCCATACTTCTCCATAGGTATCCAAAGCTCAGGCACTGGGATGTCATAGCTTGTCATCTCTTTCTCCAGGACTCTTATGTTAAGCTGATCAACAGAAGACATAGGTGGAAGTCCTTCCCCAATAGAAATTAACTTGTACAATATCTCGAAATCTTCATCTAGCTTGTCCAACAAGATCCTTCCTGAGAGTGGTTGGATCATGTGTTTAAACTTGGAATGGTCCATCCTTCTACTGGCCATCAAATTTTTATGTTCACTTAGAGGAATCAACTTCTGTTTTGCATCCCAAAATGCAGGTAATCCTTTTTCTACTAATCCTTCAAATTGTCCTTTGAATTATGTTAACTGTTCATTCATTTCATTGGCTTTGGCTTCCACAGCTTCGACCAATGCATACTTCCCTAGGATTCGTTTTGCTACTGTAATGGTTGTGATCCTGTCTTTGATGGTCAAATCTATGACATCTTGATCTATCAAACTATTTAGGAAATTTATAGCATTATATGTAGTTGCCTTAGGCCTTTTGTGTAGCTTTTCTCTCATGGCAGTGCAACTCTTAAAGACGTCGTTGACTATCTTCTCTTTTGTCCTCATGAGATCTAGATAAGGTATGAATCTTTCAGCTTCTTGGATAATTAGATCCCAGACTAGATGTTTGCACCCCTGCATAGCCGTCTTCCCTATTATTTGCTGAGAAAACCTGTTGTTCATTTCTACCAACTCTTTATATTTTTCTTGCAGGGATTTAGTCTCTTTTTCCTTTTCATCATTTTCTTCTTTCAACCTCTGACTCTCTTCTTTTAGCTCTCATATCTCAACATCTTTTAGGTTGATCTGGGACATGGCCTATGTAATGTTGTCGGTGTCATCTTTCCCTCCATTCGAGGCTTCTCCTGCTTGAAGAGAACCTATATTAGGTAAGTTGTTCTTTAGTTCTTCAATCTGGTTCTTCAAACTTGTCGTTTCTTTCTCCCAGTGTTCCTCTTTTTCGTCAAACTTTAGTAATTCAGCTTTGTTATCACTGATCTCCCTTTTTAAATCTTCCTTTTCTTGTATTAGCTTTGTTTCTTCAGGAGCTTGTGTTAGCTGGGTACTGGGAATCTTCATTTTGTTCTGCATTTTTTGGATCAAATCATCTTTATCTTTCAACAATTTTGAACTTACCTTGCCTCCCCCATCTTGTTCTATTAAATCATACTACAGCTTTTTGACCTACTGCTGGAGGGATTTATTTTCTGACCTTTCATATTTTAGTTGGACATCCATTTTAATTACATTAACCTCTAGATTAGAGATTTTCAAGGCCGCCTCCACTAAGTCGTCATATAGGCCTTCCCCAATTTGTGTGGAATTGAATCCTATCTGGTAGGGGTATCTTTTTCCAATCTATTTTTGCTTCAGTTATTTTATCTTTATTAGATATTATCAGATTAAAGGTCTGTGTTAGGATATCTCTACTTATGGTCAAAGAGGTTCCTGCTTTAGACAAATTTCTTACAGTGGGCATTAGATCAAACAACTTTTGTGCAAATGCCTGCTTATTTTGCCCATGATATTTAAACATGTCCTCTTGGGACTTAAATTTGCTATCTTCACTCCCCCCTGTAGCATCTCGGAAGTTGTATTCATGGATCTGGACAACTAGGGTTGATGACCCCTCTTCTTGCTCTCCCATTTCATTTGTTTGGATAACTAACTCATATGGTATTTCCAGTTTGAGTCTTTTCCTTCCACTTTCTTCCTCTTCCTCTGCTTCAATGACTTCTTGCGAATCTCTTTTCCCGCATGCTTCCTGAGCGTTTAGCAGCTGGTCTGTCTCCATAGGGTCATCAGCCATGATTAAGGCTTGTAGTTGTAAATCTATATCTTCAGCCTCTTCAGGCTCATACTATAATAAATTTCTCCCCTTCGATAACCCTTTATCTTCTTGGTGTTCCAAGGCTTTCAGTCCATTTTTCTTTCTTCTTTCGGCTATGATATGCAGAGGATCATATGCGATAGCTATGTCTTTTCTGAATACCATTTTTCTCAATACATTTTCCACTTCACCTACAGCATCTTTGAACTTTACAATGAAAGGGCCAACTTGCCAAGGGAGCTTTATATCAAAACTTTTCTTATATTGTCCAAACTGCTCTTCTTCTGCAGTCAGCCTTTGCTGAACGAACTCGAGGGAGAAAACCCTCATCATCAAGAATGCTGGTAAAACGTATGGTTCATGTACAAAACCATATACCCTTATTATTGTGGCATCTTTTAACAAGAACCAGTCACCAATGGCTAGTTCACCTTTCAACTGCATCAGGGATTGCATCTCGGGTAATACTCTAGGTAATTCTTCTTCAAACATGACTTTATACACAGCAGATAGAATGTAATTCATGTAGTTGAAAACATTATCTTCCAAGTTTCATGTAAAGAGTAAATGAGAGAAACTCAAATCATTTGTACTGCTGTAACATCCCCTCCTATCATACCAGGATGATGAAGAGGATCGTGATATTAAATCCGGGCATCTAGCCCCATGAACTCTCAATAAGCATTCACCTATTATAAAAGTTCATATGGGAATGTATAATTATAAGAAAAACATAGCAGAAGTAATTTTAATTACACATCCATCATACATTCAACATTTCTGTGACAGCCATTAAATAAAGACATTGCAGAATTTATAAAAGAGAATACTTATCTTAATAAAGTAGTCCCAAGCAACCAGCTATGCATCTGCAATGTTCCACCCAACCATAGGCCAGTTGTGATCATCAGTATCTCAACACACTGCCACCCTCGAGCTGGGCATGATCTCTACAAGGAATCAAGGAACAACAGACTCACACACAGTCAAGCATACACCAAGATGAGCCAAGCCAATCTACAATTGGGTTTATCAGGCTGCTAGGAAATGGAGAGGAAGAATTGCTAAGCTAGTGAGCTCAAGCACAGAGCCAGGGATAACCTTACAAGATCTATCTATCTTGGCACCCACAATACCTACACACCCAGCACAAGGGAGTATTCTTTTCATTGTTGTACAGTCCCTTAAGCAATACCTTCCCCATCTAGTGCCCTCAGGGTGTGCATAGAAAAGTAGCCAGCCCTCTTGATCTTCTGGAGGGGTTATTTCCCCCAGTAGGTTTATCAAGCCAATTCTGTCCACTACCACTCCAAATCTTTTGCTCATAGATTCAAACCAAAAAAGGGATGCACATAACAACAAAGGTATAAGTGATGGGCATGAAGAAATTTTTTTACAGTGAGATGCCCAAAGATAGGGTTTTCATTAGCTTCAAAAAAACGTGGGAAACCCAAAAACGAAACTGGAAGATAGGGAATAACCCTGGGAAGCCAAATCCGTTTTCAGAAAAACATCCATAGACATTCTGGGGCAAAAACGGCCTCCATAACAGTCCCAAATCGTGGTCCTCCTTCCCCAGCCATTGTGTAACACAAAAATGAGCTCCCAGCCATGGAAAATGCAGGAAAATTGGTAAAAACGTGATGAGGGAAGACCCAGTAGTTCAGACTGCGTGAGAGAGGAAAAACTATCTGTTTAGAATGGCTTTGGGCACCATTTCATGGGTGTTTTCTTGCCCAAGAAGCAAAAATACGAATTCCCAGGTTGATGGCTTGCCCATCCACGAAATTGGATTGCATACCTCTTCATTCCCAAGGCATTAACTGCCTCAACCAATTTCTGGAAGAATTAAATGATTGGGGTCCATAACCCAAAATGGGTAGTTGGTGGTTTATGGGTTTTCTCATTAACACATGGATTAACACCATTGGCTCAAGGGTTTGAATAATTTCCCTCCCTATTCCTTGTAGAATCATGCCCCCGTCTCTTTGTTGCATTGCATAGCTAGTTGTGGGTATTTTCATTAAAATTCATATTTACATGATGTCTTATTTACATTGTGCCCATCTAGCACAAGAACCATAGGCATCTATTTATTTAATTGCTGATACATAAAACGCTAAATCAATGGTGGGGCCTTGGCCTTGAGCTCCTCACCATGATTAAATTACAATATTTACATCATTTATGATTTAATGCAAAAAGGGGGTCAAAATGGGGACATTACAACTGCTATGCAGAATCATTTTAACCAAATAGGCCTGGAACCGAAAAAATATGGTATTCTCAAAACAACTTAACTGGGCATGTATTTTCTCTACCAAAAACTCCTCAAACTTGAGGGATGGTACTTACTCATCTCCCGCCTCTGGTGAACTAATGCTAATCCTGAACAACAGGCTTAATTGTACTTCAGTTGTCCACAAATCTGAATCTAAACCTAAGAACTGAGCTATCAAAGAGAGGAACAACTAGGTATTGTCATTAAAAAAGGTTGACATCCAGCGGGTAAGGGGTGTCTGTAATCTCTACGTCAAGTTTTAAACAGGTGTCAAGGAAAGCCTTACAGATTTCAGTAGAAATTTGTCTGTACAAAGTGACGACTAACTCTTCAGAGGAACTTTTGGGGGCTAGGGTTGGAGACTCTGGTATGGCAAGGGTGCTTCGGATAATGACAGGGTCAACATTACAAACTATTTTAGACTTCTTGGAATTTATTATTACTCGTTGGGGTTCTGAGTAGTTTATTGAACACCACGACATGAACTCAGGGAATGGCATAATCTTTTCTAGACAAAAGAAAATGAAAAAGGATTGATGGACCCTATGGACATCTACCCCTTGCTCGAGCAGAGCTCTTAGCCTTCCTTTAATCTCTGGTATAGGGAGCCGAAGGCCTGGGTCGAAAGCATCACAATCTTTGTCTTCTAGGGTTACTTGGACTTTAGAGCTAGCAGAAGCCTGTTCTTCTGTCATTTTATAGCTAGAAAACACACGGCACGTTGAAAACAGAGAAGTTTGGGACCCTACTGGTTACAAGAAAAGCTTGAGAGCGACCTTTTTCCCTGTCGTCCTCTTCGGCTTTTGTGCTTCCAGAAGCTCCCAACTCCGACAGGTCTAAGAACAAAATGTTTATTCTTCTCATGCCGTGCTATATATATAAAACACTTTTCAGATAACTTCTACGCACTTTTGCTAGCTGTCACTTTCTCTTATCCGTCGATCTGCCAGGTGTTGTCTCCAATCCATTAATTCGAGCCTTTATTTAACCTTTTTGATTTGACATTTCTTCATCTCAGCCATAGGATCTTTTATTGGCTTTAAATCCCATCCGTCGATCATATCCAATGATGGTATCATGACCCGACCTTTGGTTTCAGATTACCACTTAGCCCTCCTTGCGAGGTGTTCAGAAGGTGACACATGGCAGATGGTATACAATCTCGCAACCACCCTCCATGCTTATATGGAGTGCTCTTTTACCTCGCAAGAACTGCTGGGGATCGTTGATCTTACCTCTGACATATCTACGGCGGGGAGTCACCCAGGTGTCTAACTTTCAGTACCTTCGTAGGTGGAGACTACTGACATCCTCCAGCCGTAGATCTGACTTCTTTTGTTGTGGGTCATTGATTTGCTTTGATCCTTGTGCTGATGTAACCATATGTCTTTTGTGCCATCAGATTCATGGCTATGCAATCTACAACGTTGATGTTATTTCTTATTGCTCCACTGTGGTGGTATCGCAAGCCCTTTGGCGGTTTTTGTTTACTGCCGAAACATTCCTGCGACAGTTCCTCTGACTGCCATATGTCCAGGCGGTATGCCTCTCGTGAAAACTCTCTTGTGTTCCTTTCACGCAACTTCGCGATGAGAGGATGATCTATGGACCGTGGATCTCTTTCGCACCTCGTATCAATGGTTGGAAAATGCCTGCTCTTTATCTTATACTTTATTTTTCATCAGACTATAGGTTATCAGCATTTTCACCCATTTTCATTATTCGGGCTACCTCCTTAGGCTCAAAGTGCTCAAACCCTTCATCTTTCTCATCATTTCCCTTCTTGCTTAGATATTTTCTTGGCCTTAGCAACCTGGACCTGAATAGGAAAGGGGTTTTAACCATCTTTTCATAGAGCCTACCCATGGGGATAGTCTTAGGATTAGGATTTTGGGCAAAAATTTAGGGGTGCCAACAACTGGCTCCAACCGGGGAGGCTATCCTCCCTGCGAGGTAGCAAAGAACACTGTAGACTAAGTGCCTAATCCATTGGGCGGTTCAAACTTCGGGGTCAATGACCTCCTCTAAATTCTTAGAACTGCAACTATATCTGCCGCATATCTAGGCTACTTCACACATAAAAAGAAAAGGAACCAGGGCTAGCCTTCTAGACCTTATCTTCTTTTCTTCGGGGTTTCAAGTATTTCAGGTTGGCCGTCAGGGATTTCTAAAATAACTACAAAAAACAAATGAAAAATATATACAGAGATTATGGTACATAGAATTCTTGCTTCCCTTAGGACAGGTAGTGTTTTAATAACCTCCCGTTGACCGGACCTCCCAACCAGGCAGACCCATTTTGATGTTCCAAGACAAAAGAATTCACCCCTCGGACCACTGCAATAATATACGGCCCCATCAACATATGGTCAAACTTTCTGTGTTTTTCTTCTTTAGGGGTGTTCCACTTCAGAACTAGGTCATTAACCTGAAAAATAATCTTCCTTGGCCATTTTGTCGAAAGCTTCCTTCATTTTCTCTTGATGGCTTTCTACTTTGTCATTTGCCCTGTTTCTTAGCTCATTCAGCTTGACTATCTGATTTACTCTTCTTTGCATGGGATTTGGTTCTTCTTCTATCCCCTGCAATCACATCATCACAGGTAACCCTAGGGATACTGGAAAAATTACCTCAGCTCCATACACCAACTGAAACGACGACATCCCGATGGCCCTTTTCGTGTTGATTCTATCGGCCCACAGAGCATACTTTATCTTTGTGTGCCAAGACCTCTTGTTATCTTCTAACAAATTTTTTATGATTCTTACCAGGATTTTGTTTGAAGACTCGGCTAGTCCATTCCCTTGGGGGTAATAAGCCATGGGTCATTTTTACACCTAATAATAAAGTTCTTAGTTCAGGAGGCACTTTTCTCAGTTCTGCAACCAACAATGTTACAGAATACAACACAGTCATTGAACTTCTTGTCGAGGCTATCACCCTTGGCATCCAACGAATAATCATCAAATTGGACTCAGAATTAGTTGTATCCCAGTTAAATGATCAGTATCAGGTTTGACATCCTACACTATTTAGAAAGTTTCTACGAGTACGTCTTTAGAGTGTCAGTTCGATTTTATTGAGTATATACATGTTCCTAGAAGTATGAATAGTTTGGTTGATTCTTTGGCCAACTATGTACTTGATTGGCATCTAAGTCATTAACATCATACCAAAAAGCAAGCATGTACATTATTTCATGGCCAATTTAATTGAACACATCATTTAAGGACATAAGTGAAACCGAAATAATCTAGCTTACATCATAACCCAAAAAGTGTGTAAACTTCGCACAGACAAAAAAGAATAGTGTAAATACTATTTCCCTTTTTTATTCTTTTTGTTACAGATAAAACCCAAAAAATGTTCATACAAACAAACAAAAAAATTAAAAATTTGGAAAAACTTGAAAACATGGGAAACTGTTTCAAAATTTTCTAGTTCAACATCGAAACTAACCCACTACTGGCAGATCAAAGACTAAAGGTTCATAGCTTCTAGGAATTCAAGTTGAAAGGGGATGCCTCCTCTCATACATCGGCTGCACAAAGAACACATATGGTAAATCATGAGTATTTTTACTTATCTTTTATTCATACATATACAAACCGTATCCTTTTGAATGATAGAAAGGTGCACAATTCCTCATTTTTGGCTAACTTTTTAGATATTAAAGGAACATTTGAAGCAATTTCTAACTAAACTGCTGGCTAGTGAAATGGTTTTGATTTCAGGACTTGAAGACGTTGACGATTCAAACTATTTGACTCAGGTAGTTGAGACAGACCATGATTCATGATGATCTATGATTTCAACATTTTTCACAAGATTCAAGCTGAAGCAAACGTCATTGCACCATTCCTACTTGGCCATTTCACCAAATTGGATAACCTCAGTCCCATGGTATTACTTCACCGTCCATCGACACATAATATTGCTTCAGATAGCCTACCTTGGGAAGGAACAACTGTAAGAGTGTGCACAACTAGCTTAGCCCTTGTTTGCAATATATATCTTTGCCTTGTCCTAACCCATGCCCTTGAAAAATAGGCATATTCCCATGCAACACTCGTTCCCTCCTATGTATCATAACATTCTTTATTTTTTTTTATTTTTTACAAAAAATGAAAAAGCATAAAAATTAAAAAACACAAAAATCCAAAAAGGTAGAGACTTGAATCACTTCATAGTATAATCCTTGTAGAAAACGGCAACAGTCAGTCCTTGTCACCCTTGAACACGGCACATAATTTGGTCTCCGTTGTCAGTACACCATCTGCATTTTCCTTAGGAAACTGCACCAATATTTTGAACAGATCTCCACCGATGGGTTATCCTTCCCCTCAACAATGGAGCTTCCGTTAATGCATCTGGCATTAGTGGTTTTCATTCAAGGTCGGTTACTCAAAGTCCTATGTTGCCAAGTGTCCATTCTGTGTCGTGTTATGTGTTCAAGGAAAGTCTAAACCGAGTCGACCATTCCTCAAATATTCCGGACCAGTCATGTTGGCCTTCCTTGTGTCAATTTACAGTGTTGGATCTTGCAGTTCTACCAAATTATATCAGACTATTGATCTTTGTTTCATATCGGTTGATGTGGGATTCATAAATTCCCTCCTTCCGATGTATCTATTCCTATCGATATCAAATCATCATCTAGGACATGGATCTAGAAACTTGAGAGTACCTTGGATCTTGCAGTCATTAGTGGCAGGTTTCCTCGCAAATAACAGTGGGTATACATCAATGACCCCTGATTGTTTGACTCTACAAGTGTTCAACTTCAGATAATTTATTCATACTTGTTAGTTTGTACTCACTACCTTAGAGTCCATCATCTTTATCAGTGAGTCTCTTCGCATCTGTTAACGGTATACATCAATGACCGGTAATCAGATGGTGTTTTATTATGCTCGACATCATATCACTTATTCACATGATGTAAACTCGTACTATCATCATTTTGTATTGAATACCTTGGGAAAAATAATTGTATCACTCATCGATGCACTGCCCAAGCTGTGCAAGATTAGACCGCCATGTCAGAGGCCCAAAAAGACTTTGTCATCGCAATCATCAAAGTGCACATTTACATTTTCAGAAAATTTGCTTTCGACATGGATCCACTGTGTATTGTTCGTGGGCATGCTTGTTTATTGTTGAGCATGGGTATGCCTGCCTCAGGAAGATATTATATATTTGAGAAACTTCTATGTTTTACAGGTGTGATCCTCAATCCATTTCATGTGAGATTGCCTTCCCTTATCCTTACTTTAGACGATAAATATTATCAGTATAAAGTGTATCAGTATACAGAATATAAATTTTAGTAATGTATTTCGGCCCTTAGCTCTGCTTCGGACCTCACACATTAGGGGGCATATGTTAACAACAAAATTAAAACGCTTAGTCAAGTGACGGAAGAAGCACATTTTACCATGCACCCGCAGCAGGAAGACATGACACAAGTTCATGCAAAGATGAATCCTCTCTAAGCAATGCATTAATGATGGTTAAAATCATTATAAATGGTGCAAAAAGCCTAGAAACTATGAAAAGTAGGTTTTCAAGATAAATTAATCTAAAATGGATTATTCCACACTCAAAAGAGAAACCTAAGGTACATTTCCCAATGCTATATAAGAAAGGCTTTGGGGCATCGTAAGGACACACAAAGAGAGAGCAAAGGAATGCTGGAAAGATTCTGAAGGAGGAGAAAGAGCTCAAATTCTTCAAAAGCAAGGGTGAAGGAAGGGAAGCTCATGTCAATGGAGGAAGGATGCATGTCTAATGTCACAGTAAGGATGTATTTTCCATTGTTCTACTATGAATAGATTCAAGTTTCTGCCATTATGATGTTTAAATGTTGCTTGCATTGTATGATTTAAACTGTTAAATGGTTGTAGATCTTAAATTCTCTTGTCTTAAATGGATGAATGAATCTAGATTTAAAATAACTTGTGATAATCTTTTCATAATGCTGATGTAGAGACTCACCATCTCTTAGAATAATAGTCAAATTAGTGTAGACATCTCCCTGCACTAAACATTGTTATCATATCCTCAGAATAGGTGGTGTAGTTCGTAATTCCTTTAGCTTCTTAAAATTGTTTGAACATTTCTAATCCCACACAAATTTATTCCATTTCTTCTGTAAGGAGGTTATGGGGTTTGCAATCTTTGAAAAACCCTCTATAAATTTTCTGTAGTATCCAGTAATACCCATAAATGATCGTACATCCGACACATCCTTAGGAACCAACCAATCATTAATGGCTTTTATCTTGTCAGGGCCAACTGAGATTCCTAATGGCTTTTATCTTGTCGGGATCAACCGAGATTCCTTCCTTGGAAATTATGTGTCATAAATATTGAATTTTATCCTTGTGAAAGTCACACTTACTAAACTTAGCGTATAGTTGATGATCTCTCAGAACTTGTAAGATAATACGCAGATGTTCATCATGCTCTTCTTTGCTTTTAGAATACACTAAAATTTCGTCTATGAACACAATAACAAACTTATCCAAATATTTGTGCAGAATATTGTTCATTAAACACATAAATACAGCTGGAGCATTAGTCAAGCCAAATGGCATGACTACGAACTCATAATGTCCATATCGAGGTCTAAAGTTTGTTTTAAAAAATCCTCGTCCTTCACACGAACTTGATGATATCCTGACCTTAAATCAATCTTTGAAAATATCGTTGCTCCACACAGATGATCAAATAGATCGTCTATGCGGGGCAATGGATATCAATTCTTGATTTTCATCTTATTCAGCTGGCGATAATCTATGCACAATCTTAGGGTACCATCTTTCTTCTTAACAAATATAACATGTGCTCCCCAAGGAGACACGCTGGGTCTTATATAGTTTTTATCAATCAGTTCCTTCAACTATGATTTCAACTCATTTAATTCCAGTATATTCATCCTATATGGAGCTTTAGAATTCGGTACTGCTCCTGGTATTAACTCGATGCTAAAGTCTAAATCTCTCTTAGGGGGTAATCCTGGAATCTCCTCAGGAAAAACATCTTTGAAATCTTTTACGACAGGTATATCTTCTAGTTTCAGTTTGTCCTTTTTAGTAATCAACTCATCATTCACTACATTCACTGCACACATTCGACATCCTTTTCTAACTGCTTTCTTTACTTGCATGGCTGAAATCTGCCTAAGGGATGTCTTTCTTGGAATATCGTTTACTTCTACTGTTTCTCCTTCATCATTTAAACATGTAAAACTTTTTTCATAACAATTCAGAATGACATGATGGGATTCTAACCAGTCCATTCCAATTATGATATCATAGGATCCTAAAGGTAAAACATTCAACTTGGTTTGTGTCTTTAACTGATTCATGGATAAAGCACAACTTTCAATAAAATCAGATACTTTCTTTTTTGTTCCTGTTGCTAGTCTAACTAACCAGGATTTACTGAATTTTTCTGTTTCCAATTTAAAACTTTCTACAATATCTAGTGATATATAACTTAAGCTAGCACCTGGATCAATCAAAATAGTAATAGGATGGTTTTGTAGCATAACTTCAATCTCTACCATAGAGACTTGATGATCTGCCTGCCTATTGTCTAGTGTTGCATTAATTCTGGGCATCTCTCTTGCCAAGTCTCCAACAGTAGGTTTAGTCTATATGGTATGAATATTGTTAGCTGTCCACTTCCTCTTGGGGTATTTTGATGCATAATGAGGACCTTGGCACTCAAAACATTTGATAGGTGCCTTTTGATCATTAGTTCTGGTAGCATTGGGAGTGTTTCTAGGAGCTGTAAAATTCTGTTGTTGACTGTTTCTAGGATTGTTTCCTTGAAAATTCCGATTCTGAAATTTTTTCTTTTGGAAACCAGAATTTCCACTAAACCCTGAAATTTTTCTTTTTCAGCTCAAAATTGTCGGGTTTATGATTTTTCCAGTTTGATATCCCTTCTCTTTTTCGATTAATGTCATAACAGAAAGTTGCTTTTCTCATGGCCTCTTCGAAGGTCTTTGGATTGTCATACTCGATTCTGTCCTTGATGTTGAAAGGTAGACAACTCAGGTATCTTGGAATCTTCGGTTTTTCTTCCACGGAAGTATGGCACATACCTTAGTAAATTCAGAAATTTACGGTTCATCTCTTTCATGTTAATACTTCCAAGTTTTAAATCATAGAACTCTTTTGATTTTTCTTCATAGTATTATTCAGATAAGAAATTATTCTTGAAGTATCTTTTAAAAGTGCTCCAATTCACATCCTTGTCTTTGATGCCCTTCACTCTTTTGACGTCCTGACACCAAATATATGCTTTCGCTATCAACTTGTATATTTCCATATTTGCCTTCAATGACTCAGAGTAATAATAAATTTGGAAGTACTTCTTCATGACAGACAACCATGCTTCTGCTGTCTCGCCTTTTTCAGTTTCACCATTGAAGGTTGGGGGTTTGATTTTCTTGAACTCCCCAGAAATCTGTTCATACTGTTTGTGACTTTTTCTTTTGGGTTTGTAGTCTCCTTCGCTACTATCACTTGAATAATTTCATTTCTTTTTGCGTTTGTCATGGGCGGCTTCTGATACTGTTGAAATGTTGTTTCCATCATTAGTTTTCATTTTCTTACCCCTGTCTCGATGAGGTAAATCTTCAATCTTGGAGGTATTTTTCAATTTCTCTATCTTGTTCATTAGTTGGGCATTGTTCGAACAATACTTGATTAAGTTCCTCTTGTGCCTTCAGAATTTTCTCATTGTCTTGTTTTACAGATATGATTTATACTTTTAACTCTTGAAATGCACGTAACAATTCTGACGAATTGCCATTTAATTCACCATGGACTTCTTCTTCATAATGTTGTCCCATGCTATGAGTATTGGGTTGAAATCTATCTTCTAAATGTTTAGCTGATCCTTCCATACCTGTAACTTAAAATAATTTCGGTATAACACAAATAGTTTAAATTTTAATTAGTAAGATTTCTGCTGTAAATAAATTTTCTGCTGCGTGTTCTTGGACTTTTTCAGGCCTAGAGTTCAAACGTGAGCTCTGATACCGCATGTAACATCCCAAAAAATACCAAAATTTAATTTTTTTTAAAATAGCAATAATTATCGAAGTCGTTAATGTGGAACATATCAAATAATTAGATTTCTTAACTAGAATAATTAATAGCGATGACACACCATAATTCTCAAATAAAATATGATATAGTTGTATTTGCTATTTCAGATTTAAACGGATGCTAAACTCCTTAACGAAAGATCTTTTTATGATTATGCATAAGAATACAATTTAGAGATCTGCTTAAGTTCTAAATATAATTACATGCTGTACATAGTTTGTGTTATTATGATGTTCTTGACGATATGCTGACAATTTGTTTGTATGATGACGAAGGGGTCCTACGAGGTACCCTGGGGTTTACTTAGCTACATTTAGCTAAGGAATTTGCGTGCAGACAGCAGGTAAGAATTTCTATGACAACATGTGTTAAGAGTACATGTGTCTTTCAATTTATCGTCAATGTAAAATTTGAATGCTAAGTACTTCCTTGTGAAACAAGTTACTAGAGGTACGGATACTTGGTTCTAAATCTAGCTTATGTGCTAACTTACAAACTCTTTAGTGTTATAATTTCATGTCATCCATTTGTTTTTATAATACTATGTTTATTATCATATTACTATCGTCATTAATATTCAAGCGGCAATACCAATGTCCTTTGGTAATCCTATTAGAAAGCTTGTAGAAAATAGTGTTTGTACTATTGAACTTTCATTAAATTTTGTGTCTACAGAACTTAGACTATTCTAATTCTTGAATTTATCAATTGAATACATAGTTAATAAATGTAAAGAATAGCGACTAGTGCTTGTGCTATGAACTTAGCTTTAGAGTGTATCTCGTCACCAATTAAACTATACCTATGGTAATACATTGATCAATAGACTTTGCACTACATGGCTAACATATGAAATATAATGAGAAAATGGTGTTCTTTTATAATTTGCAAGTGAACTATACTTATAGTCCTACTCTTCTCATTTGATTCAATATAACGTTAATATGTGAACCATATAATATACATAGTGTCTATGCTAACATTATGCATAAATAGAATCCTAACTATGTCTATGATCTCCATTTAATAATTTATATGGCTAATATAGGAACATATAAACTTTATCCTATATGACTGTACATGGACCATATAAAAGAAATGCAACAGTTATAATGTAATTATGCGTTCACATTTAACATTGGAATATAGTATCATTGTTACGATGTATAAATGATTCTTTGAACTATATAAAATGTGCACTAAAATTTGCAATGATTTTGTGGTTGACAGGGTATTAAACTTGTCATGCTTTTCAACCAGCATTGACAGGCCTAGCATTAATGTCATTCCACGATTAAGTGGTGTGGATGCCCGGTTGTAAGGTTTTCACATCATTTGTGTTTGCACTGAGCATCACAAGAAGTTGAGCTGTGCCATGCACTGGCTCTCGGTCTGCTTACTTGGCAATTGGTAGGGTTTCATTCTCAGCCCCAAATCTTGCGGAGATCAATTAGTGAAGGTTGGTTTTCTGGCATTCATTGTTGCATTTTGGTGGTAAGGTCATAGAGTCGACCATTTTCTGCAATGTAGGGTTTAGTGTTTGTGGATAGGAGGACTCCTTCCTCGGTTTCGAACCTTGGACCTGTGAGGGATAGTGTTAATAGTTGCAGGCTCACAATCTTGTGCCATAGCACTACGATACAACATGGAAGTTGTGTGTGGTTTTTTTGTTAGTTGTTGAAGTCATAGTTCGAACTGGGGTTCGATCCTCCAGTTGATGAAATGGTCTCCTGTGTTTAGCACGTGGTTGTTTTCAAATGCCAACAGGATTCGTTGTTTTTACTGGTTTGGTGTGCCAAAGTTCAGGACTTCGTTTCTAATGGTAAGTGCTCACGACAATGAAATAATACTGTGTTGCTTGCTTTTATTCGTGCATTTTCTTGTTTTAACCTCTCTGAACTGTAAACTTTGCAGATACCTACGTCGTAGGATGATTCCTGTGCATAAGATTGGAGAATGGAAATGCTGCTACTGCTTCCTGGTAAGATCTAGTGGTTCTCAAAACCTCATAGGTTCCTTTGGCATGGTTTTGATGGTGATTTCTGTGTGCCAAGATTTGGAACCATTCAACTTTGTTTCAGTGATGGCCGAGTGTGAAGTTTTAAAGTCTTGTTTTGATAGTAGTTGTACAGAGGATAAAATTCAGTTGTTTAAGATGCCATTTAGCTCTGTAATGCCTGGCTGCATTGTTTGAAAGGAACTTCAAACTTTTATTTGTTTTGCTAAATGTTAAGGGTAAAACCCTCTGTAGTTTATGAATCTTGACCTTGTTTTAATGTTCTGGTTGATAAGGAGTAAACCTTTGTGTAATGTTGGAACCTTAATAGGTTTGATATGTAAACTATGTTAATTTTTTTGTATGGTAAACCCAAAACAGAGGGTTCCCTTGCACTTAAAAACAATGGCTTGTTTTTACAATGGAAAGTTGTGTTTTTAAAATAATGGTTGTGAAAATTGTGTAAATAATTGTTAAGGTGGTGCCGAACAACAATAGTTGTTTGTAGATAGTTGTTTCCTGTACTTCGCCATCATTGTTGATAATTATGTTTTGGAAATGTGATGATATAAAGTTTGGCTGTCAAGTGTTTTTGGAATGGCTATGCCATAGTGTCCTATTTTGTTTCACGAACGAAACCATACCTGTAGCTTTCATTTTCTATCTGGTTTGTACGGAGCTTTTGTACGCGAGACTTAACCTGTGTATCAAATAGTTTTGATATAGTGTATGTTTTCTTGATAGAGTTTGAACAATTTGTACTTTCGGCTAAGTGAATTTATTTGATGTTTAAATATCGTGTTTGTATTCTTAGTACGAGAATTAGTAAGTTAAAAATAGAATGTCGTTTAAGGTTAGATAATAGGTCTGTTATAAAAATAATTATCTGAAGTTTGCCATGAATGGCTTGATAAGAAATTTATAAACTGTGTACCAAATAATCACTTAGATTCTAAGTCTTGTGATAAATTAGGGTTTTGATACTACTGTGGAGATATTTAATAAATGAAATCAAAAGTGATAGTTAGTGAATGAATAATATGTGTATATTTATAATCAAATCTGTACAGAGATTAAATTTGCAGTTGCTATAATTCTTAAAATATAAGTGCTATGAAAAACATGAAATGTATAATATTGAAATGCATGTGATTACTATTTGAACTAGATAGAGTTTAAAAGAAATATATAGAACTATGCAGAAACAAAATGTGTTTTTATTTAGGAATGAAATGAATGTTATGCAGCTGTTTATACTATACTATAATATATCCTGCATTTAAACATATGACAGAATTTGACAATAACACTACTGTATTCATCTTTCCAATCAATGGCATTCTGCCTATCTCTCATCTTTCTTAATTTACTTCTCTATACTAGAGTACGATGTAGAGAACAGTATGGGGAAAAATATAGAGATGGTTATCGATTCAATCATTTCGTAAATCTCTTACATTCAGAATCATACTTAGATCAGAAAATAAAATAGTTTCTTCTATATGACTATAATTAATAATTCTATTATGCAGAATCATTTAATTGTAAACAAAAGTAAGAATAGTAAAACGTGGTTGACTATAGGAGAAACAAACAGCCCAAGGAACCTATTCCACCCAACCTATTCCTGAAGACAGCCAAGTTACTTTCCTTAGGACCCTCGAGCCTATTCACTGAACCACTAGGAGGAAGATTCTGTAGAAGCCTTAGTACATCATCTTGCAATAGAATGTAGATTGTCTAGTCATCAAGACTCAGCAATCAAAGAGATCTGCACCAGCAGCTTTGGTTTTCCTTCTTAGTATAATTAGCAGACTCACTATTGCAGTCTAACATAGCCTCCCTATTCGAATCTCTCAGTGATCACCTGATGCACTTAAGGAATACTTCTGCAGAAAATAATGTAGGAGCTGCCTGCTCAATTCTAATTGCCTTATCTAGGCTGCCTAGGCCTTTTAGTGGTTAACTGGTCATTAATGAGCCACCTGCTCTCTTCCACCCACCTGGGGTATAATGCCACAAATTTAGGGGTAGTTGTCCCATAACCAACAGCTAGTGGTGGAGTGAAAATGTTGTCATCTGTCCCATACCTTCTAACAACTTCCATTCCTCCTAGTGGGTCAGTGAACACACATTTAACAGTTCCATTGGGTGTCTGTCTCCTATCTTAATTTATTAAATAATAATAATCAGTAATTACAATCATCCTTGACCAAAATTGGTCATAATAACAAAAATTTGTAATTAAAATTTAACATAAAGTATTTTGAAAATAAAATAATATTCTCAGAATTTGGATAGGTGACAGGAAGCCTGGTTGTTTGGCAGTCAATTCCTTCCTGTAGTAACCTGCACACTCCACAATAATTAATGCAGAACATGTTAGCTGACCTGTTAGGATGATTTCCTTAGCTGGATAACTTTGGGGCCACCATGTTCCTCTCAACCATAACCCTACAACCGTTCCTGGTTCTATATGGATCCCCCCAAGCTGGATTCCAACATGCAAAAGAGATAGAGGACCTAGGGTTGTTGCTGGTTCAGTTTCTTGGAGCAAATGACTTCCGTTTGATTACCATAAAAAATCATAATGGAAAAGATAGATCCCCCAAACCTGGGGTCTTCCCTCTTTATGTAGGGGAGTCTTTTAATTAGGACTGTTGAAATAATTAGTTTCTTTAAATTAAATAATTTAAATTTCAGAGATATTATTTAATTAAATATCTAGTCCTTTTGAACTGGGACTTTTCCAACTGTTTAACTATAAGTGATTTTGATTTAAGCTCTCAATAACAATTATATTAACAATAATTATATAATAAAAATAAAAATAATATTTTACTTAACTATTAATAACCTCATTAATAATATTTAAATAATTCATAAGCCATCTATAATAAATATATTTCATAATTAAATAATGACAACATTATTATTAAAGCTCTTAATACTAACATTAGCCTTGAGGTCTTTATGCATGTTAGTCTTAAAAGACTACTGGTAATTATATTTTATTAAATCATGTATCTTTACATGATACTTCTTTTAAATTTTAAGGATAAGGTCCAATTCTTTGGATGGTCTTGGTAAGCTTGATTAGGCACCTCTAGTCTCTCTCTTTACATGTCGGATTCCCTCGTTTAACACGGTAGTTCCCGTGGTACTTGATGATAGATAAAAGATGAATCGTTTAATCAAATAAAATATGTGTGATGAAAGTAAAAGTGCTATTCAGAGTCCTTCCGAATCAATACTTTGAGATCCAGTAACCTCGAGTGCTCTTCAGAGCCTTTTAACTCAACACTCTCACATGGGCATTACGCTAGTGCAATTCCAGAGCCTCTGCTCAACACTAGTGCTAGGATGTGGTTGTGAGGCACATCTAGAATTTTTAAGTTGCCTCGGATCCAGTATTTATTTATCAAGCTTGGAGTGCTCAAGGGATTTTCCCCAACACTCAATGTACCTTAGGGCTTACTCCCAATACATAAACATTCTTCTAGGTACATCGGGGCTTGTGCCTAGTACGTAGGTTATATGTGCGTTTCTGAGTCCACGCTCAACACACTCATAAGTCAAGTCATGTAAATTCATAGCTATGCATAGTAAGTAACAAAATATCATCTCAGTATATTAGGGTTTGTACGCATATCAAAGCTGAAGAACATCATTTAAAACATTGGGGCCTTCTCCCCCAGTATTCACTCAAATAAAGAAGTCAGTTAGGGTCCATGCCCGATATGTCAATAAATCATAGGTGCTAGGGTCCATGCCCAATATTCAAAATAAAACATATGTTCTGGGGCCATGGCCCAATATAACAACAAAATAGTTAGTCCAAAATTCGGGATATTACATCCCTCCCCGCTTAGAACAACACCGTCCCAGTGTTTCTAGGGACTAGGAATGAAGTCATGAAACAAGGTGGGGTATGCCTCTTTCATGGTGGCCTTATTCTCCCAAGTAGCCTCATCTAGTCAAAAGTGCCTCCATTGCACTTTTAGCTAAGTAATGGTCCTCCTCCTAAGCTGCACCTCTCTCTTGTCCAGAATGTGGAGTGGTTCTGGCATGAACTCCCCTTCGGGCTCCACCTATAATAAGGACCAATCAATAACATGTTTAGTATCGTATACATATTTCTTTAATAGTGAAGCATGGAAAACATTATGAAATTTTATATGAGCTGGTAAGGCTAACTCATAAACCACTGGTCCCTTCTTGGCTAGTATTTCGAAAGGTCCACAAAACCTTAGGGATAGTTTCCTACAAATTCCCAAGCTCAACGAGCTTCGTTTTCCCTATATTTTTAGAAACACGTTCACCGACTTGGTAGTCTTCATCCTTTCTTTTCTTTTCCGCATAACTCTTTTGGAAGTCTTGTGCTTCTTTTAAGTTCAGTTGCACCTTGGAGATTAGCTGTTCCAAGTCTTTTAGTAGGTCAGGTCCTAACATAAGACTGTCTACTGGAATGTCCCAAGTCACGGGTGTTCGACATTTCCTGCCGTAGAGTACCTCAAAAGGACTCATTTTGGCTGATGTTTGATAACCATTGTTGTATGCGAACTCTGCGAGGTGCAAATAATCTTCCCACTTGGTGGGGTTGTTCATGACATACATCCTCAACATGTCCTCGAGGATTTGGTTTACTCATTTTGTTTGTCCGTCAGTCTGGGGATGGTACACGGTACTGAATTGTAACTGGGTTTCCAAACCGGAGAACAATGCTTTCCAGAAGTTACTAGTGAACTTCGTGTCTCGATCGTAAATTATTGCTTTGGGTATCCCGTGCAATCGAAAGATCTCTTTTAAGAATATTTCCGTGATGTGAACTGCTTTGTAGGTAGATTTCACCGGTATGAAGTGGGCTGCTTTAGACAGCTCATCTACCACTACAAAGATGGAGTCGTTCTATTTCTTACTCTTGGGTAAGCCTGTAATGAAGCCATACTTATTATTTCCCATTTCCATTCTGGAATGGGTAAAGGTTGAAGTAATCCGGAGGGGTGTTGGTGTTCTGCTTTGATTAGTTGGAACTCCTGACATTTCACGATGAACATGGTGATGTCAGCTTTCAACTTAGCCCAAATGTAATGCTTCTTGGCTGCCGATATCATCTTTTGATATTCGATGTGCCTTGAATAGGGTTTTTGGTGGAACGCAGTGAGAATGTTTGATCTAATGTCTCCACTCTTTGGGACGTAAAGTCTCTCTTTTGACAAGAGTGGTCCTGACTCGTCTATCTTGTATTCCTTCTGTTGTTGGAATAATCTGTCTTCTTGGATCTTTGCAAGAATTTCCATGTAGTAACGGTCACTCTTACAATCCGTTCGAATCGTGTGGTGTAATTCTGAGTCGATTTGACTCACCATGACTTCATAAAGCATATGTGCTCGACAGCTCAAGGCATCCACAATCTTGTTTTCCTTTCCTTTTATATGCTTTAGTTCGAAATGGTATTCAATAAGGAAGGATAACCACCTAGCCTACCTGGCATTTAGGTCAGGTTGGTCGAAAAGGTATTTCCAACTCATGTTATCAGTCATCAGTAGGAATTTCTTTCCCATGAGGTTATGTCGCCACATCTTCAGAGCATGGATGATGGCGGCTAGTCTGAGGTCATGTGTAGGGTATTTCTGCTCATGCTCTTTTAATTTCCTTGATTCGTAGCATATGGAAAAATTGTCTTGCATAAGGACTCCCCCAAGTACTTCCTTGCTTGCATCTATGCAAACGATGAAGTCCCCATTGGGATCCGCAATACGCAAAATTGGTGCGCTAATCAGTAGTTGCTTCAACTTTTGAAAACTTTCTTTGCACTTATCCATTCAGATAAACTTGTTTGCCTTTTTCTGCAAGGTGGCCATGGGACATGCCATCCGAGAAAAGTTCTCAATGAACTTTCAGTAGTGGCCGGCTAATCCTAAAAATGATCTTATATCGAATACGCAAGTAGGTGTGGGCTATTCCTCGATAGCTTTGACCTTTTCGAGGTCGACGGCTATTCCCTTCTCGGAAATAATATGTCCTAAGTACTGAATTTGGGGTTTGTAGAAATTGCGCTTACTAAACATGGCATAAAGCTGGTGTTCCCTTAGTATCCATAAAACAATTCGGAGGTGCTCCTCGTGTTCTACTTCGTTCTTCGAGTAGATCAAAATGTTGTCAATAAAGACTAGAACGAATTTATCGTGGTATTTACTAAAGATGTTGTTCATCATGCACATAAAGTTGGTCGGTTCGTTCGTCAACCCAAAGGGCATTACTATGAACTCGCAGTGGCCGTAATGGGTTCGGAATGCGGTTTTGTTGATATCATCATCACGGATCCTCACTTGATGGTATCCGGATCGCAAGTCGATCTTCGAGAAGATCTTCGCTCCTCCGACTTGGTCAAACAAGTCATCGATCCTAGGGAGTGGGTAGCAGTTCTTAATGGTCATTTTGTTGAGTTGGCGATAATCGATGCACATTTGCATCGTTCCATCTTTCTTCTTGACGAAGAGTATCGGTGTGCCCCAAGGGAACACACTTGGTCGAATGTACCCTTTGTCTATTAACTCTTGTAACTGAAGTTTGAGCTCCACCAGTTCTGGTGTGCTCATGCGGTATGGGGATTTAGAAGATGGTACTGACGCGGGTGTTAGTTCGTTGGAAAAGTCTAAGTCTCTTTTGGGTGGTAAACCCGGTATTTCTTCGGGAAATACATCTTTGACCTCTACGAGGACTGGGAAGTCTTTGATCTTCTATTCCCTATCAGTTTCTATGTTTTGGATACTGATGGCAAAGTGTTTACAACCTTTTCTGATACATTTCTTTGCTTGTAAGGCGGATATCTGTCGTACCGACACATTTTTAGGGATACCTTGAATCGTCTTCTGATTCCCCTAGTCATCCCTGCAGAGTAAGGATTTGTTTAAGTAGTCTATAGGACATTGTGTGCTTCTAACCAATCCATGCTGATAAGTACATTGTACGACCGTAGGGGTAGAATGTTTAATTCCATCCTAGTTTGAAAACCATTTAAGTTTATCTCATGAGTTTTAACCAACTCGGAGACCTTTCATTTGGTACCGGTGGCTAGTTGTACTAGCCATGGTTTCTCGTGAGGCTCTCGGTTCAACTTACAAGTGCCCACTAACCTAGGGGAGATGTAACTTCGGCATGCACCGGGATCTATTAAAACTGAAACGGTTGTGTTAGAGATCTTACCCTCAATTTCCACCATGGTGGCTTGGTGATCTTCCTGTCAGCCATCAAGAGTGGCATAAATCCTTGGTGTCTTTGCTATGTCTCCTACGGTAGTTTCTACTTGGATGTTGTGTAAAAATCCATCCGTTTTGTTGGGGCAGTCTCTGTTGTAGTGTGGCCCTTGGCATTTCCAACAAGAAACAGTTTGTGGGACAGCTTTTGTCCCTTTGTTGAAAGTTGGCCTGTTTACAGGTGGTGGGGGTGCACTTGGTCATGCTTGTGGTCGGTTGAAGCCTCTATTGGGCGGAAAACTATTGTTTTGTTTTCAGTAAGGTGGAGGTCTAAAACCCAGTCTGCGGTTATCTGAGAAGGTTATGAACCTATCGCTATTTCTGCTGATGTTCTCATTCCTTGGTTGTCCATGTTCATAACACAGTCTTGCTTTATGTAAGGTCACATGAAGGGTTTTGGGCATGTCAAACTCTATATTGTTTCTAAAGTTTGGTGGCAGCCCTCCCAAGAATTGTTGTATTTTGACCTTCTCATCTTTAATGTATGGCACATAGTGCAGCAAGTCTAAGAATCGGTTTATGAATGCTTCCATGGTTAGGAAGCCCATTTTTTACTCATGAAATTCTTTAATTTTCTTGTCAAAGAATGTTTCAGACATATATTTGTCCTGGAATATTCTGCTGAAAGTATCCCAGGTTATGTATCTCAGTTCTTGTCCTTTGGTATGTTTCAAGTCCTGCCACCATCTCGTAGCTTTACCATTCAGGTTGTATATGGCTAGCTGGGCTTGCATTTCACTGGAGTAATTATGAACTTTGAAGTACTTATTCATCCCTAGCAGCCACTCCTCAACCTTTTCCCTAGAGTTAATCTATCCATCATAGGTTGGGGCTTTTATCTTTTGGAATTCCCCTTACAGACTGTCATCACTTTTCCTCCTTTTCTTGCAAGGAGGTGGTGAACCTTTATCGCTGGAAGAGATCTTACATTCTTCTTCCATTGATTCAGGTATGTGTTCTCCCTTCTCTTCTCCATTAGGGTTGGCAGTCCTTTTTGTGCGACTGTTTCCCTTTTTAAAAGTGTTGACTGAGAGTGTGGGCTATCCGTGAGGCTTTGCCTTTGTTAAAGTCTGAAGCAGTGCCTCATTTATGGCTTGCTGCTCTCTTCTTTCCTACATGTTTTCATCTCGGAAACTTTGTAATTCAGCCTGTAGATTTTGCATGGATTTCATTAAATCTAAGTTGAGTTCCACCACAATTTCTTGCTCTTGTGGTGGGGAGTTCAGATTTCCATGTATGCTGCTGCCCCCTTCTGCATTCATTTTCAGACACTGAATGTACCTGAAATGTTATATAATTATAAAGGACAGAAAGAAACTCTGTTAGTCCATTTTTTTACATAAACAATATAAAATGTCCAAATGTAAATTTCCTAGTTACTGTGTAACTGCAGCAGATGTTTTATGATTGTAATGAGCCCAATAGGTCACTTAGTTTTACAGCTGGGCTCTGATACCGCTTGTAATATCCCAAAAATAACAAAAAATTAAAATTTTTCTCTTACTACTAAGAATGCCTACATAGATAATGTATTGTAAATTTAACTTCAATACTAGGAAGTTGTGTCGATACTTTGTGGAGATGATGGGAGTTTTTAAATTAAAACAAGTTAGTTTCGTCAATTATGTTTCTGCCGAAGGTGATAAAGTAAAATAGTTGATGTATATGTATCGTGATTGCAAGATTATATTTGATAGTATAAAACTTAAGGTTCTTCTTTTTACTTCTTCATGTTGAATTTTGTTATAAATGATTAAGATGGTCTCTTCAGGCATGATGGACTTTGTTGATGGGAGTTGAGGCCCTTGAGAGGAACCTACTGTTCCATGGAGAGATGTACCCCCTGCAGTGCTGCCGAAAGGTAAGGGTAAGTCTTGGGTTTCCTGTTCTTACTTAGCGATTGCTAATGGCTCATCCTATATTGGCATGCAAGTACCTATACAAAGGGTTCCTCCCATGAATAGAACTACCCTAATGTATTGGCATGTTCCTAAGTTAAAAGTGTAAGACCTAGGGTCCAAAAAGGAACCTTGGGGTAAGGAAGCACTAATTCCTACCCATTCATGACATTTGCATAACCCCATACTATAGCGCTTTGGGTAAATATTAAACTTGGAAAAATGTGTTAAGTGGAGCATTGAATGCCACACCTATGATGGCGACTTTGGAAGTGGTGACCAGCTGGCGAGGGTTTCACTACAGGGTTGTCACCCTATCAAGCATTTGTTCCTTCATTTCGCTTGGCTTTGGACTAACCATCATTGCATCTGTGAGATTTTCGTGCCCTGACATGAGCTATGCTCATGGTCAGTGCACCATTTCGGGCTTCATGCGCAGGGGTGAAATGAAGGTCAACACGATTCAAGTAATGGTTAATTATTTTCTCGATTAAATGTTTCTGCTACCTCTATCTAGCAATCATTATACTGTCAGGGTTAACCTCGTGTCGTTTGATGGCTTGGTAGGTAATGGATAGTGCTTCTCCTTGCGTGGCTTGCTAGTTGGTGACTAGTGCTATCGACTTCATTGTCAGTGTAGAGGGGTAAGTTTAGGTTCTACCATCCCTTATTCCCTTCCTCTTGCCTCTGTGGAGTGGTACTGTTTGTATTTGATTTTGGGAAAATTTTGTGAGCCTAGTTTGGGTTCACTGTAACAAATTTTGGGGTTCCTGCAGGTCGGTGTTGGCTGGACCTGGTGTATGAACAGTTGTTGTATTTATTATTTTGATGGTGGAAGATTCTCGAGTCTCTATGCTTGTAGTAGGGTTTAATGGATTGGATTCGGTTGCTATCCACGTATTGTATCTATGTGTATATGGGTTTGAATGAATATTTCCATGCCTGTGCTAATTTGTGGATTTTCGTTTTGCTATTTATGAATGGAAAATAACCTCTGCATTTTACTATGGATAAGAAAGTTTAAATGGGTGTATATGATGTTAGTGCTTTCAATCTGAAACTAATCGATCTGCTTTTCTGTATGGGAAAATTAGTTAATCATTTGTTGCCAGTGATACTTCTGTCTATTGTTTAGAATTTTAAGGTAACCTGGGCCTTTGAGTTGTTCCTGGGGGGTTCGATATCTGTCCTGGGGATTTTAATTCAAAAAGTAGGAATCGCCTATCGTTTTTGTAAAGGGATTCGACCCTTGAGCCTAACAGGGGTTAAATGTTTTAAAATGTAAAGATATACGTCTGAGTATGTGGTTGTGAGATGTAGCGAATATTTCACTGTTTTTTCGTTATGGCTCTATGAGAAAAGTCGTGGTCCCTGTAACCTATGTGTTGTATGGTTTTGAATTCTAAAATGTTTCTATGGTGAAATTTGTTAATTCTTCCTACAATTTCTAGCTTATGGTCTGCAAACATGTTTAAAGGAAAGAAAGAGAGATACCAACAATCGTGGATAAAAATTATGGTTGATGTGAGTCCATGATTTTGATTTGTACTGCTACTGTTTGATTTGCTGCATTTGTTGATCCTATGTGGGGATTCCTAAGAACAAAAAGGAATAATAAAAGAAGGGATAGAAACTAAACCCTAACTCTGACAATCATTTTAAAGTTTGTAATGAGATCGTTTTCCTACTGGAAGGTCAATGGGTTATGATTTGAAACTACTATGTGAATAAAAGAATGGAATCCCTAATGCGTTGTTTTCTTTGTAATGGATTGGCCGTTTGGTAGAATCTTGTACATGTATAAAAATATGGAAGTATTCCTAGATCTACAGAATAGAAAGAACTAAATAATATTGTTGTGGTTTCTTCCACTATCTGACGTGTAGAATGACTAAGATATTAGATGTATGTTTTGCTACTGTTATTATTTCTATTTAATGTTTTTCAAGCATAGGGAGAATGTTAATAAACGATTTAAAGAGAATATAAGAAATCCCTGCACTACGAAATTAGTAAGACGATTCAGACAGAAAAACATAAGTATTTAAAATAGTATAATAACTCTTTTAACTTTTAAGGACAATGTCCAATTCTTTGGATGTTATTGGTAAGCTTGGTTAGGTACCTCTAGTATCTCTCTTTGCATGTCGGATTCCCTCGTTTAAACACGGTAGTTCCCGTAGTACTTGATGATAGATAAAAGATGAATTATTTAATCAAATAAAATATGTGTGATGAAAGTAAAAGTGCTATTCAGAGTCCTTCTGACTCAACACTTTGATATCTAGTAACCTTGAGTGCTCTTCAGAGCCTTTTAACTCAACACTCTCACATGGGCGTTACACTAGTGCAATTCCAGAGCCTCTACTTAACACTAGTTATAGAATGTGGTGTTGAGGCACATCTAGAATGCTTAAGTTGCCTCAAATCTGGTATTCATTTATCAATCTTGGAGTGCTCGAGGGATTTGGCCCAACACTCAATGTACCTCACGGCTTACTCCCAGTACATAAACATTCTTCTAGGTACATCGGGGCATATGCCTAGTACGTAGGTTATATGTGTGTTTCTGAGTCCACGTTCAACACACTCATAAGTCAAGTCATGTAAAGTCATGGCTCTGCAAAGTAAGTAACAAAAGATCATCTCAGTATATTAGGGTTTGTACCCATATCAAAACTAAAGAACAGCATTTAAAACATTGGGGCCTTCTCGCCCAGTATTCACTCAAATAAAGAAGTCAATTAGGGTCCATGTCTGATATGTCAATAAATCATAGGTGCTAGGGTCCATGCCCAATATTCAAAATAAAACATATGTTCTGGGGCCGTGGCCCAATATAACAATGAAATAGTTAGTCCAAAATTCGGGATATTACATTAGGTGGATATGATTCATGAATGTAATTTTGTTCTTTGAAGGACCTATTAATATACACGAAGAAACAATTTTCAATGTTTGTAGTATATCAAATATTCTCTTCATATTATTTTGTGATGATCATTATATTATTTAGTACATCTATACAAATTTTGGGTTTAACTTCAATTATAATTAATATAATGTTTCTTTATGCGAAATACATAAAACCAAACAATATTAAACTTTTCAATGTTTTGTTTAGATCAACATATCTTCTCACTATATAAAATGTTCATAATCAAATTCAATAATTCATTTAAAAACATATTTTAGACTTGGTCTATGAAAAAATACTGTTGGGAAAGAGTTGTTGATGCATTAGATGAAATCTCCAATTATCATATAACAGTGGATGGAAGTGATTCATATTTTGTGGATTTCTGGCCCGAGACATGACAAATTGTCACTGCTGATTGTAATGCACTCACTGTAATATCAAGTATTATGGATGAGGATTTTGATAATGTGATAGATGAACCAGTATATGTTGGACCCAAGTGCAACAAGCCAAATCCAACATTCAATCCTTTGACTGATGTTGAGAAATGAAAGATGTTGCTAGTTAGATCAGGAAATGAGGATAAAGGAGAGTTGATTTGGATGGAAAAAGCCACCTCATATATCTTTGAGGACATGATGAAATTGTGACTCTTGATGTAAAGGTTGATTGGTGGATGCCTGCTTCAGGGAAACACAATGGAGAATTTTTAGAACAATATTGGGTACAAAATCCCAATGACATGGAACTTGGATCTATTCAAATTAATACCATAGTTTGGGCATGGATTCCAAAGAAAGAACAATGCAAGAATACCAAGATAAATAAATTTGGTGTAGAAGTTGTACTTCATCTATTTGAGCAGATATAGTGAGGTTAGGTGGAGATGATTCATGAATGTAATTGTGTTCTTCAAAGGACCTATTTATATACACGAAGAAACACTTTTCAATGTTTGTAGTATATCAAATATTCTCTTCATATTAAGTTTTGAGGAATATTATATTATTTAGTACATCTATACAAATTTTGGGTTTAACTTCCACTAAGCTTTTTTGACCCCAAAATCTGATGGCAAAAAAGTCGAATTTGCTACAACCTATGGTCGCCTATCTAACAATTCTAGTCTTTTTTAACCATCGGTGGGATATCGGCTAAAATACGACATAGTTGAAGACGTTGGATATTCGACTACCCTACCTCGTCGGTTAACCAACTTCCTCCAGCTTCACAGGTAGTCGGATAAGCGACAACGTTAACTTCCAATATTGGTTGGATACCATCCTTTTTCCATCGATTATGCGTCGGTTTAGTCATCGGTTAAGCGATGTGTATGACATGCAAAAAAGGCGGATCCGACGTTCCGAGCCATCAAAAGTATGGCACAAGCGTCGGATATTACCCTGCAATCGTTGGATAGGTCATCGGTTAAGAGACATGGATGCCATACAAAAAAAAGCGGATCCGACATTCCGAGCTGTCAGAAGTATTGCAAAACCATCGAATATTACCCTGTGGTCCTCGGGATTAGGTCGTCGGTTAAGCGACTACCCAATACATTTAAAAAAAAAAAACATTTTTGAAATAAAACTTTTCATATTGAATACATGTTCTCTAATCCCTATGCTTATGTAACATTGTGGCATATTCGTCACAAAGAGATGGTTGGTAGTGTGCTTCCATTATGCCAAGGTACTCTTACCTAACTTCTCTAATTTGGTATACTGAGGAGTTTGTATATTCATGTATGAGATCATATTCTTTGAATAAGGCTCATTAGATAGTTAATAGGTAGTTACTTAATGTAAAAGGCTCATTTTTATTAAATAAGAACCAGTAGGTGGTTGGTAGTCATTAATTTTGAGATTGCATGTACTAAGAGTTTTGGTAGTTATTAAGAAACTATTTATAGCACTAGAAGGATGTATATTGTTTTGTCAAAGATTGGTAATGTATTGAAGCTTTTCTCAAAGGAGCTCATCCTCTCGAAGAGGCCCATGAACATTACTCTCTCTTTTTGAATTTATTAATACAAGTGTTATATTTTGCAAGTTTAATCTCTTTCTTGCATTTTCTTTTGTTCACTTATATTTATTTGAGGTTAAGATGGATATTGATTCCAAGGAAATTAAAGAGAAGGTTAAGGATATTGATTCCAGTGCATCATTTACTCAACCTTTGAAGTTATGGATTCTCGAAATTGGTTATGAGGAGCAACCAAAAATCCCAACAAGCTCCAATAAATTGTCAAAATTTAAACGACACGCGAGTGGGTTGTAGAAAGCCAGCATCGTAGCCATTCATTGAGCTCCTCTTTGTTTCGAGAATAATTTCATATTCTCTACTGAACAGGGCCAACCATGTGAAGGTGGAATCTCTTATGGACCCTCCCCCCCCTCACATCACTCTCAATTCCCCATACCCAATGCATGCACTCGAAAAAAAGAAATATGTGCAAATTCATCCATATTTTATCATGAACTTTCATCCATTATTCATTCAATAAATGCTAGCATTCACTAAACCATTGTTTCTGTCGATCCACACATTCCTTTAATAAAAGATAACATTCAATAAACCATTCATTAATCATTCAGTCAACACATTCATTCAATAAAAGCTGAAATTCAATAAAGGTAACAGTTTACTACACTAAATCATTGAAACA